>CM053793.1:227127949-227727949 GCA_028749045.1 Cupressus sempervirens
CACCAGGTAATATATAAATAATTAAATAACTTTCCTATCTTACCTTGAGTACTAATTTTATAAATGTCAAACCCTAAAATTGTAACCTTATTTATGATAAACTAAATTATCCTAGAGGAGCATCATATCTATATCTACATCTACATGTCATGTACATGTGAATCTAAAAACATTTGTACATATCTAATTACATCATTTATTGCAGAGGAAGGATTTAAAATTTTCATTATATATATTATCCATGCATATCATATGAAAAGTACCATATAGAGATATGTCATTTATGACATGTCCATCATAGTTAATCAAGAAGAGTACTTATATATATATATATATATATATATATATATATATATATATATATATATATATATATATATATTATAAGGAAAAAAAAACCATATATAGGAGCATCTCATGTACATAAACTAAAAAAATTTACCGTGACACATGTAATGAGATCAAATAATATTTGTAAGATTCATCACATATACTATCAATGTATAGGGGTGATATAACCAAAATATCAAAAAATGAGTGATATCGAAGCATTATATCTTAATATTTAACACTAAAATAAACTAACCCTTGGGTAACCCTAAACCAAATTGAATATATCAAACTAGATTGAAAGGTAACCCTGGCCCTTAACTAATTAATATTATACTTATAAACTAAATTAAATTAAACTATGATCATAAACCTAATTATATATCCCAACTTAACAGTACAAACCTTGAATTTAACCTTGAATCCTTTCCCCAACCATTAACCAAATTGAACCGTTACCCTAAGATTGAACCAAGTTAAACATTGACCTTAAGACCAAACCAAATCACCCTAAACTAGAACCCAATAATTTATTCAACACTTTAAAACAAAATTCAAACCTAACTTTTTTGAATTAATGTTGGTTTTTAATCTAAAAGCTCTAATTATAATTCTATATCTAAAACCAAATTTAGCACTTTAAAACTTAATTCAATTTATTAACTCTTGTTCTAATTGAAACCTAAGCATGTAAACCTAATCAAATAGTAAACAAAATTAAGCCCTAATCCTAAAACTAATTAAACATTGATACCAAGGTCTCAAAATGATACATCATAAAAAAATTAGAAGAGACTTGAACAAATCAGGCATCTAATTAAGTAACCCTCCCTCACCATCAAGATGTGGAGGTGGAACATCAGTGCGAGTAGGAGCCCAGACTACACCCTTGGATGCCTAAGAATATATCTAAAGAAGTGAATAACTTATCTTTCCACTAGATGCCTAAACCTTTATATCCTAAGTGAGTATTCATCATGTAATATCTAATTAGGAGGGTATTGAAACACTCTAACACCCCAATCCCTAACTAGATAATTATGTTAGGATGGACTAATTTCTATTTATATTGGGTTGGAAGTGCCTAAAAGTTTTTTTTTGGAGACTAGAGATTCCCCTATTTGTTTCCTATTTTCCTGTATGGGTAGGCTAAATGTTTATTGCCTTGGTAGAATGGATATTGCCTGATTCTATAAAAAGAAATACCCACCCCCTTGTGATATATAGTAAGATCTTTTTCCTAATTTTACTATCAATTTTTTTGGTTAGAAGATGATGATAGAAAAATGATGTAGAAGATAGGGATAAAATGGGAACCATCATTTCTAATGAAGATACATTATTCCTTGATAAACCCATTTCTATCATAAATCATCTCCTCCATCCAAAAAATTAGAAATGAGAAATCCCTAGGTCAAGTAATCAATGGAGGGCTCATAAAATTGATCCCCAAGGGGAGATAAGAATCTCATTAAAAATTAGTGACAAGGCACTCCTAAATACATATCATACAAAATTCTTGCCAAGGTCTTAGCCTCTAGACTAGAAGATATCCTACCCAAGATCATTACCCCTACACAAAAGTGTTTTGTTAGGGATATTTATACATATTGGATAACTTGATAACCTATTGGAAGAATTTGGATTGGGAAACATTTCCAAGATAGAGTGTAGGCATGCTCAAGTAATTGATTATGAAAATGTCTACAAAAGGGTGGAATGGAGTTTCACTATGATGATGTTGCAAGCCCAGGATTCCATCCAATATTATGTCAAAGGGTGTCCTCTCTTATGATTGGTGTTAGGGTTTTAGTAGAGAAATTAATGGGGTTAGATCATAATTTTTAGGACTCTCTAGATCAATTATGAAAGGGTGTCCTCTTGCATTCTCTTTATTTTTTATTGTTGTTGACTCATTACATTATCTCCTTAGAGATAAATAGCTGTCTCTAAAAGTTAGAGGATCTACTCTCCAAATAATTAATAAGTATCCTATAGTTTGTTGATAATATTTGTATTCTTTTTAAGCTAGAAGAGTGCAACATGAGTCATTTAATGATCAAATTGGACCTCTTTTCTTTGTATTGAGTAGTAAGATTTATGTCTCTACATCTATCTTATTGGGGCTAAATATTGAGTCCCCTACCTTGTGTAGTAAAAATAGTATTGGATGGAGATGTCATAATTAAGTGGTTAGGTACCTAGTGATTCCGTTTTTAGTAAACCCTAATATATAAATGAAATGTGTCTTTATATCAACAAGAAAATCTTTGGAAAACTCAACAACTAGAACTCTAATTATCTCACTTTGGTTGGTAGAATTCAAGTATGTTAAAAGATTCTCTCCTCATATTGGGTGTACTTCTCTTCTTCCTACTTATTTTATTTAAATCAGTTTGGTCTTCTATATAAATATATTAGGAACATTTTTTGGTCACATGGAAAAGGAAATATGAAGAATCATGCTACCAGGAGTAGTTCACATAAAGAAAGGAGATTAGTAAGTTGGAATGAAAACTTTAAGAAATCTCAAGGGACTACTCTAGAAATAAAATGGATAACCAAAGGTTCATAAGGTAATGAATTATAGATTATGATTAGAATTTAGGATTATTATATGGTTAGGGATAGGGTTCACATGTATTAGTTCATTACCTAACATGATCTACACTTATAGTTTGCATTAAAAAGCGGATAATATTTAGGATTCAAACTAAAATCATAAATAATTTTTAATCAAATCATAATTCTATCTCTAGGCTTTCATTCTAATTGTAACCTTACCTCTCATCCTAACACCATCTATTATATATCCTATAAACAATAGGACCATAATAAATATCCGAAACCAAAATATAATTCTAACTAAAACCATAATCCTAGGTAAGTTCTCTAACATTAAAGGACCATAATCACTATAATAATATGAAGCTTAGCCATCATGAAAACTATTAACATAAAAAAATTGTAAACCATAACCTTGCCATAATCTTAACCTTGTTTCATCCTGAGATGAACATATAATCCATAATGAGTTCATAGAATCCCCCAGTGTCACAAAATAAGTGTACATGAAAGAAAAATTAGCTTGGTGGTTCCTATTTTAAGAAAAGAAACATTGAACTAACCTAGATATAGTTTTTTGGAGTATTATTTTATGATTAGACTTAAAAATTCCCTATTTAATGTTTAATTTGACTTAAGTTTTTAACTTTATTAATTTAATTGATATGATTTTAATTAAGATATGCACATTTATATAGATCTAGTTGATAAATTTTAGATTTAAATTTTATTAAATCATTATTTTGTCATGTTTTATGTTGTTTAAACATATATGTAGATTAAATTTGATGGACCCACTGCCACCCCCTCCCCCCCCACACCCCTGCCTCTACCCCCACCATCTCCACCTCTACCTCCACCTCCACCTCCACCCACACCTCCACCAACAACCGCAGATGAGCTCCATAAGACCATGAGGTGTAACCTCAACGACCTCATATGTGATATAGAGGCTATCCGACATGAGAGGCACCCCCCTGCCCCCCCACCCCCCTCACCTACTATGTCTTGCAGATAGCATGCAAGGTGTGTTCAACTCCATCCATCATTTTGATTCAAACATTGATTCATTTAGATCGTGGAGGGAAAGCATGCATGCCTTCTACTTTTTCGGCTTATCATACAGACATGTTTATAACCTGCATATAGGTAAAGGGAATTTTAAACATTATTTTGTAGACCCTAAGATGGGTGAAGAAATTAATGAGAAGAAGCCTCACATCTCCATTAGGTGGTGTACACATCCACGTATAGCAGCACATTTTTTGGGAGTGGTGGTGGATGGTATTTGACCATCCACCACACGCTAACCATGAGGTGCCCATGTACTTCCTTAGGAATCTATGGGATGAGTTTGAGTTGGGTTTGAGACCCAACTATTTTGATATGAAAGCATTTCAGGGGGTTGGTAGAGGGATGCCTCAGGATAGGCCTAGGGAAAAGTTGAGTGATAGAACGAGAAATCGCAGGTGAGCTAAGCCCCTTGTACCTCTTCCTGCACTTGTTGTGCCTACTCCTCACCATCATTGAGTAGTTCCATCTTCTCTTACCCATTTGAGTGCCCTTTTGGGAAATTTAGTACAATAGTGGATGCAGGTGGTACATGCTCCTCCACTTGGACATGTTTGTACTAGCTATGGAGGCATATGCAAAGGCCCCAGAGCAATCCTGATGCAACACATGTGGCCATTATATCGAGGGTGCAAATTTTGATGATGATGTATATGCTGCCCATGGTGATGGTAGTGACGAGATAGATATGTCATCATTTATTGACCTCATGTAGCAGGGAGAGCCTGGAGAGAGTCAAGAGCAGTAGGTAAAATTTTAATTTTAATATAAATATAAAGTACACATAATTATTTACTTTCTAAATACATGTGTAATTGTATTAACCATATTAATTTGTACTTTTGAAATAATAGAGGATGGATGATACTGTTCCTCCTAGGAGGTAGTATACTCTTTTTCTGAGACCTACAGACGTTGGCATCCCTTATACGATATGCATTTTGAATTACACTGTAAAAATGTATATTTGAACTTGAATTTAATAACATGTGCTCATATGTTCCTTTTATCTAATTTTGTAGGGATTGTCCGCATCTACATAGATTGATGTTAGTACAAGTCCTACTCTAGTTACCACTAAGCCACAACCTCAAATACATGCGGTATGAACTTTTGAGTAAAGAAAAATAATTTGTATTATTTTTATGTATGTAAATTATTATTAATTTATAATTTGAACAATTTTGACTCACATGTATATGTATTTTATGTGTTTTGATTTTACGAACAGGAGCCATATCATACTGATCCATATAGGCCTCGGTATAGTCTATTTTTGAATCCATCTTATGATTATCATGCTAGCATACTTGTACACACATCTATGACATTGGCTACCACTCAGGTATGATATATATATATATATATATATATATATATATATATATATATATATATATATATATATATATATATGTTAAATTTACAGTGTATAAAAAATGTAGTGTACAAATTATGTACTTTTTAATTATTCATGTATATTTATTTTTGACTAAACATTTATGTATCCACAATTTTAGGACTATGTCACCATGACTGTTGCTGAGAGCACAAGACTTAGCTAGATGGAGGTACCTACATCATCATTTAAGGTCAATATTGTGATTTATGTACATAATGTATAGTTCATTATGCTCTAAAATCAAATTTTAAAACTGTATGTATTGTAAATTACAAGACCTCACCACTGTTGCATTTGGTAGTTTTCACAGTGCACCTCCTCCCGTTACTGAGGGACACCCATCTCATGTTGTATTTATTTTATTATCTAGTGAATATTTAATTTATTTGCAAGCTAGATTTTGAAACCCATTTCAATTAAGCATGTACATGATGAGACGTGTCTCATGTTACATAGGGTGATCCATCTACCTCATAGGGTGTCCAACATGACGAGACAACTCATATTACACATGATGATCCATCTGAGTCCTCTTCATGTGGAGTAGAGAGGACATTCGATCAGATAGATTAGGTCTTATTGGCACCTGTAGATTGTGTTTTTATGATGTATATTATTTATGATGTATACACTTTGTATTTGGACAATTAAAACTGTATGTTAGACCATGTATTTTTTCACTTCATAGATCACGTTATGATTTATGTTAGACCATGTACTATTTTTTAATGACTTATTATCATGCTTGTGTATGTAGTATATATTATTATGTTTCATCATGTTTTAAGTATATTCAAACCATTTTCTTTATTCAGACATATTTTATTCATGAACATATGACACATTTTGTAAGTATATATGTAAGATGAACAATAATTTTAACTATCTATAGAGTATTATTGGATAAATATCACATCAAATTTATGCATTGAGATTCATACAAATAAAATTGACCTACTAGATTAAAAAATGTATTGATAACGTACCTAACAATGTATCATACATGATCTTAATGTGTTGTTTGGTAATGTAAGACTCATTATCATCTAACAATACCTATTATGTGTTGGTAAACATATGAATACCTATCATAACTTATAACAGACATAATGACCTATTAGGACTCCTATGTCCCCTTAAGACACACATGTATGGATAACGTACCTAACAATGTATCATAAGTGATATTAATGTGTTGTTTGGTAATGTAAGAGTCATTATTACCTAATAAGACCTATTATGTGGTAGTAAACATATGAATACCTATCATAACCTATAATAGACATAATGACCTATTAGGACTCCTATGTCCCCTTAAGACACACATGTATGGATAACATACCTAACAATGTATCATAAGTGATATTAATGTGTTGTTTGGCAATGTAAGAGTCATTATTACTTAATAAGACCTATTATGTGGTAGTAAACATATGAATACCTATCATAACCTATAATAGACATAATGACCTATTAGGACTCCTATGTCCCCTTAAGACACACATGTATGGATAACATACCTAAAAATGCATCATAAGTGATCTTAATGTGTTGTTTGGTAATGTAAGACTCATTATCACCTAATAAGACCTATTATGTGCTAGTAAACATATGAATACCTATCATAACTTATAACATACATAATGACCTATTAGGACTCCTATGTCCCCTTAAGACACACATGTATGGATAACGTACCTGACAATGTATCATAAGTGATCTTAATGTGTTGTTTGGTAATGTAAGACTCATTATCACCTAATAAGACCTATTATGTGGTAGTAAACATATGAATACCTATCATAACTTATAATAGACATAATGACCTATTAGGACTCCTATGTCCCCTTAAGACACACATGTATGGATAACGTACCTAACAATGTATCATAAGTGATCTTAATGTGTTGTTTGGTAATGTAAGACTCATTATCACCTAATAATACCTATTATGTGCTAGTAAACATATTAAGACTTATTAAAATGAATAGAAATTATTATGACCTATTAGGATTCCCATGTCCCCTTAAGACACACATGTATGGATAACGTACCTAACAATATATCATAAGTGATCTTAATGTGTTGTTTGGTAATGTAAGATATAACCAATACAATGAATACAATGAGTAATGATCTAACATATAATCAATACAATGAGTAATGATCTTTAAATTATTATGTACAAGTGACTTGTTTTTAATATTACAATCAATAGTAATTTGAAACTTCAAACAAACATTAATTTAAACATGCTTAAATGTAAAAGTAATGGAACAAAATAGGAGATCACTACTTAAATTGACAATTAATTTATAATTTATCAAGTGCATACCTTTAACTTTCAAATAGAAGTAAACTCTCATCTTTGAATTAGTTTGTACAACATATTTCACAATATATGTAAGACAATGTCAATGATATATTTATAGAAGTGAACTCAAAACATAAAATTGGTTCAACACATCTCGTAAAACAAGGTCCTATAAAATAAAATTGTAAAACAAAAACACATGTTAATAAACACATAAATTAATATTCAAGGTATCTGAACTATGTAAATATATGTGTAATTTGTATGTACTTACTATGTCAAATTGCACAAGATGTTGATGTTCGATCCACTTTAATATTTAAATTTTCATAAATTGTAATTGAGACTTGAATAAGAGCTATATATAAGTTCTCTAAATTGTTATTGAAGTTCTCTAAATTTTTATTGACAATAAAAACATACATGTAATTAAATTATATAAGTACATATATATATAAATAATACAATAATGAAAAAACTTACATGTGTTTGATTTAAATGTAGTCATCCCACTATACCATCTGCATCCTCTCTCTTTTGTAATGAATCTATGATTGTCTCGTGCTCGTCCATTGAAATTGTCCATTATACCTTATTGGTGGGTCTCCCTTTGTATCTTTCTAATTTAATATTTGTTGCCACAACCAAATGAGAATAGTGTAAAATCTTCTTTTCAATTTGGTAGTCTTCAAATGCTAGCAAACCATTTCTTCTTGTTAGGTATCTACGCAGCCAGGTGCTAGCTACAATGACAGACTCAATTGGATACTCAAAACCATCATCGTCTACTTGATGACATGTCAATTTTTTCTTAAGTTCCACACATCTAGCTAGCCAATACTCAGTTAGATCATCGTTATCACTAGGTAAAATAATAGCATAAACATGTCCTACAGGATAAGATAAAGTATAGAAACACTTTAATCACATGAGTGTACATATGAAGATTATATAAATTGAAGCATGAGATCACAAAAAAATCTAATTAAATTGTGCATACCAGGTTCTATGAGGTTTGAAATACGATCATAGTCTTCTGATGCAAAAGTAACATTCTGGCCTTCATTTACTATATCATCTTCAAAATGCGTGTCAGTAGGTGCTAATGATCTTTGTTGCCAATCTTCAACCCATTTTTTATTCTCACATTCTTCCCATTCACCTGCAAGACAAAATTGACAAAAACAAGCAAGTTCCCTAGTCCATATAGTCCAAGTGTTAGAATCTGAACTCCTAAATGAATGCTATTTAGCTGACCCACTAATTGTATCACAGTCATATCTTGAAAGAATATTATTTTCTTCAACTAGGTAGAAGAAACGTTTGATTGTAGAGTTTTGACTTGATCTTGTGTATAAATATTTATTACACCATTCGACAATCTCATGTGCATTTTTGAATTTATCTTTTTCCTCAAATTTTAATTGCTTTCTACTAAGGGCTCTCTTCACACATGCACTAGCACCATCATGTTCTCCTTTACCATGTCCAGCCTCAAAAAAACTCCACACATGTTGGATGTTGGTTTGCCTATGTGTCCTACTCAACCAATAGAACATTCTAGCATTCTTGAATTGTCCTGTACAATTATCTGACCATATCCAATGTTGTGTCATTTGAATTTGTCTCTCTTTTAAATTATCATAAAAGACCTTGAAATAATATTGGACAAATTTAGATGAATGGAGTTTATTATCACTTATATAAAAATAGTACTCTCTCAATATTTTTTGATCCATGCCTATAAACTATATGAACATAAATTGTTACTTGCATTGAACTGTAATATTGTGGTTGTACCTCTTCTTGCAGTGCAAGCATGTAGTTCTTTGCAAAGTCAACAACTGAAAGTATAGTACCAATTGAAAATGTGATCTTACATATGCGAAATTATCCATCAAGCCATCTAGAATATTGAGAGTGTTTAACATATTTTGGTATGATGATACTCTTAAACTCATCCATAAATGCATGTCAACTAACTTTATCTGTAACTAGATCACACCTTCTTCCAATCTTCCCATCCTTCAAAGTATATTCAATAGTTTTGAATCTTTTTACCTCAACTAATTGTTGTCCAAAAGTAGTCAAAGAATTTTCATGCAAACATTCATTTAACAAAGAAAGATTGCCACACATATCACATGTCCCAGAAAGGCATGCATTGAAAAGAAAGTATTGATCATTAGGTGGCTTACAAAACAAACCTGATATGAAATCTTTTATAGTGTGAGGTGGTATTTCTATACCACATTCCTACAACATTTCTTTACTATGCATGGTACCATGTATAGATCGAAATACATCATAATGGTAATGAAATTGAATATGAGTTTTACAACAACATTTGATTCTTTTCTTGTTAATCCTTACATATGATGGTTTACACTTTTCAAAAGATCTTTGACTAATGGTAATATTTAATACCTTACCATCTACAAATTTTTTGAACAATTCAGCGTTAGTCATGTCCAAAAGGTGTTTAGGATGTGGATCACGTATTTTTGACCCAATTCTCAATTTAAGAACATCTCTTGAATTAGGTAATACTCTTGTATTATCATGCCAAAAATTTTCAATTAAACTTTTGACTTCACTAGTAAGTTTCATATCACATCTCAGGAGCCTACCACTAGAAGTCCATAACATATTTGTTGGATCACATTCAAAGTTAACCCTTCTCTTTACAAGTCTCTCTAAAGTCTTACGATTCACATTAAGATATCCACTTATGTTGCTAATCAATCTTTTGTCAGATGTTGATTTGTTAACTAAAGCTATTGTTATTGCTCATTATGCTACATTCTTATCTTTAGATTGACTTCTCTTTCCGATAACATCAAAGGCACTAGCAACAATGGATAAAACTTGTTTTAAAGACTCATTTTTATTCTTGGGTTTTGCATACATTTCTAACCTTCTTATTACTTTTCACATTTTAGACATTTTAATTAGTTGCAACATTAACTGACATTGATACCCAAATTTCTTATTATAAAAAAAATGCCTATATAATCTATTACCATGTGTCCTAATTTGTCTCCATGAAACCAATCCCTCAAGATTATCTAACACATCTTAGGAATATGAAAATTATGTTCAGACATTTTACTATCATTCTGACATGTTTGTTCAGTAGTTGGTGTTTCTATGTCTACATTCATGCAATTTTTATTTTCAGACACTTTACTATTTTCACTGTTATTTGGGATTTGAATATCATTTTCAAATTTTCTTGCTATTTCTTTCGGGGCATGCATTTCAATTGGAGTTTTTTTGTGTAGGATCGTTTGACAATTTCTTCTCATGAAGAAAATCTAAATTGTTTAAATCGTAACCTGCTTCTAAAAAATCACCAATTTTATCATGAGAGAAATTGAGGCTTTGGAGACACACCTGTATTGAATGCATGATTAGAATGTGCACCTGAATTTTCTTGTATTGAGTTATCTTCTTTGACCTCTTCATCCATCATGGTATCCTCAATGTCTTTCTCTTTTGAAACATTGTTTAAGTCTCTAATTCTTTGTCTTCTCTCTTGTTGACATCGTGCTTCATTCTCTTTATTTGATACAATCTCCTCATTTGTCAGAACTTTTGCTTTCTTCTTTCTTCGTTGTTTTGATCCCATGTTTGTGCCAAGTTTGAATTTGAATCAATAGCTTACAAATTGTATAAGAGGATAAGAAAACAAAATAAGCATGAAAATATTTGTTGTTGCAGATTGAAACTGTTATTTAATCATTTCAATCATTGAAACTTAGTCTATGGGGCAGCTTTTGGGGCCCAACGGGTACATTAGAAATGGGTATTTGATTGCTTAAAAATTGGGTACCCGATTCTTTAAAAATCGGGTACAACGGTTGAAAGCAATCAGACACTCAATTTTTGAATTACAAATTGGGTGCCTGATTCTTGAGACATGAGCAGGAATTTGGTATGGCACCCAATTTTTGAATGGGGTTTTGCCTTGGTGAAAGGCATGGCATAGGCTTGGTCCCACCAAGCCATGCCTTTGTGATTTATTATTTTTCTAAGGCATTTAATCGACAATTTTTGGTATTGTCGTAATTTTTTTATAGTCGTCCCCATTGAATTTTTTGATGAGACAAAAACCCATTATAGGTCTTACTGTTCTAATTTCAAAAATGTAAATTTTATAGTGTTATTAGTTTATTTTCTATTTTTCTATTATTTATTAATCAAAACTATCTCCTAAATGTTAAAAAGTGACATTCACTAAAACTTTAATAACTTTTTTATTCTATAATTTTTCTTAAATTAATTTATATGTTATCAATCTAAATACAATTCTTTTGATGTTAAATTTTTTTTTTGAAAAAAGTGAGATTTTGATCAAATTATGTGGTCCGTACATAAGAGGTTTTAAAATTTACCTTTATAGCCAATTAATAATTAATAATAATAAAATTATTCAATAAAAAAATTAAAGAAAAATATTGTCATCAATCTTAGGTGTATTAGGTAACTCCCTTTAAAGGGATTTGTGAAAATTCATTTATTTGTGTCAAATTATGGTGTCCGTACACAAGTGTGGTATGGTCCCAGAACAGGCATTTTGAAAAAGTGGTTTTTAAAGATCCATACCAAAAAAATAATATGTCATATGGGTACACAAATAAATTACATATTCAAAAACTATATTCCAAACACTAAAAATTTTATTTTTGGAGTTTTTTTATATTCAATCTCTAAATACTTCAAATTTTGACATCAATTGACAAAAAATTTCAAAAACAGGAAAAGCACTTCCACTTTTTGGCCAAAAGTGAGACCCAACTTCTTGCACTGACCCAAATTCATTCCAAGTTTTTCGATGGGATTCTAGTAGGGTATGTGATAGGATTTGTTAAGGTTTTCTCCACGTGAAGAATCTTTAAAATAAGACACTCAAACTCACTAATAAATTGTTAAATTATTTATATATATATATATATATATAATACTAAATACTATTTATAATAATTTAGAAATTTTTAAAGATAAAATAAAGTATATAAATTATAAATTTACAAACTTGCTACTTTATATAATAAAACATATGATTTATAAATTTATTATCAGCTTTTAATCTCTTTAGAATATTTTTTTATATATTGATAAGTATTTAGAATTCTTTAAAATGTATAAAATTATATGACACAAAGGTTGGTGTCAAATTCCAAGCCTCGTCAATGTCATCATAACACTTTAAAAAATCATCATTTGTTTGATTCATATTGTTTTCCCAAAAAATCTACATGTACATTTTGTTTTCTTCATAGTGTTATCCTTAAGTTTTAACAACCCAAATTCCAATGAATTCTAAGGTTGTCTTATTTTTATTTTGTGAAAACAATGAATACTAATAGGATATATTGAAAATTATTTAATTAAAAATTATTTTTTTATGTGTGTGTGTTTGTGTGGAGATTAATTGTTCTCGACATGCCTTATTTTATTTAATCCCAAAGTTATGAAAATAAGTGCCTCAAAAACAATTATTGCACCGCAACATGAAAACATTGTTTCATTTTCTATTTTGATAAGGTTAGTATATATTTGTTAATAATATTTTTCTTATAGTTTATAAAGTTACTATAAAATTATGCTTCCACATTTCTATTTTATATTTTATATATCATGTTTAATTTGCATAACTTTATTTTTTATTTTATTTTAATAATATTGTTACTTAAAATGTTAGGGCTAGGGTTAGGGTTAGAGTATAATTATGCTTGAGTAAGATTTAAAAACATGGTTTTGATTATAGTCAAGGTTATGGTTAGAGTCAGGGTTAAGGTTAGGGTTAGGCTACAATTAATCACATGAAGTAATAAGTGAAAATTAAAACATGTGAATTCAATATATGGGGCACAATTTTTTTTTTGGGTTAGGCATAGGGTAAGGGTTAGAGTTAGGGTTAAGGTTAGGACTAGAGTTAGGGTTAGGATTAGAGATAGAGTTAGAGATAGAGGTAGAGAAAGGGTCATAATTAGGGTGTTAGGTCTATAATCAAAATTAGGGTTAACATCGGGGTTACAATTAGAGTCATGGTTAAGGTTAGGGTACAATTATTCATATTAAGTAATACGTGAAAATTGAAAGATGTGAATTCATTGTATGGAGCATATTTTTATTTAGGGTTAAGGGAAGGGTGGGAGTTAGGGTTAGGGTTAAGGTCAGGGTTAAGGTTAGGGTTAGAGTTATGGTTGTGGTTAGGTTTAGAGTTATGGTTAGGGTTGGGTTAGAGTTAGGGTTAATGTTAAGGTTAGGGTTAGGGTTAAGGGTAGGTTTAGGGTTAGAGTCAAGGTTAGGGTTAGGGTTAGAGTTAGGTTTAGGTTGCAATTATTCACATTGAGTAATAAGTGAAAATTGAAAGATGTAAATTCCCTATATGGAGCATATTTTTGTCTAGGGTTAGGGGAAGGGTGGGAATTAGGGTTAGGGTTTGAGTAAGGGTCGCTATTAGGGTTAGATTTAGAGTTATGGTTAACATTGGAGTTAGGGTTAGGGTTAGAGTTCTAGGTTTAGGTAGAATTATTATTATTAAGTAATAAGTGAACATTGAAAGATGTGAATTCACTATATGGAGCATGTTTTTATTTAGGGCTAGGGAAAGGGTTGGAGTTAGGGTTAGGGTTAGGGTTCAAGGTTCTAAGTTAGGGTTTGAGTCAAGGTTAGGGTTAAAGTTATGGTTATGGTTAGCGTTAGAGCTTTAGTTAGGGTTAGGATTAGCATTATGGCTAGGGCTAGGGTTAGGGTTGGGATTTGTGTTAGATTTACAATTATGACTTATAATATTGACCAACTTACAACTAGATTTGAGGTTATCCTTAGGGTTAATGATAGGGAACTAGCATTAGGGTTAGGGTCAGGGATA
Organism: Cupressus sempervirens; assembly: GCA_028749045.1. Taxonomy (NCBI): domain Eukaryota; kingdom Viridiplantae; phylum Streptophyta; class Pinopsida; order Cupressales; family Cupressaceae; genus Cupressus; species Cupressus sempervirens. The sequence continues at coordinate 227,142,515 of CM053793.1, forward strand.
GTGTTAGTATTAGGGTTAAGGATAGGTTAGGGTTAAGGTTAGAGCCTATAATACTGATTGAGTTACAAATAGATTTAAGGATTAGGAAACATGATTGGAAAAAGAGTTACCTTTAGAAGTTTCTTAGTGTCATAGTTATAGTTAGTAGGTGAGTAAGGGTTGAGATTTTAGATTATATTTATTATTATATATAAGGTGTCCTATATAATAATAATTATATTCTCACGTTCATGGGTAATTTTAGGGAAAGAAGTAGGACCATGGTTAGAGTTATAGTTAGTGTCAAGTTTAGAGTTGATATCACTATTAGGTCTAGACTTATTATTAGGGTTATGATTATGTTTAGAGTTATAGTTAGTAGGACATCTTTTTCTTGTTACACATGGCTCTTAGCATAATAGAGAAATATAAGGATTGTGATGTTCTTTAAGTAGTATTATGATTTTCTTAGTTACATTTATAAATATAAAATTGGTTAATAATAGTTATGGTTAGCATGAATAATGTACAATGAAGGGTTACTTAATGTTATCAAGGTAACGATTACACTTAAAATGGGTATAAAATGAATATTATGCTTTAGAGTTGGTTAATAGTTAGAAATAATACATCAATTGTATACATAATTTAATGACCAACATATTAGTGATATATGCCATGTAAAGACTTCAATATTACAAATACAAAGGTCAAGGTAACACCTCTGAAATGTTTGCAACTCTAGAGAAAAAAATTCAACTGAATAGTGAAATTAGATTTTATTATTCTCATACATAGATGAAAGGAGAACTATATCTCCTAGTACAATTATTCACATGAATTAATAAGTGAAAATTGGAAGATATAAATTCACTATATGGAGCACATGTAATGCTTTGATCGAGAACTCAAAAGAAATAAGCCTGATATATTACAAAGTTTACTGAAGTACTTTTTACAAAGTTTAAACAACATCAAGATAACAATGTGAAAGTAATATACACAAACATATCATTTACATAAATGTAATTACAATATGGATTTCATTCTTGAAGGGTTGCTTCATGTTAAGTCGTGTTTAAGAAAGTTTTATTAAGTCTAAGTCTCAATTACAATATCCATAATCATAAAATAAATAAGCACATACATTATCTCATATACACATACATAAAAAAAGTGATATGGTAAAGTACATTTAGATAACATCATCTACTACACATGTCGCAGGGTATGCAATAATAAATATAAGTATATTAATATGCAATACAATATCTCATAGGATCTCAAAAATACAAGATACATAATACATAGATACAACATCTAAATAGAAATCTCCTAGACAAGAATAATAATAATGATACAATTGCATCAATGAACATCCAAAATTTGCCAATATGAGGGGGACCCAAATGCTAAGAACTTAATACCTCCTGACTGCATGGTAACCTAATCAGGCTCCCACTCCCACCATGTGGGAGAGGTAATGTACAATCCACACATAGATAATATAATCATAAAATAATCCTAGGCAAGGGATCTCAATAGCCTAATATACCTCATGAGTAACTCAAACTATTGAGAAAGAAAAGATAACCAAAGTAAAAAAGACACTCATCTAATCCAACATCAGATACCAAAATCAACAATATATACCAAGTATAAATCAAATAGCAAAAAAAAAAAGATACCAAAACCTCCATATCAATGTCAAGTGTCACAATAACAATAACCAACATATAATAATAATCCCATTCCCATCCTTAGCCTATACAAGAACCTAAGACATGGACGAGGCAAAATTTATAACTTATTTTAAATTTATCTCAATGCATGGGGAGGAAAGTATTTTAATTACTATACATTACTATAAGTTTAGTTACAACATGCTTTCCTCTCAATTAATTACTTGCTTTTCCAATCAAATCATAAAGTACATCTTACAACCAAATAATATCATAAGAGAAAACTCAAAGATGCCTTTGGTGCACATCCTAATTTGGCCAACTAAACAAGCCATAAATAAAAACCATCACGAAAATAAATATAAAAATACCATAAATAGAAAATAAGAGAACACATAGTTTTCAGCCACATGATTTAATTACATTATTTTCTATTATTTGATTTAGGTCATAAAGATGTGTTGAACAATAAGGTAAACATATATATGTTAATGTAAATTTTTATGCTAATATACTTATTTAAATAAATAACTATTTAAATGTCTAATGTCTTTGTACATATAAAATATCATGCAACATTATCATGTTACTAATTTAAATAATCTTAAAACATAAATAATTTAATTAATAACATACATGTATATTATTGGATTAAATATCAATATCAATTTCATTTCTTAAAAAAAAATTTGACTTCTATTTAAATCTAATATTAATTTTTATGTTTCCTTTAATTTATAATATAACTAGAGATAACTCAAATTTCAAATTAAATTTATAATTTCTCTCATAAAATTAAATATTCATAACTAGATGATTATATAATAAACTCCATTATAAATTTTCTTAAAATATTACTAAATCAAAATTATATATTTATTAATTTGTAACTCCACTTGCATTAATAAATATATAATATGTTATAACCATCTAAGAGTTTTAAAAAGAATTAATATTAAAAAACCACTTATAAGAAAATAAGTAGTATTTATTTATATAATTTTTGAAATAAATAAATAATAAATTTTTGAATTAACTTTTAATAAAAAAATTTAATTTCTAAAATTAATAATTAATCAATTTTTAAATTTTTAAATAAATATGAAAAAAATTATATTTTTATAAAATAAAAATAAACATGCAATAAGTATTTTTGCATACCTTTGATCTCTCAAATCATGTAAGCATAATATACTTAGTTTTCTTTCTTTAATATTTTTTTCACATGCATGTATACATTTAATTACAACATGCTTTCCTCTCAATTAATCCTTTTCTTTTCAAATCAAATTATAAAGTACACCTTATAGTCAAATAATATCATAAAAGAAAACTCAAAGATGCGTCTGGTGCACATCCTAATTTGACTAACTAAACAACCCACAAAGAAAAACCATCACAAAAATAAATATAAAAATACAATAAATAGAAAATAAGAGAACACATAGTTTTTAGCCAAATGATTTAATTACATTATTTTCTATTATTTAATTTAGATCATAAAGACATGTTGATAAGGTAAGAATATATATGTTAATATAAACCCTTATGCTAATATACTTACGTAAATAAATAACTATTTAAATATCAAATCTCTTTGTACATATTAAATATCATGCAACATTATCATGTTATTAATTAAAATAATCTCAAATCAATAACATACATGTATATTTTTAGATTAAATATCAATATCAATTTCATTTCTAAAAATATTAATTTGACTTCTATTTAAGTACAATATTAATATTTATTTTTCTTTTAATTTATAATGCAACTACAGATAATTCAAACTTCAAATTATAATTATAATCAAATTATTTCTAATTTCTCTCATAATATTAAATATTTATAACTAGATGATTATATAGTGAACTCTAGTATAATTTCTCTTAAAATATTACTAAATCACAATTATATATTTATGAATTTTTAAGTATAGTTGCATTAATAATATATAATACATTATAACCAGCTATGAGTTTAAAAAAAAAATAATATTAAAAAATTACTTGTAAGAAATAAGTAGTATTTATTTATTTAATGTTTGAAATAAATATATAATAATTTTTGAAATGAATTTTTAATGAAAATTTGATTTCCAAAATTAGTAATTAATTAATTTGTTATTTTAAAATAAATATGACTATTTAATTATATTTTTATAAAATAAAAATAAACACGCTATTAGTATTTTTGCATACCTTTGATCTCTCAAATCATGCAAGCATAATAGACCTCCTATTTATAAAACCTACAATGTTCCCTATTGCTTTTGACCTTCCATCAATGTACACAACAAGTCTTTTGCATTGATCATTTTCTTTCCATTATACATAATTTGTTGACAGTGCATACCTACACATACTTTTTTTATATTGAACTATCTACATCTAATTATTGTAATTGTAATAAGGTCCTACATACTCCATCAATTCAACAACTTTGTTATAACTAACCTTTATGCCATCTATGAAAAATAGGCTCAAAGCATGTAATGATGATGGAGCTATGTGATATATCCTCTCATTTGGGTACCCATTCTTTCTAAAGTTGTGTGTACCTCAAGGGAAACTTGATGTCACCCTTTGTCTCATCATGATAACAACATGACTCCCATTGATCAAGGAAAAATTACATGCATTTATTCAATTTTCTTTTAATCTTTTGACCTCCATTTTGTCTCTCTTTTGTAGACCTACTACATGTCTCACTATGCTCTTCTATTCATGCATTTCCCTTACTCAAGGAAGAAAAAATGGCAGATACCTATTTGGTGGTAACTGTAGTACATCAAATGAGACATATAGTTGAAGGAGAAAAATATTATTCTATTAAATGAGGCTAATATTGACGAAGTTTTCCTAAAGTTAATGTTGAAGGTAAAGTGAAAGCAAGCATGTAATAAACTTATACCTCTCAATCCATGTCATTGTGTACAATTCTTGTCAAAGGGGTATAGTTTCTTGCACATGTAAATTATTTATCTTAAGTTAGTTACAAATAACATGATACTCATTGGTACCTAAATTTGCACCCTATCAAATTACAAGAGAAAACTTGAAAATTTAGACCAACATTGGGACAGCCAAAGGCTATGGGTAACCTATCAATGGCTGATCCTCCGAATTCTAGGCCAACTCCTTTATGGGAAATCACCTGATTGATTCTTCTAACACTACTTTCTTGTTTAGAAAAGGGGTAAGGAAGATTGCAAAATGAAAAATAAACTACTTCCTAAAAGGTCATGCACCAAAGATGTTTAAAGAAAGGTTTCAAAAAATAACAACCATTTCACCATCAATATATAGGAAAGCACTAATATGCACTCAGACTTTATATTGGCCTACAACAATGTTTCACATTAAGGTTTTGATTCTCACTCATTAAGAAAAATAATTTTTTTTTACTTAACAAGATGAAAATAAAACAAACACAAAAGGTGACCTGCAGACAGAATACACTCCAGTGACAGGGTAAAAACTGAGACAGATTAACAAGGAACCCTTGGATTCATAAACTAACCTATCAAATCAGAAAAACTACACAGTACCATAGAAAAAGATTGAGGCTTGAAAATCTTTTCCAAAATGAACCTGTAAAATGCTTGTCATATATTCAGCTTTTCTTCAAAATAGTTATAGAAAAACACATAACAATACTCAGGATAAAATATCACTCAATACTATTTTTGCATAGCTCAGAACTCTCCTACAAATGAAACTAAAACTCTATATGTACAATGCCCAACTCCTTGGGTCGTATGTAGAAAGATAGCCTTCAAAACAGGGCTTAGAAACTTCCAAAATGAAGTCCCATAATGTCTAAAACTCTACTCACTCATAACTGCCCCCTATGACTCATCAAAACTACCCTAAAAATTCTCTAACAAGTGATAAAGATTCATAAACTAACATGGCAAAGTCAAATCCGACTCCCTATATTCTCTCCATATGTTTCCCAACTAACTTGTAACTAAAGACCATTATGGGAAAAAGATGACTCATATCTTGCATTAAAATTATAAAGGAAAATATTAATGATTTATAATTATATCATTGAATATTCTCTTTTTTACATTAAAAAATGACAATATAAAAGAAACAATGAGCCTCTTATATTTTTGCAAAAAGAGGGGTAAAAATTTATTAAGATAGAAAGGAATACAACAAGGAGAACTCAACAAGGAGCTCGATCTTGAGCAACAAGATCATCAAATTCTTGCACCATCTCAAAGGGCAGTTGCCTCCTATCCGTAATATTCCAACCCGAGTCATGACTAGATGCCCATTTGGCTAAACAATCAGCAGTTCTATTCCATTCACGAGGAATATACATGAACCTAATGAACTGAAAAGAGGAAGAGAAGAAAAGAATCTGCTTAACAATAGTAGCCAGCTGCCAACTAACATCCTCAAGCTCTTGCGAAGAAAGCATGTTCACCACTACCTGGGAATCAGACTCACAAATAATCTTACTCCATCCCCGCAAGCAACACTATTCCACAGCATATAAAATAGCCTGAGCTTCCATGAGATTGTTAGTATAATCACCCTTATGAACTGAGAAGAAAAATTTAACATCCCCAGAACTACAACGAGCCACTCTGCCAATACGAGCCGGACTAGAATTCCCACGAGAAGAACCATCAGTGTTAATTTTCAGAACTCCACAAGGAGGAGGAGTCCAGTGCCCATCCTGGTTAACCCGACCCTTCCTCTGATGATGAATCTACCTAGACATAGAAGGAAACCTATGAGAAACAACCCCATCCTGTAGATGAAAATTGAGGCGATTACAGATAGCAAGATCAACCGGATCCATACCCCCATCAAGCTCACACTTCACAAGAATAGTTTCCTGAAGAGAATGTGATATTTTCCACCAAAGATGCAAAACAACAAGCCAAACATCTTGGAATATGCGAAGATTCCTCTCCAACCAGATATGCCAAAGCATGAAAGATGGGCCAAAAATCCAAGCAGCATGGAGAAAAGAAGACTTGGAGGGAGCAATACCCAAGCGGGCCCAGAACTCAGGCAAAGAGGAAGCATGCCGACAAGAGCAACCCCAAGCGCGCCACCAAAGGTGCCATATCTGAGTAGAATAGGAGCAATGGAAGAATAGATGGGAGACACACTCCTCTCCATTACCACACAAAACACAATAAGAGGGGCCTTGAAATCCACGTTTACAAAGATTATCCCAGGTAAGACAACGGTTGTGAGCCACTAGCCACATGAAAAAATTGCACTTGGACCAAGAAACTTTATTCCAAACTTGCTTCCACCAAGGGACCTCAGCATGCCCACATAATTGTCTAGTTATCTCTTGATAGAAACAAAGCAAGGATCAGCACCATGAAAATATTTATGAGTGATAATACGAGCCCAAAGTTGATGTTGTCCAGAGCACCATCGCCAATAAAGTTTAGCAGCCAAAGCTTGACTACTCAATAGAGCAGATCAAAGACCAAGACCACCCTCCTTTTTAGGCCTACAAATAGTTGCCCAATTAACCAAGCTACATTTAGTACTATGCAAATTACCACTCCAAAGGAATTGTTGAGAAAGAGCATCAAACTCTTTGAGAAAGTAAATAGGTGCAGCGTGAACCATGCTTCGATAAGTAGGAAGAGCTTGGATAACAACTTGAAGAAGAGAAACCCGGGTAGCAGTAGAAAGCCATCTATGAGTCCAATGATATACCTTATCCTGAAGCTTGGTAATCAAATTTTGCTAGAAGAGACATGGCTGCCTGGAAACAACAATAGGGATGCCAAGATAAGTCAAAGGAAGTGATCCTATCTGAAATCGTAGGATACCAACAATCCTGTGCTGAATAGAATTAGGAGTGTTAAAAAAGTAAATGGAAGATTTGTGCTCATTAACTTTCTAGCCTGAAGCTGCCAAATAAACATCCAAAGCATGTCGAAAGGCTTCAGCTTCCTTGATCCTAGCAAGACCAACAAGAGCAGAATCATCAACAAATTGAAGATGGGAAAGAGAAGGTAAGCCATTACCCCATCGCCAGCCTTGAATAGAATTCTGGGACACCTGATGCTTAATGAATCTACCCAAGCCTTCAGCCATGATGATGAATAGATATGGGGAGAGAGGGTCACCCTGGCGGAGGCCTCTAGAAGCACCAAATAGTTGAGAAGGTTGACCATTAATAAGAACAGAAAAAGAGGCAGAAGTACCACAACTCATAATCCAACTCACCCAGTCAGAGCTAAATCCAAAAGAAAGAAGAATACTCCTTAGGAAGCTCTATTTAACTCTATCGTAGGCCTTAGCCATATCTAGCTTAACAAACATGGCTCTCTCCCTTGAAGTAGCCATAGAGTGAATAGCCTCAGTAGCAATAACCACCCCATCCAAAATTTGTCTGCCAGCAACAAAACCACCTTGTTCTTCTGAGATAATAATGGGAAGCCACCTTTTCAATCTCTCAGCAATCAACTTAGTAATAACTTTTTAAACCACATTACATAAGGCAATTGGTCTAAAAACTCCAATTGATTAGCACCCTCTCTCTTAGGAATAAGAGTCAAGAATGTAGAGTTCAAAGCTCGAAGCATCTGCTTGCTAGCATAGGATTCTTTAACCACCTCCAACAAATCATGATTAATGATGTCGCAAAATTCTTGAAATAATTCAACTAGAAAGCCATCAGGACCAGGAGCCTTCCCTTTAGGCATGCCAAAGACCACCTCCTCCAGCTCTTCCAAAGAAATAGGACGCATGAGATAATCATTCATTTCCTGAGTGATAAGGGAAGGAATACAGGACAAAATAAGATCTTCTTCATTATCAGTAGGAGGAGAGTCCTCAGAGAAGAGGGTAGAGAAGTACCAAATAGCCTCCTTGAACAAAGCTGGCAAGGAATTCAGTTGGATACCTTGAGAATTAACCAAAGAAGAGATAGTGCTCTGATTCTGGCGAGATTGCACTATTTTATGGAAAAAGGCAGTGTTACGATCACCTTCCTAGAGCCAATCAACTCTAGCCTTTTGCTTCCAAAAAATTTCCTCTCGAAGTTCCCATTCTTCTAGAGCTCTAGAAGCAAGGGATTTAGCCTTGCCAAGATCCTCTGAGAAACCTCGATCTCTAATCTCCCTTGTGATGACATCAAGATCTTCTTGAGCAAGCCTCTTCATAAAGTGAAGGTTCCCAAAGCATTCCCTATTCCATATCTTGAGCTGCCTTTTAACATATTGAAGCCTTTTAGAAAATGAGAACATTGCAGTACCATATGCAAGAGCACCATCTTTCCACCAACAGAAAACACAATCATGAAGAGAGGAGTCCCGAAGCCACATCAACTAGAACTTAAAAAGAGGATGCTTTAGAACATAAGCCCCTATAGTGGAAAATTTTATTGGCCAATGATCTGAACCCTTCCAATCAAGGATTTATGAAGAGATAGTAAGGGTGCCACTAACCCAGAAGCAAGAAACAAGAAATCTATCCAGACATTCTGAGATAGCAACAACACCAGTCCTGTGATTATTCTAGGTATAGAGACCATTAGAAGGCTAAACATCAGAGAGATGCAAAAGAGATATATGTTGCCGAAAAAGAGCAGAAGAAGGCCCCAATCTAGCCAAACCACCATGCTTCTCCTCCAGACTTAAAACTGAATTGAAGTCCCCTGCTAACACCTAAGGATGATAAGGATGACAATTTCTAACATATTGAATATGTTCCCAAAGTTCCTCCTTTCCCACAAGATCAACAGGTGCATACACATTAGTAACCATGATTACCTCTCCTGAGTCTAGAGTAGAAGCTACCATAGAGAGAGCTGAGTGAGAAGACATCCAGCCAAGAGGAGAAATTTTTTGAGGATCCCAAAATATAGCTAAACCACCTGCACTGCCTGTTGCCCCAACACACTGGCATTGGCCACGAGACCAAATACTAGAGGCATGTTGGACCATAGACTCCACAGAGATCTTAGTCTCTTGGATACAAAAAACATCAGGGCTATGATCAACCACCAAGTTATGAATAGCCTTTTGTCTAGGGATGCTATTCAACCCCCTTACATTCCATGAGAGAATAATCATCATTGGGTAGAATTGGGAAAATGAGAATCCAAAGGTTTCACTGAACCAGACTCAATCAATATATCTCCCGTGAGTTTAATCTTCTCTTGGTTTGTTTTGCGCCCACTCCTTAGAGGAGGAGTAGAAGAAGCCCGCTTAAAGGGTCGAGACATCAACCCCAAGGGGAGAGGAGAACCCTTGCCCTTACTTGATGGTAGCACATCCTTAACCAAATCAGCTAAAACAACATCATTATCCTCCAACATTGCAGGAGTCACCAGAGCCTCTGTCACAGGAGCTATAGGGACCTCACAGTTCTGATATACTACAACTTGGGATGCCCCACAAGCATCATTAGGAACAGATCTCTCCTCTGGGAAAACTGGATCAGAAGAGATAGGAGGAGGAATACCCTCCTCTAGAACCATACTATCGAGCACCTCAAAGCGGTTAAAACCTGAATCAGATAATCTTTCTTTCAAAGGCCTCTTTTGACCAAGACCCTTAGCACGAGGGTGAATAGGGGTAAATCCATCCTTATCCTGTATTTGAGCCTTACCCTTACCTGTAGCATCTTGCGGATTCATCCTCTTGGTAGTATTAGCCATTTGAGATTGTCCTTTCCCTGTAGTATCTGCCAAACCACCAGTATTGCCAGCTGCAGAACCATCCACTCCTTTGAAACTTGAGTTACGAGGGCACTGACATAGTAAATGACCATACTCATGACAAATTCAGCAACAAAAAGGGAGAGATTCATAATCTAACTACTGCACCCAAGAAAAATCCCCCATACAAATTTCCAAAGAATCTGGTAATGGGTTATTCAAATTAATTTCAACACAAATTCTAGCATAATAAATAACCTTTTTATCGATGGACTGATGTGCGATCGTAGCTGGCTTCTCCAACAAAGCAGCAATTTGTCGAAGGATGTCTTCACGCCAAAATTCCAAGGGAAGACGAGGCAAGTGAACCCAAACTGGCACTGCTGAAGGGAGATCCTCAACAGAATTAAAACCTGAATGCCAAGGTTTGACAAATAACCCCACATGGTTGTAGAAATAAGGGCCTCCTTCAAAAACATGATCCCGATCAGACATGCAAGAGAATACAACAAAAAAACAACTATTCCCTGCCAACATGATCTCCATATCGCCTTCCACCTGCCATGAGCGGCGGATCCATGCCTCAAGAGTGGATAGGGAAATTTGGATTCCAAGAAATTTGCATATCAAAGCATGCTTGGTCCAATAATCAATGTCCTCCATTACAACCATTGGAGGAATAACCAGAACAGGGCGATCATGGCTACGCGGAAAACAAGCATTAACTTTTTTCAGCTTGGAGCTCTCCCCTAAATAAAATGATTCAGATTGCATTGCATGCATAGTTGGAGAAGAACCATCTGTTCTCACCAACAGAGAAGAAATCCCAGGACCTGCCATGCAAACAATAAAACCCCAATCCAAAATTGACTGTAGAAGATTTCCAAAAACACCGACGCAAATTATGTCTAGTAGCTAGCAATCCAAACAAAACAGAAAAATAGTAAAGATCAAACACCAAGAACAGGCTAGGGAAAAACCCTAGCCCAGCCGGCAGCCAACGCTTCTCCACATTCTCCACTTAGAGACTATCACAAAAAATAACGTTTTTGCATTCTTACTAAAAAATAATATTAAATGATGATAACACATCATTATAATATTACTTCTTTAGAAAAAATGAAAATCATGCAAAAATATAAGATATTTATATAACTTCCCCCTATGACTTCATTGTAAAAAAAAAAATCTCATGACTTAGCCACAGACTTCAAAGGAAAATGCAATGTGAAAATGGGAAAGGAATATTTTGAATACCCTAAAAAATGAATTCATTCCATCATTTTAATTTGCTCGCTTGAGATTCTGGAAGGTTGGAGGATGAGGGTTTCAAGTTTGGGTCACCATACTTCTCTGTCAATTCCTGCCTTTTGCATTCAGAAATAACTCCATAAACTCAAGTAGCCAGAGGAACTTTTTGGAACTCATTGCATAGCTGGCCACAAGCAGCATTTGCATCCAATTCATGAGTAAGATGAATGCTTGTAGTTACTTTATGCCTCTCTAATTTTTCAGCAAAATGCCACCAACACTTTCTTATATGGATGTTGAATGTCAGAACTTGCAATGGGATTGAAGTGAATCAAGTTAACATGATGACCACGACCCCAACCATGAAACATATCTGCAAGCTCTGATGTATGTTCTAGGATTTCATTCACACCAGCTAACTACCAATGTTGATTGAAGCTTGTAAGTTACTAATTTCTTTATTGTTTTTAGAACACCCACTATAGAAATTTTAATCATCCGTTGACCTATTTTCACATCTTTATTTAGTGCATGATGTGCTTCCAAAATAGCTTTCAAATTCAACATTGACTCCCTCATTCCCATTAACACAACATTTGACACTCTATGCTTGAAAAGTTCCTCTACAACCAAAACCTATTCAATAATCTCATGTGGCTTGAGATTCTGAGAATTTCCTCCTTGTCTAGTAGTGTAAAATTTGCAACACAGAGGACAACCCACTTCTTAGGAGACAGATGTTGTGAGACGAATATAGCCCCCCTCCTCATTAACAGGTATTCCAACTGTTCCAATGAGCCTCTGTCTTCTAGCCTTAACAAGATTAGTTTCACCATAAATAATGTCTATTGGAGGTAGCCTTCTGCTGTCACTAACAATTTGATCATCAATATATTCACTGTTCTGTCATTGCTTGTACACTTGGTCTTTAAATAAATAGCTGGAGAAAATGTAGCTTTCATCAATATTGACTACGACTGCTATTGATAAACTCTTACCATGACTTGCTAAAGGCAAGATTTATTTATGATGCCAAACCAATGATTCATTTGTGCCCAGATTTTTGGATTATAATTTTAAGACAACTATCACTATTTTATATCAAATATTCAAGACTTTTTAAATCAGCTTCTACACATTTGTAGGGTTTGAACAGAAAGACTTTTTGTTGTTTCTTTTTTGATGTCTTTCTAGACAAAATTACTCCACACTCTCGTTGCCTAGCATTCCTTTGTATATTTTCGTGCTGGTTACTTTCTGTTTCCAGGGCTGCCATGAGTGGATTTGGTTTCCAACATTCTTTTTATATTTCTTTCTTTTACTGTAGATTTAACGATGCTGACACATCACAAGCATTGCATATATTACTCTTTGTAACTGGATTTTTCCCTTACTCTGATTTTTGGGCTTAAAACCAATCTTTCCTAGAGCTGTCATATTACCCTTTCATCTATCCATGCCATTTAATTCTAAAAAATAATTTAGCATGTCTTTTAGCATTAAATGACCAAAGCTTATCATAAAAATGCTCTTACAGCATACAGTCTTCCATTTTGTTAGTTACAGTGCTATTACAGAAACCCCAATAACAAAATCTACTCTTTCTTTGTCGTTCATGAGGCTGTTATATAACCTGTCCTATAGCACATAGTGATTACTATATTTTATTTTTCTCTTTTTGGTACTACAAATGAAACTGTGGCTTTACTGTTGCTCTGAATTAACTTTCTCAATTGCATTTGGATTAAAAATGTTGATTAAGTTGACTTATAGGGTTCAAGCATGGGCTCGTGATGCCTATAAACAATTTCATCAACACTTTAGCTTGTCACTGTTTACACTTTCTGCACATGGCACAAACATGTCAGCAATAAAATCACTTGTATACATGGTTTTGATTTTTAGACTTTGATATTACTGCTCCATGATTAATTAAGTTCACTATTCTTGTTCAAATTGGGATCATGGGTAAATGGTACAAGTGTACGTGTATATTTTTGCAGAACCAGACATTTCTTAGATCCATATGGATCTAACCTGTACCTTTCTATCACTTTTTGTAGTAGTTGGATGCTTGGGGAAATAGGAAGAACTCAATTTCAGTAAGGCAACCTCAAGATTGCAGACTCAGACCAGCCATATACCCCCAGGCAATGGCTGGTTCCCTCTCTCATACTCTTGCATTTCATTTGTATCATTTATTCTATTTTTTACATGTTCCTTATTTGCACAAGAATAATGAATACTAGGTTACTCTCACAGCCTTGTGTGAGAGATTTTGATCATTTTTTCATTCAGTACATGTTCTTTAATTCTTTAATGTATAAACTCCAAATTGAAATTTATCATTGTGTAATACAAATAAAGAATTTTCTCATTTTATCAATGCAATGTACTTTTTCTGTTTTCATGGTCATTAGCAAATGAAAGCAATTACTAACCAGTAATGAATTTTAAGACAAAATTTTGTAGGTAATGAAATTTTGATAACAATACTCATGCTACACATTACATAGAACATAACATGAACAATGTGCATAGATCTTAATCATTGTATACTTTTTAGTTCATTACCTCTACAAAAAATATATTATAAGTAATCAACACTAAGAATTGAACATCATAACAAATATTTACACCTAATCAACACCTAATACATTTCCATTGATCACCTTCTTTGTCCATCTCATCATCATGAATATCATCATTATCACCATCATCATCCAAATCATCACAATGACCATCATCATCATGATCGTCACTATGACCATCATCGTCATCATCATCATCATCATCACCATCACCATCACCATTACCACCATCATCATCATTGCCACCACCACCGCCAACACCACCACCATCATCATTCCCATCATAATCACCATCACCATAATCAATGCCATCACCATCATCATCATCATCATCATCATCATGATCATCACCATCATCATCATCATCATTATCATCTCTTCTCCATCTTCATCATCATCATCTACTTTGTTTTCCACTTCTTCAGTATCTTCTTCTTTAATAACATTATAGTTTACTAGTCTTACTCTTAGATTATGTCTAACGACAACTAACCAACGTTGTTTATGTGGAATGCTGAAGTAAAACACTTTCTCACATGTTGGATTGGAAGAACATAGGACTCATTTCTAACTAGCTGAAATGATCTTGTATTAATTAGTGTAAATCCATTATCATGTTCAATAATAGTTCTATTAAGATCCTTTTTTTTAAAGTCATAGCCTATACCATTTGATAAAAAATAGAACTAGATGTAAGGAATTAAAGTTGTACTCAATTACATCATCAAAAATCTATATTATTAGTTTTCTAATTGTTTAGGATGCATGTCAATTCTAGATGAAATATTAGTGAGCTCAAAGATTGCAATTATCCTAAAATCACAAGTTCTCTTAGTGTTGTCCACCTTTTTTATGAAAAATTTAAGGCCATTATAGTACATAGCTTTGTGGTTCTTGACCTTTTATTTTCAAATATGTCAAAATTATGCATCCATCTAGGAGTTGATATTAAAAAAATGGGTCATGATAGATTAACTTATATGTACCTTTCCACCTCTTAAACCATTTTCTAGATCAATTACTATTGGCGTAATATTGGGATCTCAATTATGATGAGCTTCTTTAAACAATGAATAAACACCTTCCTATGTTAATGAATGACCATTTTGTTGATATCATTCAATCCATACCATCATCCAATTATTTACAACATACAAATGAAGTGCATCCCACTCATGAGCAATTGTATAAAATAAATAGATCTATTAGAAACAACTTATATTGATGATGGATAAGAATTGATTAACTACAATAACATCTTCTAATTACCTCTCACTTTCCTCAATCTACCATTCCCTATCAAGTACTCCTCTCCAAATCTATTAATGGAGTTGGGATTCCAAATGCTATCTACATGGATCTATGATGCAAACTTGGGAAGGTATTCACTAATGTACACCATGGTTTGGTATACTATATATCCCTCATCCATGGAACCCTTAGGACATTCTCTTTGTCGATCCAAGCTCTTCAAAAATTTCAAGTATGTCTCAACCATCCACATTGACCTAGTTGGTACATGTCCACACAATTCAATCTCCTCAACTAGATGCATGAGGTAGTGTTCTTGTGCATTAAAAAAAGTTGAAGGTAGACACTTTAGTATCTCACACAAAAGATGAGGAATTTTTTTCTTCCAATGCTTTATGTCTTTTTTATCAATTTATTTAGATGACAACCACCTAGAAGATATTCATCATGCAAAAACATATTAACAAGACATAAATATAATATCCATAGAAAAAAACTAACAAATAAGACTTCTAATCTCATGTATTTCCCAAGATCATATATAACTTGTTTGACACTCATGTTGTCAAATTTGTGTGGGAGAGATAGAGGTATAACATACTGCAATAATAATAAATTGATCTTTTCAATATATTATAAAATAAAATGATAAAAAGTAAATAATATTTTAAAAATTTATTATAAATAGAGAAGAACATGGATTACCTTGACGAAGGTATGGCAATCATGCATTTTCAACCCTGACCCAAAATCACCTTTGTTTGATATGAGACTACTTATATTTGCAACAAATCTTATGGGAAATTTAGGTTTTTTTATGGCTTCAAATATGGCATTAGTTTGTTGTTTTGTTGAAAACCATGGAATGACACTTGTATTAATCTAATTTCCATTTGTATTTGATTCAAGGAAAAACTTCAATGTATGATTGGATTCATCAATTTCATGACAAATTTTGACCAATTTTTCTTTGTCATGCCTTGCATCCAATATTTTCCATAGTTTCTTTGTTACATTCTTTCCAGGATACATAGCATCAAACAAATGAATGATTGGGAAGTGATTATAGTACAACAACCTACTAAATTGTCTAGGATAAATTTTAAGTCCTTTTCCAAGTTTCTCATTAATGACTTGACAACCTTCATGAACATCAATTACATCATTACAAAACAAAAGAAAGTATCCAAATTTTAATTTTTCATACAAAAACTTGCATCGGATGGAATGACCTTATCTCAATGATTCATTCTATTGTATTCCAACTTTTATATGTGAAGTGTCATTCTTTGTGACTTTTATGTTGTCTCTTCTTTTCCCTTGAAAATATTATTTTTGGTAATTTGATACTAATGATTTTTTGTGGAAACAATGTCTATGCTAATAGAACGGCTACTTTCCTAAACTTTTTGAATGATGAGATTTCATCTTTGGACCACAAATTGGACATGCAAATTATCCCTTTGTCTAAAGACCTACAAGATTGTGTATAATTAGATGAAATGTGTACTAGAAGATTCATATTTACAATTATCAAATGCAAATTTAACATACAATGAAAATTCATTAGCACTAGATTACTTACTAAAAATACTCATTAATAGTTTTACATATCACAAAAATGCATTAGTCCAAGGGCATCATGTATTGTCCGTACAAGAATTGCATAGAATTGAAATTATCTTTCACCAATTAGACTATAGATGTCATACATAGTTACCTCATTCCATAACTCCAACAACTAATCAATCAAGGGCTCAATATATACATTCATATTTCTCACTTGGTACTTACCTAGTTGAATGAACATAAACAAAACATAATTATTATGTCCATTTTGATACTATGTTTGTAAATTAATGTAGATGACTATTTAAATGCAAAAATACCAAGTAAAATCATTGCCAACATTATGTTCTCCCTCTTGATAGAAATCCAAGGAGGAATGTTATTGTTAATAACAAAAATAGGCTAGATTGAGTAAATAGGTTTCATCTCTCCAAACGGATTGGCACTATCTACTACAAAAAAAAACATCAGATTATGAGGTTCTTCTTTAAATATTGGCCACCTATTTTATATGTCCTTAAATGAAGAACCATCCCCAGGTATTCATACAATATCATCTTGACTTCTATTGCATGCATGGTAATCAATAAATTGAATAAGCTAGTGCATTTGAATAATCATTACAGACATGGAATAATGAGAATGTATAGAAAAACCTTGCAAGACACCTTTTTGGTTATTTGATTTGATTAATATCTACTAATGTGACAATCAAGGAATTATGTTGTAAATTCATGTTGTTTATGATATATAATATGATCATTGAGACATGCATGTATTATTTTTGAAGCAGTAGATAATAGCCAAAAGAAAGAGGGGCTAACCCTAGAGTAGAAAAAGGGTTGACCAAAAATTGCCAGAGGTTACACCAACCTATCTAACTGATACCAGTTTTAAAATTCAAAAAATAAGCACAAAAAAACTACAAACTAGAGCAATTTTTTCCATCCACCCTATTCTTAACAAGCATATAAAAAGTAGAAACATTCCAATAGACTTATTGCTCTTATTAGTCCAATACTTGATCAAAAACATATATAAGAAAATCCATAGGGCACCAAGTTCATCGGGGACCAAAACATAAAAATAACAACAAAAATAATAACCAGGGCTAGTTGCCCATTTTCTTTCCATCTTCCTCATTCCTCTTCTCCTTAGGCTCTTCCTTGTTTATGTCCACCCCCTCCTCTTGGATACATTTCTAGAAGATATTTTTGATCCAATCATGTAAAGAAAGCCATAAATGGATTGAGTGCCTAGATCCAGTAGCCTAGATCCTTCTCATCATTGTTCATCTACATAAAGTAGAGAGTGCCGGTGGTAGTAGAGTGCATGACCTTCATGGATAATTCTACCAAGGTTTTGAATTTTTTAAAGATGCCAAAGTGGTTCTCTACAAGATCTTTCATAGAATTCCCTAGCCTTTCCTGGCCATGGCTCTAACAATGACTATGTTTCCTTTTTCCCCCCCACCTTTAGGAGTGCCTTCATGGGGGAGGTGATGTCCTCCTCCCACTTCTATTTGGGTAAGGGATAGCTTCCAAAGTGTTTGAGACTTGAGAGGGGCTAAGAGGGCTAGATAAAACCTTCTTTCTAGTGTCCTAGTGATGTCTCTTCCTCTTGATGGGATTCTTCTCACTCTCAGTTGACTTAGAGCTAAAGTTCTAGTTATTGGGGTACTTGAATTTCTCTATTCAATTTTGAGACATTTGCTAGCCCTTCAAGCAGTTTTCTTACTCTTCTATGTGTTAGTATCAGACCCAATAAGGCTAATTTTAACCTTTGAACCAAGTTTTTTTTGGACTTTTCTATGGCCAGAGCCAGGGTCCGTAGATATCTAGGGAGTAGTAGTAGTTAGTGGGTTGACTAGAAGCAACAAGTTTAAGGCAAGGTGATGTTTGTAAAGTTTGTGCATGAAACCTTGGTGGATAATATAAAAGGGTGTTCCCTCTTCTCTCTTTTTCCTAGCCTTAAAGACATAATCCCCCATGGAATACATGAAAAGGTAAGGAAAAGAAATTAAATCATGGTACCTAAAATGGTTGATAAGGGGTAAATGGTTGTGATAAAGCATCTAGAACTAATCTTCAAGGGTAATATACCTCATAATGATGTAGTAAATCACATCCCAGGGTGTCAAAAGATCCTCCTAGGAAAACCCACCATGCGTGCAAACCAACTCCTCATTAGGTCTGAAAAATCCTCTTAGGTTTCATCTGCCACCCTAGCTTGCTTACACCAATGCTTTCCTTCCATGGGAAACCCACCAACCCTAGATACTAGTCCCCCCTGATTCCAAATGGAATTCCATTAATGTTAACCTTCCTATCATTCTAGGAATTTAAGAATTGCGTCAAGATGTGCTCATCATACTTTTCCATACCTTTCATAAATGGAAGTAGGCCACCTTTCTAAAGATAAAGCCAAGAGGCCTATCTCTTCCTGATGTACTCCTTGATCTCTACTAGTTCAATGTAGTTACTAGCACTCCTTTCTTCACCAAGATTGACTACTAGTTTCTTAGAGTTTTCTAACATCACCTTCTTATAGTGGCAACCATGATAGAATAAATAAATCACACTCAAGATGAAAATGTTAAGGAAATAGAAACCCATCATAAGATCACAAGGATTCCTCAAATATAATAAAACACTCTCTATGGCATGTGTGATCAATAAATTTCCCTCTAAATTAAATCATCGCCAACTGTAGTTAAAGTGGGATTTGGAAGAAGTGTCCTTGTCATCCTGCTTTTGTGGTTCACCACATTTAAACATAATGATGCCACTCATCCTTTTTGTGAAATAATTAAAGATTTTTGTGAGGGGATCATAAAAGAAAATCATCACACAATCTTACCAAAAATCAACCTTATGAAAACAAGTACACTGGCCTTCATGCCCACATGGCCTCATAAATGCACATCAAATTTTCTAATGACTCATACTACCTTGTGTGAAGTACACTCACATTCCATTATCACTTGAGATGATGATGATAGTTGGATGCCATACTCCCATTTGAAAAATTATGTGGTGTTATGGCCAAAACTTTCCTTTTCATCCACCAATCCATTTCCTTCATGGTAAATGTGGCCCATGTGGATCTCTTGGCACCCCTCGATCAACTTACAAATTTCCTCTGACATTATTCTAATCTTTCACTGACTCTGGCTCTCTTCTTTAAAGGCTCTAATAATCAACATCAAATCCTCTTCAATTGCCAATCTATTAATTCCTCTAACTCTCACAATTCTCAACCCCTACAAAATGACTAGGGCTTCTACTTCATTGTTTGGAATCCCTTTGTAGTTCCCAATGTAAGAGACCACTAACTCATTGATACTATTTCAGAGGAAACTCCTAGCTATAGTGCTACAAACCATGTCCAAACCATTGAAATTAAGTTTTATCCAAGTCTTAGAAGGGGGATGCCATGTCATTTGACAGTTGGCCATAACTTTGGCATTGTTAAACTGTACCACCATCGGGCCTAAGTCCCAAGTGGATGCCCACTTCATATCCAATCTTCCTAGGGGGTTTGGGGTTTGGTGGAATGAGGAGGTGGGGGGGCTTCCATCACTAGATCCTACTACATTCCTTTAAGAGTCTAGTTATCTATTGGGTCACAACCAAACTAGTAGTGGCTTTGTCTCCAAAGATTCTATTACTACCATCCTTCTAAATTTTCTAGGAGACATATAGGGGGATAATTTGCCATATATTTTTAAGAAAATGGTGATCTAATGGACTATCCTAGCAAACAAATTGGTATAAATTTTCATTGGCACACCACTAGACTTCAAATAGCATAAGGGATCCCCTCCAAACCCTAAACATAAAAGGAAAGTGATTGAGAAGGTGTGGGATATATTCTACTTCCTTGTAACATAAAATACAATAGTCAATGAGCTACCACCCTCTCCTTTGAATATTTACAATTGTGAATATATTCCCATGTAAGGTCATCCACTAAAACAAATTTATCTTTGGTAGGATTCAATCCGCTAGGGCCACATCCTTCCCAAGACAATAGAGATAAGAAGATTTCATCGTAAAGTCTCTCGAGGGTGGGAATCTCCAAACCAAAGAGTCACCAACTAGAGTGGATGGGATTCTATAAATCTAAAGAAGATTTTGGAGTTCTAGAGAAAGCACCTTCCCTTCCATATTGTTAATTATTTTCCATTGCCTTTCTCAGGTGATATTTCTTTGAATCAAAGTACCATTCTATCTAGTGCAATCCTCTATCAAGAGTTGGAATTTACTGTGCATGAGGGGATTTTCTTGAAGCCATTGGTCTTGCCAAAAGTCAATGTTGCTACCATTTTGCACCACCTAGTGAGTACCCTTCCTTAAAATTATCATAGTGTGAATCATAGTGTTCCAAATTTTTGAACTCTAGGTGAGAGCATAGGTCCAGAGGAATTGATGGGACAAGTCCCCTCCTAGATACTTAACTTTCACAATGTTGCACCAATTACCTAGGGAGCTCATTAGTCTCCAACCAACCATAGTTAGGAGTTCCTTGTTCATGTGTCATATCCACTTGATATTTGATCCCCCAAGGGCCTTAGGATGACATACATTTTCCTAGTTCATCAAGCTAATCCTAGATTTCTCTTCATAACCTAACCATAAGAAATTCCTTTGGATTTTTTCAAAGATATCTTTATATCTACTAAAGAGTTTAAAAATAGAGTGGAAGTATATTGGAATACCCAACAAAGAGGCTGAGAAAAGCTAGAGTTTCCTCGTATTGCTCAAGATCTTTCCTTTCCATCTCAAAAACTTTCTCTAAAAGCATTCCACTAGGCCATTTCAATATTAATTGAAAACTTCTTTAATTGTGATTAGGAGGCCAAGATAAGTCTCTAGAAGGCTTGCCTCATGGCAACCCAATATTCTAGTCATCTTATCTCTCAGACTAAAATTTTATGTTGAAAAAATACACTTTTCTTTTTTGATAGTTTATGCATTGACCCAAAATATCCTAATACTAATTCATAATTTCTTTCAATTCCCTAGCTTCATGGACAAAAGAGATGCCAAATAAGAAGGTGTCATCAATAAATTGTTCAATAATCTATGGTGGGCACACAAAAGTAGGTTTAACTCCTTTTGTTATGCTTGAGCTACCCATAGCCACTAAATTTTTGCTCAATACCTTTGTTGCAATGATGAATAAGTAAGGTGATAGGGGGTCACCTTGATGCAAACCTTGTGAGGAAGAGAAAATATGCCAAGGACCCCATTAAATAGAATAGAAAAGGTGACAGTGTTCATTGTTGTCCTAATAATTTTAAAAAATTTCTCATTGAATCCATGTTTAGTTAGGATATCCAACAAAAATTATGTCCTAACCTTGTCATAAGCTTTTGATATATCAATTTTAAGGGTCATACATGGGTTTTTACTCCTCTCCATAGAGTGTGTTACCTCATGAGTGGTTATGACCACATCAAGAATCTATAACCCTGGCACAAAACCATTCTGGCTCAATTCTATAAACTTATCAAGAATGGGCTTGATACGATTGGTCATAATCTTAGCAAAGACTTTATAGAGTGTATTGCAGGGACTAATGGGTTTGAAATCTTCTAGACATTTAGGGTCCTTTGTCTTAGGTATTAGTACTATGAATTATTTATGGTTAAGTTGCTTTAGTAAATTTACTAGTTCATTGTGTGAACCATGTTATACTCAACAATATTCTAGAAATCCTAAGAAAAAATCTAGGGGGAAACCATCAGGACCTAGGGCTTTGTACTAGTTTATGTTGAACACTGTCTTTCTAACCTCTTCCTCCTTGATCTTATTAGTCATGGCCTCATTCAACTAGTTATTTACCACTAGATTAATCTATCTTAAAATACCTTCTTGCATGCTATTGCTAACGTGAATGGATGGGGGGTTGTAGATTTCTTGGAAATAACTATTGGTCAAAACCTCTAATTGTTTAGCTTCCATTACCTCCTAACCATTATCATCAACTAGGAGGTTAGCAGTGTTCCTCTTTTTTCTCCTTGAAGCAAATCTATGGAAGAAGGTCATATTTAGATCACCCTCTTCCAACTATTGCACCCTAGCCTTTACTTCCAAAATATCTTCTCTCAATTCATAAGGGTCTTCCACCTATCCCAACATTCCCTCTCCTCCTACTAATGTTTACTACTAGCATTCCCCTGTCCCATATAATTCTAAAGAGATTCCAACTTCTTTTTAGTAGTGTTGTTTTCCATGGAAATTTTCCCAAAACAAATATTTGCTCCATCCTCTAACCTCTTTGCAGATTCTTCCTAGTTTCCTATCAATACGAAACATTATCATTCCTTCAACTAGAAGGTTCAACCATTGCTAGATCCAAGCCCTGAACTCTAGGTGGGAGCACCATGGGATTTCATACCTGAAAGGTCTCTATCTAGTAGTTTGAGGTTGCATCCATGAGAACACCATTATAGAGTGATTTGAGATGCTTCTTGGGTCCACATTTAAGTAGGTATGTGGGAGAATATTCCAACTAGTCAAGATGAGGGCCTTGACAAGTCTAACCTAGATCAATTTTTTTCCTAGATGATTGTTAGACCAAGTGAAAGTAGGGCCTTGGAGGTGAATATCAATTAAGTCACATACTCTCAAAGAAGTCCTCCAATCCCCCCATTTTCTCTAAGGGATAGAGAGGGGTATTAAAGTCTCCCATACATAATATATTTTCATGTCTCATGACATCTACCACTCTAATTGCTTCATCCCAAAAAGCCAACCTACCATTACGAGTGTTAAGGGCATAGAATTTAAAAAAGGTCTAACTACTACAAAATGGGTATTGAGGAGGTTTACATTTCCCATTGCCTTGTCTAGATTCCATAGCATAGCAACACCACTAGAAGCACCATTGGCATTACTATAAGAAAATTTGGCACCTAGCCAAATATAAGCCACCACCCTAGAGAACACCTACTTTGTCATTTTCACTTCATGCAAAAGAATCATATTAGTATTAGGTTCAATGATTTTTTTCTTGATTTCATACTACTTCTTGGGGCTATTAATCCCTCTCACATTCTAGGACATTATATTCATCTCTTGTGTGGTTGGGTCTCCTTCAAGGTTTTTTGTTTCCCCTGTGCTATATCTCTTTTTGTTCCCTTCTAATAGAGGTTCCTAATCAAAGGTCTCCCCATCCTCACTGTTGATCAAACATCCACATTATTCCCCCTCCTAGGCTTCCTCTTAGGAACTTGTTGAGTTCTCATTTTGCATGATGCTTAACAACAGGAATCCTTTTGAACTCCTATCTTGAAAAGTTGATCTGGATGAACTCCAAGGTTCCGGGTGATCTTGCAACCTAGTAGAATCTGCTCAGTTGAAGATAAATGTGTTTGTTCATGAGGAGGCCTTTGCTGGTTCGAACCAATTTTGGATCAAATGATCAATTTGCTTGCTATTTCAAAATTAACAAGAAGAGAGATATTTTTTTTGGTATTTTCTATTTTATGATGAATGCAACTATGTGAATTCCTAATTTAACCAAGGGGTTAGTAAATCAAATAACATAAAAGAGAAATTCCTAATGGACATAAACCATAGAAACAACGTGTTTGTGACTTAAGCTTTCAAAAAGATTTGTGGGTAACTAATGAAAATAGGAGCAGTGCTTCCTTAATTTTATTGATGCAATCGTCAATGGGAATTCAATAACCAGAAGATGTTTCACTTTCATCAAATTGCAAGGCCATGGAAAGTGCACTCATGCAAGATGAAAACACTAGAAGTAAAAGATTGCACAACTAGAACAATGCAATAAAATAATTGGCTCAATTACACTTCATAAATATACATTCACAAAATATAACACACTTAGGCAAGAATCACTACACTCCAAATGTAAGAACTAATAACATATATTATTACATAAAAATAATGGCAGCCTCGAATACATATTACATTCTTGAATTTATAAGAAATTTTCTACTCAATTTGTGTTGAGAGTGAGAGATATCTTTATAAAAACATATGCTTGTAAACTAATAAAATAAATCTATTTATGTACAAATTAACTCTCTAACTGTTGCTTAGTAGGACTCCATCCATATTTATATTATTAAATGGATGCATGAGCCTTTACATGTCTTAAAATAAAGAAAGCACGAGAAAATAAGAAGAAGAAATCCATCAGATAATGTAGGAGTCTCTGGAGGTGCCAAAAATAGAAGCTCAACCTTCATAGGATGTTTGTAAGAGTCAAACAGTCATTAGAATGCATTCCTAGTGCTTGCAAGTTCTAAATTTGGAACTGGTAGTTAACTGTCAGTGCACCTCGAAAGCTCAAAAGAAGCACACCTCGGAAACAAGTCCAAAAAATGCAAAATTTCACCAAGTATCAATTTTCCAAAGTTGAATTTTTCTCAATTTCACAATTTTCTAGAGTTAGATTTTTTTCATCTTCAATATTCTCTAGAGTTAGATTTATTTTCAACTTTAGAGTTTTCTAGAGTTAGAATTTTTCAACTTCAGAATTTTTCACAGTTAGAATTTTTTTCAACTTCACAATTTTCTAGAGTTAGATTTTTTATTCAACTTCAACTTTTCCCAAAGTTAGAATTTTTTCAGCCTCAAAACTTTCCAAAGTTAGAATTTTTTCAACTTCAAAATTTTCCAGAGTTAGAATTTTTTCAACTTCAAAATTTTCTAGAGTTAGAATTTTTCAACTTTAGAATTTTCTAGAGTTCAATTTTTTTTCAACTTTAAAATTTTCTAGAGTTAGATTTTTTTCCAACTTTAGAATTTTTTCAACTGTTCAATTCATTGAAAAAAATTAAAGTTCTTTGTTTTGAAAATGGTTTCTAGGTTTTTCTCAAATGAGGTCTAGGATGAGTTTTCTGTAGTTATTTTCATCATTTTCATGATTTACCCTCTTTAAATCAAAACACCTTCATAAACTTGAACTCCTTCTGCTTCTTCTACCTTTTGTATCTTTGATCTTTTCTTCTCTCCAACTTCCCAATCCTTCTGAGTTAGAGACTAGGTGATCTAGATTATCTAGAATGATCAAAGGTTTGAAACTTTTCAATATATTTTTAACAAGCTTTTCTAGGTCCTTTTATTTGGCTTTTTTGGAGGTTTTCTGCTCAAAATTTCAAGTTGAAATTTTCATCAGTTCCTAAAAATTGGGTAGCTAAAGGCTTGCTATTTTAGGGACTCAAATTAGATTTTTAGTTCTTCTTTCCAATGGTGTAAACAATTTTGAACTTTGAGCTCTAGGTCAAAAGTTATGACCTCGACAAGTTAAGGACACATTTTTATCTGCACAAGGAAGAAAACATTAATTACCTCATGTCATAAGCCCCAAACGAAGACTCCCCATGACTCAAACTGATGAAATTGGGTTAACACTAGCCAAAAATGATAATTTTCCCCCAATAAGCTAGTTTTTTTGCACACTAAAAATTACCCTTTAATACTCAAGTTCTCTAGTTCTAACCTCTGGGTTTCCCAGTTAGAGGACTAGAGCTTGGCCCAGACTCTAGGTGAAGTTGCCAAAATGACCTAGGCCCTAGACTAGGAGTCTGGGAAAGAACCAAATTACTAAGGGGGTTCCCATTTCAAGTAGAAATGGGGCATGCATTGTGAAACCACAACAAATAGCCCCAACAAAAAGAAAGAAATGACAAAGACATTTCTTCATCAACAAGCATCCTTTTATCATGTTTCAAACAACAACTAAATATCGAACACTTCCAAATGCATGGAAAGCTCCAACAGATAACTAATGAAGTTTGAACTACTATCAGCATGCATTTCTGATGCATGGAAAGCTCTCACAGAAACCTAGTGAAGGTTGAACTTCTATTTTTGACACTTCCAAACACTCCTACATCAACTGAAGGCTCTCTTCTTCTTTTCTCTCTCATGATTTCTTTGTTTCATGACATGCAAATGCTCATGCATCCAATTAATGATATAAAATGGATGGAGTCCTACTAAGCACCAGTTAGATAGCTAGTTTGTATATAATTAGTTTGTTTTATTAAATTTGAAGCATATGATTACATGAAGATATCTCTCACTCTCTCAACACAAATATAGGAGATGATTTTTTATAAATACATGATTGTTATATGTAATCAAGGCCACCATTATTTTGCAATAATAAATGCTTTTGGTGCTTGCATTTGGATTGTAGTGATTCTTGCTTAAGTGTGTTATATTTTGTGAATGTATGTTCATGAAGTGTAATTGAGCCAAAAGTTTTATTGTGTTGTTTCTGGTTGTGCAATCTTTTAATTTTGGTGTTTGCTATGGGTCTATAATTTCTACTGACATACTTAGTTTGAGAAGAGATCACCATATTGTTCCTGTAGAGCTTTTCATCTCACATGAGCATACCTTTTGTGGCCTTACAATTTGATAAAAATTGAAACATCTTATGGTTACTGAAATCCCATTGATGATTGTATCAGTGAAATTAAGGAAGTGCTACTCTTATTTTTAGTAGTTACCCACCGATCTTTTACCATATTGTTCCTGCAAAGCTTTTCATCTCACATGAGCATACTTTCTGTGGCCTTACAATTTGATAAAAATTGAAACATCTTATGGTTACTGAATTCCCATTGATGATTGTATCAGTGAAATTAAGGAAGTGCTACTCCTATTTTTAGTAGTTACCCACCGATCTTTTTGAAAGCTTAACTCACAGATGCATTTTTTCCATTGTTTATGTCCATTAAGAATTTTCCTTTCATGTTATTTGCTTAAACTTCTTGTTACCCTATCTTCGTTATTTTATTTACTAACCCCTTGGTTAAATTAGGAATTCATATAGTTGCATTGTTATATTGTATTCATCATATGACAAAAATTATCGAAAAACATATCTCTTTTGTGGTTACTTTTGAAATAGCAAGCATATTGATCATTTGATCCGAAATTGGGTCGAACTAGAAAATTCCTCCTTATGAAGATACACATTCATCTTCAATTGAGTAGATTCAAGTACTTTGTGAGATCACATGAAACCTTGGAGTTGATCCCAAACTAAATTTTCAAGAGAGGAATTCAAAAGGATTCCTGTCATTAAGCATCATGCAAAATGACATCTCAACAAGACTATCTATTTAGCTTCATTATAATTAGGACATGTATCCTTAGTGGTAGGGGAGTTTATTTCCACAATACCTAGGAGTGAGACCACTAAGGTACCATTTGTGAGTGGTGAGCCTTTCCCCTTTCTCAAGGAGTAACCATTTCAAACTCATCATCCAATAGTCTATTCTACTATCTCTCCCTAGGAAGGGTGAATTGCATAGAGTAAGCTTCATCAATCTCCCCCTTCTCATGCTCAACTATTAAACTTTTCTTACTATGACCACATATGATCACCTCAACTTTTCCATTACCTTCTTGCCTCATAGGGGTCCTCACCTTTTCCCCATCCTTACTGCCAGCCTCATTCAGGTCCATAAGCACCTCTTTAGTAGCTTCCCTTACCTATTCCAAAATACCACTAGCCTTGGCATTGTTTTCCATTTCAGTAGTGCTCAATCTTTCTACCACCACCACACCTGGTGAGATTATTCTATACTTTTTGTGGTAATTATTTGATACTCCTTTCCAATATATTTCATAATGGCTAGTAATGATCTATAAAAGCAAGGTAGAATTTTTGATGGTGATAATAAACACTTACCTATCAACCTATGTAATTCTTTTTGTTAATATAAAGAACATTAATGGTATGCTAACATAGAAGATGACAAAAATGACACTATACCATAGCATACATGAGATTGTTAGATTGGACATAACATTCATAACATTGAAGTTTACCAATAGCAATACAATAGAGAGATGCATTGTTTGGGAGCCTTGGCACATGGGCTTGTATGCCATTTCAGTGATATTTATACAAGGTTCTCATCATCATCATCATTATTAGATGTGCTACTATCATTATCTTTATCATTTTCATTAGTTGCACTAGTAACATCTTCTTGAATTATATTCTCTGGCACATTATCAACTACACCAATACCAACATCTTCAATTGCATTCTCTAGCTCAGGATCATCTTCTTCCATGTGAGAATTAAATTCTACTAGTTGGGAATCAACATTCACCAAAGAATAAAACTCCTTTCCCCCTTTAATGTGATCACGTTGCCTACAATGTCTTTGAGCTGTTGTAATTAGAACTCTTTGATTCTTTAAGCCCTTGAATTTTTTGCAAGGACAATAACATTTTCCATCAGCTTCTCTTTTAAATTTAGACCGCAATCTAGCATTTTTTCCTAATTTTTTTGTAGGATCATATTGTTAGGCACAAAATTTCTTCACATGCAAATATTTGGGATATAAAATTATATCAAATATAAACATATAAGCATTAGTAGTATCTTGTATACAATAAAAAATAATTAAATAATTAAATATTACTATCTCTTTAGTAAGGGTCTCATCTAAACAAATCAAATGAATTATACAATTTAAATATAGATAGTAATAATAAAAAATGGTATATTTAAACTAAATAGGTGTGGAAAAAATTATCTTAACACAATGCAATATTTTTCATGAGGCTAATTAATGGCTCAAAATTGATGTCTTGGGGTTATTTGTGTTGGTCGGGCTTCCTTGGCTTCAATAAGTGTATTTTGTGTCATCACAATGAGGATTGTGTTTCTCATATTTTTCTTCAAAAATATTTGTCTATAGAGATTTGAAATTTCTAGTGGGGAGTTAGTTATTAGTCTTGTTGGTGTCTCCTTTTTAGTTGAGCTTTGGTTCTACTAGGGTAAGCCTCTCATTTAAACTTTGTCTTGATAGATTGTTGATGACTAGTTAATAAAAAGTGAAAATGTGATTGATGTGAATGTGAATTAATTAAATATTCCTACAACTTATAGCATGCACAACATAATTGGTGAAGAAGGAAGCCTCAATGTCTTGTATTTTATCCATTGGGTTGATAATAAAACAAAAAATTTCTCCTTATTCCCTCCTATAGAAACCATTATTTTGGTTTTTCAGGTGATCCTAGAGGATTAAGTCCACAGGAAAATCCAACACCACAAAATTTCTCACCCTCTATTGATTTTCTAGAAAAAAATGAAGGAAGTAGCACCAATGCCATAAAAATTCAAGAAATTTTTTTTAGGGTGGCAAAAAATGTACAACATTGTGATCATTCTTGCAATCAAAAGTCTAAGTTAAAGATGTTTAAAAAAAAATCAATGTTTCCATTTTATGGTGAATATTTATATGAATTTTTTTCAAGTTGGTGAGCCATACTTGATATCTAGTGTTTTGGAAATCACAAAATATCTCTTGATCAAATTTTGATTTGATAGGACAAATAAATTAAAAGCTATGACCATAATAAGTCCCTTCATTACAAATATATAGAATGTTTTTGACACCAAATAGGAACTTTTCTCTATTACCTGAGTTTTTTTATTACAATGTGTAAGGCTCTTTTCTCAATATGTTGGAATTTTCATCCCATATTATTCCAAAAAGAAATATGTCATCCAAATAAACCAAAATAAGGCATAGTGAAAGGCCTAAACATGTCATTAGTCATTCTGATAGCTTAACCATCACACACTAAGCCTTGTACATTCATACACAAGTAGACTTGTACATGGATACAATTATTTGTTAGATATTATCGAAACTATTTTGGTTTTGGGGATGTGCACAATCTTTCTAGGACCCTAAAGAAAGGTAGAGGTACTTGAAGAAGTACGAATCCATTCTTTCATTTGTGGGTCAAAATGTATCTTACAGAGAAGAGTACTCAATAGTGGGCATGAAATGGTATTTTACTTGATAAAACAATATAGTTTCTAATCCTAGTAGGAGGACAAGAAATTCTTAACTCCAAGATTTTAATTCTTATAATATTTGATTTATGACAGTAGCTATTTTAGTTAAATTATGTCTTTTCTAGTCTATAGTTATACATTTTGTAGTAATAGAAGGTCATATTTTGGGGGTCGATAGGTATATTGCAGACATCACAGTGGGCATAGATTTGATGTTCCAACCATTTGTAGGGTGAACAAACTTGTTGCATATCATCCAAACTTTTTTGTGGTTTTGTTTTACTCTATTCCTTTAGCTTTAACAATATCAAACCAATAGTAGACAAATCTCTAAAAATAGATCAAACAATTCTCTGACAATTCCTATTTTGGTGAATATAAAAAATGATCATAAAAATAATGTAAATTGACGCAAATAAAACTACCATTCTTGAATAGTGCGAGAAGGTGTCTAAATGAAGTATCTATGTTCAATCTATTTGTGCATCCATTTCCATAGTGGCTTGAATAAAAAAAATTTCCACTCTTTATTGATCAGAGTGCATAGCTGCATATATAGTAAGAAAGACTTCAATATATGAGTCTACTATTGTTTTTCTTCAATGCATCAATATTTAATTTTTTGAAACATTGGAATAGATAAATATTAGTTCGCAAAACATGTGCTAGTGTCAATTTCATAACTATTTTCTAAAGTGAATTATTAATAACATCTTTATATATTTATTTATTGTAAATGATATTTCACATTCAATTCATCACCTCAAAACCATCAAACAAATTGGTAACTTCTTCTAGATGAGACCTAACACATTAACCATAAAGAAAATTGAAAGGATTGAATAGATAAAATTGAGTTATTCTTCTATGTTTATTCCACTAGAGCTAGAGAAGAGTGAGCTAAAGGTTATTTGAGCATTTTTGCAAGTGATTTTAGAGTATCTTGAGAAAATACTAATTCTATGATCCAAGAGGTATTTTATTCATGCAAGCTTTGTTCAAATTTATTCATACAACTTATAAGATAGTTCATCAATGAAAATTCATACAACTTATAAGATAATTGTTGAGCATGAAAATTTTATAGTTTGTGAGATCCTAAGGTAACAACTACTTGAAAACTTAAGGAGGATAAAGCATGAAAAGTCAAAAGTCTTTAGATTTGGCTCTTTGATACTTCACTTGCTTTTCCATATAATTTACAAGTTTCCCAATATGTATCGTATGCATGGAGAGAAGATATTCATACTACTAAATTAATCACAAAACACTAAAAAATTCAAGATAGGAAAATGATTAATAGTGATTTATTTAAAATATTCAAAGGCTTTTAGACAAATATAAAACAACGAGTAAGGGTACTGATGAACATTATTTAGAAGTACGTAGAAACCATGTGTTTTATGGTTGAGAGAGAACTTGTATAAAGGTAGTTGAACTAGGGTTCAATGGATGCCTCCCATGCGTTATGAAGTTGACCTCTTCATTGTTTACAATATGTTGATGCAATTGTTCCATTAAAAAAAATACCCCAATGTAGAGAGATGCAAAAACTATGAGGAAAATGTAATTCATGTTGGCTCAAAAATCAACCAAAGGGATTTGAGCCATAATTATAGACACTTATCATTTGAATGGAAATCATTCAAAGCACATTGATATTGTGTTATACAATTTGTAGTTGTCTTTCATGTTGGGCCAAAATTGATAGGTTGACTTTAATGAATTGGGCATCATTGGCATAGACTTGATTAAATCACATTCAAATGTGTTTGTCTACAACATCAATGGTATGCAGAACTCTGCTACATGTTTAACTCCTTTTACTAGATTGTGTTTCCTTACAAAAGGGCCAACCACTGTGACTGTAATAAATCAGTATCCTAGAGAAAACCTTCCAAATTTGATGGCTAGTGATAATACATAGGGCATGGATAGACTAGTCAATTGGCCTCACATTAATGGCCCATACTGGAACTCATATGAGCACTGGATGTAGAGGACCAAATCAAATGCATCAACTGATAAAGGTAGGGGTGTACCAACATGAAAATGATAAACTAGTAGGGTGAAGAAGTTTTTTGAACACAATCAATCAAAATATATGGACTTAAACTATTATAAAGTAATTTTTAAACCTCTACTTAATCCTAAATGAATGAATGGATGGAAAATATCGGTGGGGGAAAGAAGTTATTATAACATAATCGACCAAAATTTAATTACTTTCAGTTTCCCTTCAATTCTACAAAAATGATGCAAGTCTTTGAATCTCTTACCTACACTTTCTCTTGCCTAAAGACAACACACAAAAACCCTTAGCCTCCCATGTACACACTTGCAATCTTCTTGATACAAAATAAAAAGTTTACATTACTTTTTTTTTGTTTAAATCTCAAATATCGTCAAAATTTTGACAATAAATTTAAGTGTTGTCAAAAATTTGAGAGAAACATTAAGTGTCATAAAAATTTTGACAAAAAAGCTTAAGTTAGTAAAAAATTTTGATCTTATCAGGATCATATTTCTTTAAAAAAGTGAATTAGAGAAGCCAAATTGGCCTGTGGTCGAAACATTTGGTTGAAAATGGAGGCCTAATGTACTAGTGATTCGTGAGTTTCCATCATTAAATTCTTTAACATCTTGAATTTTATGGATCTGACACCCTATGTCTTCTTTGTTGGTGAATTTGGAGATGGTTGCATGTCTATTTTTTTCCTCCAAGCTTACTACCTTCAGCTTTGCATTTTTTGTTCATATAATTCTCCCTCCTCTCTCTTTGTTTGAACTTCTCCTCAAATTTTGGTTCATATTTGAAAAAAACTAGACAAGGTCTTTATATTCAAGAAATCCATTTCAGTTTAAATGTAACGATGAAGACCACTCTTGCTTTTCAAAATTTTATGTTTTTTCAAGTCTTTGATAGCAATCATTAGAGAGAGAGGATGAAATATATTAGTGTACTCCTAAACTAGTTGGTCCTTCTTCTATTGGAGTAATTTTCATTACATATATTTATGTTTATGGGTATCTTCAGTGTAATATTCATGTTTTATAGGCTCCACAATTTCTTCACATGTGGCTTTCTTTGGCTTCTTTAGTTGTTGCATAAACTTCCAATGCTAACTTCACATGATTCTCAAGTTTGAGAAGGGTGAATTTGATTTTTTCAATGTCTAAAAATCGTTGACACAAAAGTACCTCTCCAATTCAAAAAACCAATAATCAACATTGTCTGCATCAATTTTCCCTTGAAAATTTTGGAAATCAAGATTTACCTACACTTTAAATGGGGTTTCACCACCAAAATATGAATTCGTTGGATTGTCATGAGACTCTTTTTTTTCTTGTATTCTTGAAAATTGTTTCACCATTTATTCATATTGTTTATTCAGTTTATCTTCCACTAGTGTTTTGAAGGATTCTTTCATCTTGTCAACCTATCATTTTTCCATCTATGACCATTTGTGTCTCAAAGGAAGATAATCTAAGGGATCTCTCATACCCAATCACAACGTTTGGTAACTTGGCCACATAGGATGAGATGTGTACATGAGTGAAAAAGCTCTGATACCACTAATCTAAATTAAGAATTCAGACTTCAATGGCTGGTGTAAAACCTATTATATTGTGATTTATTTGAAAATAATAAAAAATTCAAAATAAATTCTTGCAAGCCAAAAAGTGATCCATTCTATTCAAAATTGTAGTTTATACAAAGTTTGATGGATCCCAAGGGTCATGAGTATCCCTTGGAGATGAAAATGAAAAGTCCTCTTAGATTTAAATTACAAAATGAATTACAAATATTATGAAAATGATGACCTTTTATAAAAAAAATTGAAGTCTACTTGTAGAATTCATAAATTTCTCCTCATACCTAAAGATCATGAACTATCAACTTCATTGGAAAGATCCCCAAGTGTTCTACATTGAAAGCTAGAAGGATTAATTGTACCACTTTAACTTTTAGAGGTGACAAAGACCAAAAAAACTTTGAAGATCTCTGAAAACCAAAATACTAAAACATAGAAAATACCAAAAGATTCAATTTCTCATTTCTTCTTGTGCCAATGTCTGTTGTGCCTTCATGAATTGTGTGCTAGTCACTATTAAATAATAAAATGTGAATGTGACTACTATAGCTTAATTTTTTTTTGAATTTTACCATTAGATTCTAGTGATTTATATTGTAATGTCAAAATTTTGTGTATTCCTGGTGTAGATACACTTTCAATTATTTTTAAAGTGACCTTTGAAACTTATCATTTGCAATGGAGGTGTAGAGCCAACAAATGGATTTTTATCAAAATCTCTACTATTAGACATGGTTTTACATTATTAATATATAACATGAATACTGATAACTATAAAGAGAAAGGTTTGGTTGTTCAGTGGATTAGTAGTTTGAGATCTATTAAAAGATAAGTTGGGCTAAGTTTAAAGTTTTGATTTATTTTTCTATTCATATTATTATCGCTTGAAACTATAGAAACACAAGAAATGTCATTATTAGAAAAAGTCTAGTACAAGTGTAAGACAAAAGAGCTCGTTGAAATTGTTAAATTAGTTAAATATTATTATTTAAAGTGAAATATAAATCAAATCATATTATTTGAAATCTCATCTAAGAAATTGATATACAATAATCAATGCATTAAAAAAATCTAATTTTAAATAAATTAACTGGAAAACCAATTGAATAAATATGAAGCATCATTTAAAATTATAATAAACCATGTTTTTACAAGGGTTTGTTACATCTCTTATTGCACATAACCACATTTTAATGATTTATGCAATGTATTATTTGTTGCATTGGAGTATAAATATCAATATTTCTAATGTCATTTGTACCATCAATGACATGCCATTAAATTAGTAAATAGGTCTACTTTACTCTTTGTAAAAGAAGATTACATCATGTGAACATATTCTAATTTTAATTTAATTAATAAAAAATAAAATGAATATATAATTAAAATTAACAGTTGAGCTTTTGTGAATATATATATATATATATATATATATATATATATATATATATATATATATATATATATATATATATATATAGATGGAGATTTAGCTTCTTCGACTAGCTTCATTGGTTAATAGTCAAGGATTGAGGGGTATCCATTCTGACAAATTCACCTGAGGCACGATCCCAACCTCATCCCTTTTAGATGTTGGGGCCTTGCACTTAGCAAGACTTGATCCTTGGTGGGCTCTTTGTGAGCCTTTCAACTTCACCAGTAGGCCAAGGGCCCTCTATCTATCTATCTATCTATCTATCTATCTATCTATCTATCTATCTATCTATCTATCTATCTATCTATCTATCTATCTATCTATCTATCTATCTATCTATCTATATATATATATATATATATATATATATATATATATATATATATAATGAAAGTCAAGAGATATCAAAGCTTTAATTTTTAATGTGAAGGTAATTCTTAAAGTAAATTAAAGCATTGATCTCTCTCTCTCTCTCTCTCTCTATATATATATATATATATATATATATATATATATATATATATATATATATATATATATATATATCTATACGTATACGTATACGTACATGTATACATACACATACACATATATGTACACATACACACACACACACACACACATGCATACATACATATATACATACATATATACATATATACATATATATATATATACATATATATACATACATATATATATATATACATATATATATATACACATATATATATATATACATATATATATATATATATACACATATATATATATACACACACACACACACACACACACACACACACACACACACACACACACAGTATCATCAGGATTCTTGAGTGAGCATGGTCTCTATCAAATGGAACTCATTTTTATTTTATGGAAATATTTTTTTTATGATTAGGGTACAACATGATATTTTTATATAGTTTATAATGTGTCTTAATTTTCAATTCTGGAAAGGGGGAAGACTTAATTTACATTTTCATGTTCATGTATTGATAAGATTTGGTTTACCACAAGGGTACAACATGATATTTAATGTTAGGTTTAATTTATAATTTTGTCCTATTATTCAATTATGAAAAGAAATAGAATCCAATTTCATTCACAATTACGATTATAAGTCAAAGTTATATAAGACTCTATAGAATTAAGTTCAAAATTAGGTAAGGATTGTGTTTGGGGATAGTTTTTAAAAAAAAATGATAGAAACTCCTAATGGATTTTGTCTAGTATTAAAATTTAACAAAAATAACTTATTCTCATAGTTATTCTTTATACGTAGATGGTATATTTGATGTTGTGTTTTAATTTTGTTTTTGTTTTCCTGAGGTTTGCATTGGATAGAGTTTAGTTTTGGGTTACATTTAATTTTTAATTAAATCTAAAGAAACATGTCACTATAGTTTTTTTCGGTTATGTTTAATTTTTATGTTTACATGATATATAACATTCAATTAAATAAAGGAATGTAGTTTTATATTAAATAGTTCATATTAATTATTATTAGAGAAAAATATATTTTTTAGATTTAGATAAAGGGTGAACATGTTAGTGTAGAATAAATTAAACATAAGCCTTAATTTGGTATATTTGTATCTATTAGATAAAAACAAATAACCAATTATAATTAGAAGAATATGTTCATATGAATTAAATTTATATTACATGCATTCGCATTAAAAATTAGAAAAATATAAAAAAACTAGATAATTTCTATGTGATAATAATCTAATATGATTATAATTTATATTAGATATATTTACATTAAAAATTACAAATATACCAAAATTATAAATATGTCAAAATTTAGATATTTTTAAAATACTTTACATGATAATAATCATGTATTAATAGTTAAAAAAATAAGTTATATTATATAATTTTATTTTTAATGTCCAATTGCTTAACAATGTAATATTAAACTTATTTTTTATTATATTTTAATTAAATAATTTATATTTATATTTTATAAATATTCCTATTTAATAAAAATTAATTGTGGGTATGATTAATATTGGACTTGGCATAATGATTTTTGACTCATTTTCAAAGTGATCCATTATATTATGTCCTATAAAAAATTGAAAATTAATATTTATTATATGTTACATATTATATGGTGTAAATAAGAAAAATATAGAGCATGCATATAGTAGAAAATATGATTTAGAATAAAGAAAAATGCCAAAACTATATTGAGAAATCCATATACATTATTTTCAAAAAAGACATAAAAAATATTATACACAATTTTTTTATTTTTAACAAAAAAGATATAAATTATAGAATTTTAATAAATCAAATGTACACATTTCCAATATATATAGAATGAACATAAATAATGGGTTTGACATTTATGGAAATATCTAATGTAAAGTCACTACATTATTTCAACATAAATATTATTACCTACCATTTTTAATTTATTTTTTCTTAAGTAAAAAAAATTGAACAATTTATACAATTTGGAGGGAGAAAATAAAATTTAATACAAAACTGCCAATAGTGGCCTGTTGTGATGGTTATGTTGTTGAGTTGTCATCCTTGCCATCAAGGTTCAGATCTAATGGGGATGAGGTTCTCCATTTGTGGCCTCACTGGTTGATAGCTCCAGTTCAATGCATTTACCCCTCCTAAAATAAAAATTTAAATAGAAAACTATAGCAATGTCGTAAAAAGACAATTCCATTAGAATATATGATTTATTTATTTTTAATATTAAAAAAGCATAATCAACAACATAAAGTTCTTTCAGAATGAACTTAGATCAGCCCTCACCAAGATACAAAATGAGGGGAGGTGCCTTAAACATCTAGGGACTTAGCCCATAAGGAACTAGATTTTTTTTTTTAATATGAGTATTTAAGAAACAATGGATTCAAAAGACCAATGTAAACAAAATGGAATAGAGCCTAAGATCTCTAATAACCATGACCCGACTGAAACGTAGTACCAACAAGTGTTGTTGGAGAGACAAAACATGTTTTTGCGCCTCTTTCACTTATGTTCTCTGTGTAGTAATTTTTGTATTTAGTAGTATTTCCATCAAGATCTAGATGACATTTCCCCAAAAGACTACTAAGCTCATCAACCTGTACTTGTGTAAGAAAAATTTGAAATTTCCCAATATATGGTGCCGCCTTAATTGCATCTTTGTACATTTGCAGAACTAGGAGCCATTGTGCATCAACTTCATTAATTTGAACTTTGGAATCTCCAAGAAAAAGGACACTTGTGACATTATCTAGAAGTGTATGAGTTTAAGATTAAACTTAGTAGGGAACCTTCTAACATTTTAAAATATCTCCTTGTTCCTTTCCTTCCAAAGAAACCACAATACTTCCCCAGTAAGACCAAACTAAAATCTATTAAAAAAATTCAAAAAATCTAATATAACCAGCCAAAATAAATTGGAGACCCGATGAAAATGGCCTAGACTATTTTTTTTATAAATACACTCAAAGAAAACATGCTCAAAACTCTTAGGCTTATTACACAACTTGCAAGTCATAGACTCAACATTAATGGAAGAAAACACTAAACTGACATTAAGCTTCTTAATCAATAACAACCATCTAAAATGAATAACCTTAGACTCACAAGGACCCTTCCAAAAAAATCAAAGAAAAAATGCCAGTTTGAGAAAGGACACTTAAGACCCCAACATTTAACTGTACACAGGAATCTAGAGTGATCACTTTCAAACACTCCATAAGTCTTCTTAGTAGAAGTATTTTGTATTTCTAATAAAAGTATCACCATTCATGATTTTATAAGAAACTAGTGTGAGTGACTGAAACAATATTCTTTGTAATCTCTGCAATTCTTCTAGCCAAAACTTTAGCTATAATTTTATAAGATAAATTAAGCAAGATGATAGGCTTCCAATTCTTAACTAGGGATCTATCTCGATCTTTAGGAAGTGATTTAATGACCCCTCTATTCACAACATTTCCTAGTGAACCACACTCAAAGGCATCATTATAAA
This sequence comes from Cupressus sempervirens, assembly GCA_028749045.1. NCBI lineage: Eukaryota > Viridiplantae > Streptophyta > Pinopsida > Cupressales > Cupressaceae > Cupressus > Cupressus sempervirens. The sequence continues at coordinate 227,182,354 of CM053793.1, forward strand.
ACAAAAAAATTTCTTCCCCAATCCATTCTATATTATCTTCATAAAATTCAATCGGCAACACATCTAGTCCTGGGGACTTGTCATTAGCCATATCTTTGAGGGCATCTTGAATTTCTTCTAATAAGATACTACTATTAATCTTATCACTTTCCATTTTAGAAATCTTCTTAGGGATCATCTTCAAGAAATATTTCAACTCTTTTTGTCAATCCTACCCAAACTCTGAAGAAAACAATTTATAATAGAAACTCAAAAAAATTCTCCTTGATTACCTTAGGGTCATTCATTCTACCATGCTCCACTTGAATATCTTCTATCATTTTTTCCTTTTGTTTATCCCTAATGATGTTAAAAAAATATCTAGATCCTATATCTCCCTCTCTTAACCCATTCGTCTTTTCCAAAATCCATTGCTCTTGGATCTTATATCTTTGTAGAAATTTGAATTGATGTTTGATAGAGACCAACTCATGAAGAAGAAACAAGTCATCTGATTTATTCTGAAGTACATGTTCTACTTCATTTAATTTGATTTGAGGATCATTATATTTCTCATTTCTATCCTTAGCCACTTTTCTTTTCCAATAGTTTGATACATTTTTCTCTAGGTTACTACTAACTAGAACCATTTTTTAATTGGCCTTTGAGACTGGTTACACATTTTTGACAAGAATGTCACCTTTATAATAGCCTGTTTATTGCCAAGATCCTTGAGCAATGAAGTATTGAACTTAAATACTTTGCATCTCATTGCTTACATTTCCATCCTTATTTGTCAGTATCCTTGTAGAAATAAGAGAGTGATATGAATTTGTAGTAGGTGAAACAATTATTGGGGAGTGAACTTCATTAATTTGAAAGGAGAAAAAAGAAGATTCATAGTATACCTTGTCCAATCTACAAAAAGCTCTATTGTGATCTCCTTGATTATTGCACCAAGTGAACCAAATGTCTTTGAAGTTCTCCCTATTATTTTCTAGAAGATCTATTGAATTGAAACATGTTTTGAATTTTAAACAAAACTATTGTTCATTACCTTTCCATGAGTGTTTCAATCCACCTTCTTTATCACAATTTAATTACATAATATTAAAGTCTCCTATAAAAATCCAATATGCTTTAGGAAACTCAGATGAGCACCAATCCCATAACTTAGATCTTTCTATGTAATCATTTAGAGTAGGGTATGTGCACCAAGTTGTGGTGCCAAAAAGGTGACAACCCTTTTTTTTTTTTTCAATTTTCAATAGTGCATACACGCTATGGCTTGGGTAACCTAAGCCATAGCGCATACATGCTTTTAAAAAAGAAAAATGTTATAAATGGGCTGCATACCCATAGCCCATTCATTTTAATTCTTTTTTTAATCTCTCCTCAGAGTAGTGCATACACGAATTGGAGAAAATCAAACTTTTCACCCCCCACCTTGCCAATATGCCTCCTCACCGGAAAAATTTGAGGTCATGAGCATGCTATATATGATCTAAATTTCATTTTGCATTATTTGATGTGTTTTTTATATTGTTTTGTATGGTTTTTACAAATTTTCTTTAGATTTGTTTATTTATTTAGATTTCAATTATTATTTATCAAGAAATGTCAATAATCAACTAGCAAACCCCCAAGACACTCAAAACCTTCAAGAAAATGAAAACCAAAACCCTCCCCAAGAAGAACAACAAATTTTGCAGCTTGAACCAATTGTAAGACCTTTGCTTGGCACACAAGAAAATATAATAAATGAAATAGAAAGAGAAAAAACTGAATTAGAAGGACTCATTGGTCAGTTGAAAGAATCTTGACAAACCAATCCAATGAGGGCTCAATTGGCATTGTCCCTCAAATCCATTAAGACCTAGATAGCTTCAGTTAGTGGTCAGTTAGATGTTTGGTAGTTTAAGAGGGATGAACAAAAAATATTTTATGCAAATAAATTGTCATATCAAGATGTTAAAAAAGAAAGAAAGACCAAAAGGTAGAATATGTACATTATTTAGAAAACCTTGTGAACAAAATACTGTTAGAGAGGGTACTAAACGGTTCCCATCCATTGGTGCATACACGATGCTATTAGAAATAATTTTTGGGATAGATGGTGGATGGTTTTTGATGCCCCTCCTTGCAACAATCATGAGGTCCCCATGTATTTTTTAAAGAAATTGTATTGTGAGTTTGTCCTTGGGGAGATCCCCAATTATTTTGATATATTAGTCTCCTAGGGTAGAGGTGGGAGGTCATCATTTTAGAGGCCAGGGGCATGTCATGGCCCTAATTAGTTAGGGCACTTGTAATCAAGCCACAGGCTGAGCATGTGACTATTTCTTCAGTTGTGAAGGAACATGTAGAGGCCAACACTCTAAGGACCATTAATGCTTTGACATAGACCCTCATCCATTGCATGAGTCCATTAGTTGAGGGGGAGCCTTTAGTGTGCCGCGATCACATGTGCACATCATGCGGATCCTTATGCACATTTGGCACTCATGTTAGAGATGGTGCGAATGATGGGCTCGTCATTGATCAGTTCCTAAATGACACATAGGTAAATTACAATTATAATTTTCTAACTTGATCACATTTCATATGTATAGTGAATGATTAATTAATTAGCATCTATTGACATTGTTCAAAATTCAGGGTCAGCGTGTTGGTGGGCCTAATAGTGATCCCCTAGCCCCATTTTTCGCATCGTCCACAAGTATAGAGGTATGTATCAATTTAATCATTTAAATTAATACATATATTTATTTAGTAATCATATTAAGGATTGACAAAAAAAATTATGCATGTGCATCAATTCTCTATAGGACCATCGACATTTACTATAGACTCAGAGCATAGACATCATATGAGCTTTGTAGAGGTACATTTGTTTCATGTTAATTTAATTCATTTGATTATATTTGTTTCATGTTTCATGTTATATGTAACATTTATTGTATGACATGCATCTCATGACATCGGACACTCCTCCTCGTCTTCGACAGTCCTTCGATCGTGGAGTGGCTATAGCTATGGCTAGTTCACAGCCATTGACTAAAGTATGAAAGAATTTTTTTGGTTTTAGTAGTTGTTTATAATAGTTAGTATCAGAATTTCTAATGATATTATAAGTGATTATATTGATTCAATTGTTGTAGGCTCTTGTCACACCTGATCGTCCACGAGTGTTCAAGGTGGACTTGCAGAGCGACTATATGATGGTGGTAAGAAAATAATTAATTTTGTGTGTACATATATTTGATTTCAATGTATAATAATTATTCATTCATTTCTACTTTGTTTGTATCATATCGAGTTGAAGAAGAGCCTCAAAAAGAGGACAAACGAGCATGTGAGGAGGACCCCATCATCGCCACCGTCTCCTTCCACATGATGATCAAAGACCTCTAGAGATTTGTTTCCTTTCCCTCATGGGAAGTAGAAGATATAGTTGATAGACGTGTACATGTATAGGCATCAGTAGACATATATGTTGGATTTTATGTCAATGGACATATTCGATATACATTTGATGTATATATGACATTTTATATTTGATGTATGACATTATTAGACTTATGACATTATTGGTTATCATAATATATTATGTGTTTGTTAATGTACATGACATTATTGGTTATCATTTTATATTATATGTTTGTTCATGTATGACATTAAATTCAATGCCTAATTAGTTCGACACTTTGATAGAATATTGATTAACAATAAACTTTATCACTGTTTAAGCATAAGTTTATCATTTCCAATATGTCATTGTCATATGATTTATGATCTTGTTCCTGTTTAAAGTTTTCCTTCTCTATCATTTGTTTATCAAGTTTAATTCAATACCTAATCAGTTTGAATTTTTGATACAATAGTGATCAACAATAAACTTTATTAGTGTTCAAATAGCTATTTTATCCCCTTGCTTATGTTTGAACTTGGTGTGGGGCCTTGTGTTATCTCCTAGATTAGGGGAGTGGGGCAGTAATGTTCCATGGTTGGGTGGAAAGTATTTTATCCATTGGATATTTTTCTAGAGTTTTTCAAGAGCCTTGGATGATCTTTCTTCACACATTCTAATTTTGCATCTCTTTTTGTGTGTTACTAGATGTTGCAACATCATATTTTTGTATCATGACTATGATATAATACTTATGTATCCATTTTGTATAGAGATCATGTTGGAGGAGAAAAATGTTATAAGTATATGAAAACATGATATATAATGATTACTTGCTCCTTGTAATATGTATATGTACACATGCTTAGTTGCAATAAAGAAGAATGGGTATATCAAGATGATTGTCCTTGGTATGCTTATGTGATTTTTACGTGATCTAATTGTAATAATGGATTCAATTATTTATAATGAAATTTTGTTCATATATTTATGATAGTTTTTACTTATGGGAACTTATGTATGCATTTCTAGTAGTGATGTTTGGGAACCTATAAGAACTTGGTTGTTGAGTTAATATAGAATATTCATATATTTAATCAATGAGATATATCAAAATATTTAATGTTAGAAGAATTGAAAATGAAATTTATGTGCTCCAATTTTGTGTTAAAAATAGAATAAAATTTATTCCACTTTTACCCTTATTAGTTATGTGATCTCTTAGGTTTCTTATCAGGGGGATACAAGGAAGAATTTCTCTCTAGATTTCTTAGATTACTGGATGGATTTCTTGTAATATTGTGGTTATTGAAATTGAGACTTGTGATGCCTTTGATTCTTTAGGTGTAGATAGGCCACAAAACTTACAAGCAAGTTAAATTTACTACTAGTCTATTTTAATTTTTAAATAACTTTTATATATATATATATATATATATATATATAGATATATCTGTGTGTGTGTGTGCGCGCGCGCACGTGCGTGCAAGGTACTCAAGGCACTCAGGGTCTTCATGAAGCATTTTCAAGGACTTTGAATCATACCACCTTTCTAGATGTCTCTTCAACAAGTTGATAAGGTTTTTAGCTATTAGGAATAAGATCATGTCATAACAAGCCCATTTGTAAAGGCTCAAGGTTCATTTGGTGTTCATATAAACCATGAATCCTTAGAGATCTATAAGGGAAAATATAGGTTTAGTATAAGGAATATACTCCAAAGAAGGTTGAAAAGACCTTAGAATAGGTTTAGGTAAGTCTTAGGTAGGTTTGAAAGTCTTAGGACTTCTTGGTTTGAAAATTGCAAAAATGCAACAAAAGTTGCTAAGTAATTTTTTCTCAAAAGTTGCTAATTAGGGAGGAAGAAGTTTGAACCAATTCCAACTATTTCTATGGTAGTTAATTGGTCAAGAAAGCATATAAATGTAACACCCAACCTTCCCAAAAGAACAAGTTGGTCTGATGTATGGATTTTTACAAGTTTTAATAAAATTTACTAGTTTTTTGGCTCAAAATTGTTGCATTCTTGCTTCCACATGTGTTGTACAGATTGAGAGAGGAGGTTGAATGGTCAAAGGAGAAACTTTATTGAGTCCTCTATCCTATGCACTTGATTTGTGGTTTATTGGTGATTTCTAAGCAAAGGTAGAGCATTTAAAAAAAAATCAATCTAGAAACCCTAGGTTCAGGAGGCTTTTGTACAAATGGACCTATAGCTCTAAACTGTACAGTTCAAATGGCACAAAACCCAATGGAAACGAAAGCCCTAGGAGTGTTCTTACAAATTCAAAAAGTTGGAGTTGAAAAACCAAGCGAAGGTAATTCTAGCAAGCCCTAGGCCAAATATTTGCATGTATTTGGTCCTAAATTGTAGGAATTTGAGTTTTTAGAGTTGTAGGAAAAGGAAATAAACTAAGTAAAGGTGGTTTTGGTATTTAAATAGTCCCTAGAAGAGATCCTAAGCCCTGCACTTGATGCAAAGCCTCCCACTATTCTCCTAGGAATCATAACTCAACTCCAGGATTCCTTTGTACTCTTGGAATCTACCAAAGGAATCTAACTCTACTAGGGTTCAAGAGGAGGTCTCTAACTTGCTACTACCTTTCTTCAAATATATCTAAGAGGTTATAACTCAGTTCTTCAGTTTGTCTTCAAAACACCCACATTGCTACCTATGCACCTAGTGTACCCTAGTGCCTCCAACATACCAAAACCCATCCTAGGCTTCACACCATGACCCCAACACCTTGGTTCACCTCAAGAATTTCCATATAACATATTCCAACTCCTTGTAACCTCTCAACAAATCATCTCTTACACTTTCCCAATTTTGCCTATTCTAGGCTTGACTCAACTAGCCCTTGCCAGACAGTAATTCTCAGTTTTCTCCAAAATTTTCCTTTGAAATTCCAAAACCCTTTGGTGTTCTAGATAAGCTTTATCCCCTTATAAAACATAACAAAATTTTAACTATAGTTGTTTTGGAAAGTATCTCTCAAATCTTGCCATCTCAGTTACACAACTAGGCCTAATTAGTGGCCATTTACAAAGCAACTCATATTACCTTATTTTTTGGAACCTTAAAAACCTAAAATAGTCTTGTAATATGAATCAAATGAAAGGATTTTAAATTTTTTTTGGTCACTCTAGAAATTCTACATCCCCTTTCACCAAACCTTCACTTATAGGCCCTTTACCCTAGACCTTTCCCAAAAACTCATCTCCCAATCTTTCTAGAGCTTTTAAATGGATCAAACATAATTAAGATCATCCCAATAGATGATATCAAACATAAAAATTATCCTTTTTTGGATAAAACTCTTACTTCTCTACTTGGGGCAGTCACCCATGCCCATGCTCTTCACTGCCCAACCAGTCTTTGGTTCTTTCTCTCTATCAAAAATCTTACCCTACACACAAAATCATCATATATAAATTCATTAAAATTGTAACAGCCCATCCCAAAAGATACATATACATCATAGACAGTGGGAGGGGTAAATCCATTAATCTAGCCTCAAAACAGTGAAGGACTGTCACGTGATAGAGATAGACAGTGATGTATTTTGTACTATTACAAAGAACTTTGCAAGCTGACTTGTCTGTAATGGCAAAGAGATATTAGGAGAACATAAAAAAGACCTTCTAAATCATTAAGATTTCAATACAAAATCTTAAGAGGCAAAGTAACTTGTTTAAACTTTAGCACCACAAAAAATGCAACACTCATTGTTATGTGATAGTCAGAAATGATAAAAAAAAACATATGAAATGCTATTGATTCTTCAAAATTCTCTTGAGATATTCAACCACCTCCCAAAAAACTCAAAAGACCTTCATTTTATCAACTTTTCTCTTCCCCAAAACTACTACAACTTCCCTTGGATCAACTAAAATAGTCTAACTGTTTTGTGACAGTTTTAGGTAGTTTTAATAACTTTTTATTAACAAAGCTTTACTAATTTGTTTCTCATTTTGACCTTTTATGACTTATGATTTGTAATACCTTTAAGATCACCAATAATTGACTTACTAATTCCTAAAAGACTTATAGAACTCAACTTAACCTCTTAGACTTCACTAGATTGCCATGTTTGGCTTATTAGTACCATTATGACAACTTCACATATTTTGGCAATTACATTGATTTTCTTGCATTTACTATGCAGCTTATGACTTAATGACCTCATAAAACCTTCCTAGGACCCAAATACACCCCATAGACTATTGCATTACATGAAATGACTTCCTTATCCCATGTTTTAACTTTTTAGCCATTTAGGCCTCTTTATGGCAATTTATTACATTATTTGTACCTTTTAACATTCCAAGTACATTTCAATGGCTTAAAGGCCATGATAAAACATTAAATTACTTCATGGATATTTATTAGGTCTTCATTACTCCTCTGTATGCATATGTCACTTCCTTGGGTCCTAGTAGGAACCTTGTGTCCTTCATCCTCATGGAGATTGTTGGTGATTTAAACCTAGTTGCCTAAAGGGTAAAGGAATTGTTAGTGATTTAAACCTTGTGTCCTTCATCCTTCTATGTTATGCATCTAAAAATTTATCATAAATTATTACTACAAAAATATAACACATCTGAAACTAAAAACAATACATTGCATTAATTCCAAGGTTTAGTTATGATGTAGAGCCAGAATAGGATTCTCAAGGTTTAGTTATGATGTAGAGCCTAATAGGATTCTCAAGGTTTCATTAATTCCATATGTTAGATCTCCCATCATATAATACCAACTATAATGGGCACTTACATGTATTCCAATGTATATATTTCCTTATATGCACAATTGGTCAATGTTGTACCTTATAGAAGATAGAATTTTATAGATAGAATTAATCAATCTTGTAGTACACTAGATAAGATGTTCTCTATTATGCATAATTTTTAGCTCTGGCATTATTTATAAGAGCTTTTCAAGGTTGGGAACCACTTCAACATCCTTTGCATGGTTTAGAGGTAATGCCATTGTGGAAAAGGATTATGCAAGGGAATGAGCCTCATGATTTTGGCATTCACACAAAAGAAAAAATTTCTTCTTCAACTCCTTATGCTCAACTCTTCACTAAAGTTAATCTTATAGTACTGAGAATAGCTACTAAAAATTCCTAGGAGCCAATGGACCCTGAACCTATGCTACATTTTGTAGAAACACAGGAGAAGCTACTATATGCTTCAATACTTCATAACATTCTAGATCATATAGTGACGCCCAAATTAATAACAATAGTAGATACTTGGGATCCTTAGTACTTCATAATGTTTGAGCACTCAACAAGATAGGAAGAGGTTGGGCTAGTGTTTATCTAGCCACTCAGAGCTATCAGAATAGACAGTTCGATCCCAGGAGGAAAGGTGAGAGAGATTTGGCAGTTGGCAATTTTGTACTGGCAAACACTACAAGTTTTAGCATCACCTGAGATGGCATCACAAAATAAAAATGGAGTAAGATCTCCAAAAAGTGAGAGATTTTATTGTAGGTCTCTGCAACACAGTTTGATAGGAACTAGAATCGCATCCATGCCTCGCACAAGCTCCGAGATATGTCCCATCAAAGATCACAACCCTATAGCATTTACTAACCCTTAGGGATGTTTCGGTTGGGCATGCCTGAGAATATTCAAGTACTGGATGGGATGGGATGAGGTTGGGAATAGGGTTTACTTGGCCACCTAGAGCTAATAGAGTAGATAGTTTGATCCCACAACAAAAGGTGAGAGAGATTTGGCAGTTGGAAACTTTGTACTGGCCAACACTACAAGTTTCAACATCACTTGAGATGGCATCGCAAAATCAAAATGAAGTGTGATCTCCAAAAAGAGAAAGAGATTATTGTAGGTCTTGACAACACGGTCCTATAGGAACTACAATCACATCCATACCTTGCACGAGCTCTGAGATATGCCCCCTCAAAGATCGCAGCCCTATAGCATTTAGTAACCCTTAGGGACATTTTGGTTTGGCATGCTCGAGAATGTTTGAGCACTGAAGGGGATAGAATGAGTTTGGGGATAAGGTTTACCTAGCCACCGAGAGCTAATGGAGTAGACAATTTGATCGCATGAGGAAAAGTGAGAGAGATTTGGCAATTGGAAACTTTGTATTGGCCAACACTACAAGTTTCAACATCACCCAAGATGACATCATAAAATAAAAATGGAGTAAGATCTCAAAAAAGTGAGAGAGGTTATTGTAGGTCTTCACAACATAGTCCTTTAGGAACTAGAATTGTATCCATACCTCACACAAGCTCTAAGATATGCCCTGTCAAAGATCATAGCCCTATGGCATTTAGTGACCCTTAGGGACATTTTCGTCAGGCATGCTTGAGAACGTTCGAGCATCGAATGAGATAGGATGACATTGGGATAGGGTTTACCCAGCCACTTGGAGCTAACAAAGTCGATAGTTCAATCCCATGACGAAAGGTGAGAGAGATTTGGCAGTTGGCAACTTTGTACTGGCCAACACTACAAGTTTTAGCATCACTCGAGATGGCTTCACAAAATCAAAATGGAGTGTGATCTCCAAAAAGAGATAGAGGTTATTATAGGTCTTGGCAATATGATCCTATAGGAACAAGAATTGCATCCATACCTCGCATGAGCTCTAAGATATGCTCTGTCAAAGATCACAACCTTATGGCATTTAGTGACCCTTAGGGACATTTCGATTTGGCCTACTCGAGAATGTTCAAGTGTTGAAGGGGATAGGAAGAGGTTGGGGATAAGTTTTACCCAGTCACCTAGAGCTAAAAAAGTAGACAGTTCAATCCCACAACGAATAGTGAGAGAGATTTGGTAGTTGGCAACTTTGTACTGGCCAACACTACAAGTTTTAGCATCACTCGAGATGGCATCACAAAATCAAAATGGAGCGTGATCTCTAAAAAGTGAGAGAGGTTATTTTAGGTCTCCCAAAAATGGTCCTATAGGAATTATAATCACATCCATACCTCACATGACCTCTGAGATATGCCCTATCAAAGATTGCAACCCTATGGCATTTAGTGAACCTTAGCGATGTTTCGGTGTGGCATGCCCGAGAATGTTCGAGTGCTGAAGGGAAAAGGAAAAGGTTGGGGATAGGGTTTACCTAGCCACCTGGAGCTAATAGAGCAGACTCAACTCAATAAGAAACTCCAAACTTTAAAGTTTCCCAATGCCCAACAATCAAATCTGCAAAACTATTACCATCATTTCTACTAGGACAAATTCTAGGTTACTCGGTCAAAATCCCAAACCATACAAAGGACCACTCAATTTTTTTACACCTTTAAACACCCTCAATCACTCCTAAGAGATTCCAAAAGATCAAGTACAGACTCTGCTCCAGCACCAACTTATGCCCACTTTGTGTCATAGTCCTAATTTTCCAGATTAGACTGGGTTATGAGGAAAACATGAGTAAATGAGTTCATAGAATTGGCTTAATCCCTTGGATCTCTTCTACACCATTCACCTGGGTCAAATCAATCAACTTGGGAGCTTGATCCTTCTTTTTCCTTCAAACTAGACTAGACATAAGACTATGTTCAGTCTAGGGCTTCCTGGTAAAAATAGGTTCCCTACTCCTACAACCTTGAAACTTTGCCATCTCAAATACCCCTATCCTAACTTGTATTCCACAAAGTGACATTGAAATCCCATAGTGAATTTGCTTGTTAGGAGGCCATGTTGTTGAAACCCTCAGATTTAGGGTAAATCTGAGTAACCTTCACAAAAACTGCTATAGCTTTTGTTCTAAATAAGATAAAGTCTTCAAACCAATTGGAATAGAACACTAACTCAATCCTCTATCCAACTATATGATATTTGTACCACTACCAATCTATAAAGGCTATACAAAATTGAAAAATAGAGAAAAAGGAAGAAATTATGAGTTTTATTCACTAAATGACTTTCTCCACTTGTGGAGATCTTAAATAAATGTGTTCCAATGGTTACAAGTTCTATTTGAATGGTTGGATGACTGTACAACTTCTTTTTTAGTTTGGAAACCAATATTGCAAAAATTGCTATTTAGCAACTTTTTGCATTTTGCAACTTTCTTGCACTTTTTGCAACTTTTTTGCTTTTTGAAAATTTTTAACTCAATTGCCCCCTAATGCTTTTAAAACTTTCCAAATGAAAAATATGCACAAATGGTGGTTGTACAAAATATGCAGAAATGGTGGCTATATGAAATATGCACAAATGAGTTGGCATCTTCATGTGACAACTCTGTTACATTATGAAACTCGATGATTTGCATGCATTGGTGTTTAAAAATGTAACTAAAACTCAAGAATCTACCTTTGCTTGTCCTAATCTAACTTCTTGATCCTTTGGTTTGGTCATTTCCATTAGATTTTTGGTACTTCCTTCATTAAGGTGACCTAATTGAAGGAATTAGGCCTATAGAACATTCCAATTTTGGGAGGCTTAAAAATTGTTTCGGCACTTTTCCTTTTGAGAATTTAACAAAATAAATAAAGGGTATTTATAATGCTAATTGGTTTTGGAAGTCCTTTGGAAGGTTTCATACTTATTGCACATTTTTCCTTGGGACATGCTAGTAGCCTTAATTGCTGCATTATCAGAACAGTGCCAAGAAACCCATGTTTTAGTATGTTGGTTGGCCTTGATTCTTTGGTTTTACTATCACTTTGAACCCCTTATCATGATGAGAATCCTAGTTTGTGAAAATCCACCATTCTTGGGTGTGGAGTCAAGTTGCCAAGTGTAAAGGTGTATGGATTTATGATGATCCATTAAGTGTCATTGATGATCCATCATCCGAATTGGACTAATTAATTAAGGATTGAATTTTTATTTAGAAGATATTTATTTTTATATCTATTTAGTTAGGGTTTGGCATTTGTTTGTGAGGATCCACCATTTTTGGGGAGTTGAGCCAAGTTTGAAGTTGCATGGATTAATGCTAAGTGTTGCATTATTTGGATAGAACTATGAAATCTGAGTTTTGGTTGTCGTTGGGCCTTGATTACTAGGTTTTGGTGTTATGTTGAACCCCCTTAAAATTTTAAGAGTCCTAGTTTGTGAAAATTCATCATCCATGGGTGTTGGTTCAAGTTGCTAAGTGTCTAGTTGTATGAATTAATGCTGATCCATTAGCATTGTCATTGTATCATAGTGTAGAAGTTGGGTGTATGGTCTATCCTTGTGGATTGAAATCAACATTTTTCTTATTCCTACCTAACCTATGCATCAGCTCCCCCCCTCCCCCCCCACCAACCACAATATATTAAATAATAATAAAAGTATAACTTGTAAGGGTTATTGACCCAAATCTTTGAAGAATTTTATGAAGTTCCTTCATCAATCCTCCTTTCTCTCTCAATAAATATTGAACTAATCACATGAGTAGATTTATTGATAGTAAAATATAAAGTTTCTTTCACAATATGAAGTTAATTTGACTCCAAGAGGTTTCTAGGTACCAAAGCCCCAAATTGTGCCCTCTTTCCACTTTCCAATAGGGCTAAAAGGAAAATTCTTCCTAAATGGGTTTAGAACTCAACCTTCTTGATAGAAAAGGTTTCTATGGACCTAATCCAACAAGACACTCCAAACTTTGAAGTTCTCCAACACCAAACAACTGATTTGCATAATTGTTACCAACATTCCTAACAGGGCTAATCTTAGCTTTCTCGATCAAACTCCCAAACCTTGCAAAAGATGACACTATCTTTTCACTTCTTTAGACACCCTTCAACCACATCTTAGGAATTCCAAGAGATCAAACTCAGACTCTGTTCCAATACCAACTTACACACACTTTGAGTCACAGACCTAATTGGCAAGATTAGGCTAGGTTACAAAGGAAGTATGAGAAAATGGGTTCACAGAACTGACCTTCTTCCAAGATTAATGACTAATCCAATGGGATCTAAACAAGATAGGCTCTACCCTACAAGTGGACTCCACTCTATAGGCCCAACCCTCAAACCTAGGGTATTCAAGCAACTTGGATCAACTACAACACTTAGGGACTCCCTATTACCAATAGGCCTACAATGGAAAATTCTTCTTGGATGGTTTCAGCACTCAACTTTTCTGATAGAAATGGTTTCTATGGACTTAATGCAACAAGAAACACCAAACTTTAAAGTTTTCCAACACCCAACAATTAATTTGCAAAATAGTTACCAACATTCCTACTAGGGATGATCCTAATTTTCACAGTCAAACTCCCAAATCATGAAAAGGACCACATGATTTTTTTGCACTTTTAAACACTTTTCAACATCCCCTAATAGATTCCAAAAGATCAATCACCAACTTGGCTCCAGCATCAAGTTATGCCACTTTGTGTCACAGTCCTAAATGGCCAGTTTAGGCTGGGTTACAAGGAAAACACAAAAAAATGGGTTCATATATTTGGTTCAACCCCTTTTATCTCTTCTAAACATCCAAGTTGTCCTTATACACCCTTCACCTGGGTCAGATTAATCAATTTGAAAGCCTAATCCTTCTTTTTCCTTCAAATCTAGACTAGACATAAGATTATGTTCAATCTAGGGCTTGCTGGTAAAAATAGGTGCCATGCTCCTACAACCTTGAATTTCTACCATCTCAAAGACCCCTCTCATAAATTGCATTCCACAAAGTGGCATTGAAATTCCATAGTGGGTTTGCATGTTAAGAGGCCATCTTGTTGAAACCCTCAAATTTGGAGTAAATCTAACCTACCTACATTAAAACTGATATAACTTTTGCTGTATATAAGATAAAGACTTCAAAACAATTGAAATGGAATCCTGAATTAACTCTCTATCCAACCATATAAGAATTGTACCACTTCCAATCCTTATAGGTCATACAAAATTGAAAAAATACTTAAAAGTCACAAAATCTGAGTTTTTTATTCACCAATGCTATCCACCATCCGTACAATGACCTTTCCCATGTCTGGGGATCTTAAATACATGACTTCCAATAGTTATAACTTCCATTTGGATGGTTGGAACACCATACAACCTCCTTTTGGGTTTGACAACTATTATTACAAAAATTGCTATTTTAGCAACTTTTGCATTTTGCAACTTTCTTGCATTTTTTTGCAATTTTTGTAAACCTATAGTCCAAAGGTTTCTTAATAACTTAAATCTACCAAAAAAATCCTAAAATTATTAAAATACTCAAAATAACACCTATTATGACTCCTTGGTTACAAATGGTCACTTGGCTTATAACCACACCAAACTGCCATCGTACCTTACAATTGAGTCTTTTATTACACCTAATTAAATTGTTTCCTTTGTTCAATGTAATAAGGCCTTAGGATTGATTAAGAAATCTCCTTAAGGCCATCCACCCATGTAATGGATTCAAGACCCCAAGGTGCCAATATAAACCTGGGCATCATTTGGTCCAAAAGGTGGAATTTTGGTTTATTTTATGTTTGTTGGGGTAGTTTAGGTGTTTTGAGTCAGAACAACATTTGGGAATGGTTAGAATCAAATTAGGAAGAAGGTTTGTCAAAATGGAAAAAATTAAAAAAATTTGTAAAATTTGCATTAGCAACTTTTGCAAAAAGTTGACAACTTTTTCAAAAAAACCACTCCCAATGGCTAAAACTACCATGGGGTGGTTCTACCCATTTGTAATGGCCTATAAAGGCTCTAGACACCCAAGGGGAGAGATAACATGAAGAAACATATGTACTTTCTCTTTGGAATCAATAAAACCTACTATTTTAGGATGAGTTTTACTAATTTTTTGGTACAATATGACCTTACATGATTGGAAAGTGAACTTTTTTGTATTGGATAGCTAGACCTACTAATTTGTGAAGCATTGGAATTGGTTTCAAGTTTCTAACAATCAAAGAACTCAAGATATTGAATTTTCTTGATCACTACCCTATGAAACCCTCAAAATCAAGGTTTGGCCAAAGAAATGGCCCTAACTTGAGATCCCACAATTGCAATTTGTGCCAAATGGGTAGGGAGAAAGTTAAGGTGGTGTGCTTTCATACTTCAAAAGCCCTGAAGTAGGAGGTTGTAGTAGATATTTTTAAGAGCAAGCCCTAGGTCTAATATCCCTCATGTATTAGACCAAATTTTATGCAAATTGATGAAATAATGTGTTTAAAGGAAGTAGGGGACTTGGTGTGAAGGCAAAAAATCTTTGTTTGGCTTAGAAGAACACTCTGAAGTTGGTGGTTTGATTCCATGAACCCATCTCTTGGCTATTTCCTTGTAGGCCATGCCTAAAGTTGCTAATTAGGCTTGAGAGCATGGTTTGGGTTAAGGTATGCTGGAGTGGAGTTGAGCCTTAAGACTTTGAAGTCTCTTAATAATTGAAAAAGGGTGTCTAAAACTATACTTTTTTTTCTTGGTCCTTTGGAAGAGTTTTGAGTTATTGCTAAAAAATTGAACTAAGATGCCTAATTGTGTAGTAGGTCAAATGTTGCATTCTATTTTGTGGGTTGTTAGCAGTATTTTAAATTAGTGATTTTCCTTGTTTTGGTCATGTTATGATTGCCTTAAGCCATCATTGGTGTTAATAAGGTTTGGAACACCATAAACCCACTTTTGTCAAGTTGGGGGGTAGTAGGCCATTGTTGAACCAAGTAGGAAGAAGTTGGATTCTTGTCTTTTTTTCAGAGAGTTGGGTTTGTAAACGTGTTGAAGAGTTCTAATATTAGAGTAGTATCCTTTTGGGAGTGAATCATAACCCTTGCTTAACCCTTTGTGGAGTTTGGAGGTTTGGGTGGTAGAAGGTTGTTTGATTTTTGCTTCCTTGTGCTTACTCTGCATCAGAATCGGTCTAGAACACAAGAAACAAAGGTAAAACTATCCCACATGCACACAAGAGAAGAAATATATGTCTACTATGGTCAATATATCTACACTTCATAGTTCTTATTTTTTCTATGAGAAGATTTGGTATTTGAATCTCTATTTTGCACCTCTTTTTTAATATCATTTTATTGCTTAACTGAATGGTCACCTATAGAAGTTGGTTTTAATATCTTTTTGAATTCTTAACTAAATGGTCACCTCTTTTTCAATATCATTTTATCTCTATTTTTCACATTTTGAAATTGGTTTAATAGGCTGATTACAAGAATAGGGCTGACTGTCCCGAGTAACACAGTGATTTCTTCACAATTTTTATCTAATTTGGTGGAGAGATCATCACTCCATGAATGATAAAAATATGATTCTCATGGAGTTATTGATCCTTTATATGTACAATATAATTTCTAACTTTTAATGTGCAGATGAAAGGTATTTGGTTGGTGATCACTGAGAAGAGTAGTGGAAGGGTTAATGGAAGTGGATGGTTGGGAGTAGTAGCGAGAGATCTTCTTGGAGGTGACATACTTTTTATGGTTTGAGGAGTCTAGTAACATCAAATAAATTGTGTATCCACCCTCAATTTATCCTAGAAAGGTGTGGAAGGTAGTTTATTGAGAGGCCCTAGTTTTGAGGCTTGTTTATGAACAATTTGGGGCTTTTGTACTTGGAAGCATCCAAGGCCCAAATTGGTGACATATTTGGAGGTTTTTCATCATCTTTAGTTTGTATGGCATGAAGGGGCCTTGGGATGAGAGAGAGTATTGGGACTTGTGAGGGACATCCTTTTTAAGTCAACCTTTGATACAAAAAGTTAAATTTTGGCTTCTTCTTCTTCCTTTCTTTAATAGTTGTTTAAAGTTCTTTGTATTCCATTGTGTTTATTGCTTTGTGAGGTGCTTATTGTTATTGTTCTTGCTTCTACTCTTCTTCCTTCACCTTACCCTCTAAAGATTCTACCATCTATAGATTAAGTTGCTTCTTCTTTTCCTTAAAATATATTTCACTCCTCTCAACTAATTTGGTTCATTTTATCCTTTGCAGTCTTGAGTGCTTCAATGTTCCATCTATTTTGGGGATTGGATTTTTAAAATTTTATTTTGACCATAGGAAAGCTCAAGAATTTTTCCATCATCTCACTTCATATGACATTTTTGCAATCCATTCGATCTTCATTTGATGAGCATTGAGATATGAATAACTTCATTAGACTTCATATTCATTTGTGCAATTAGCTCATATATCTTCTATCCTTAGTTTGTGCTTATAGAAATTCCCTAACAACCCTTATATGCACAACTTGGGGTTAAATTATTCCCTTGCTTCAAATGCATATAGTGTCACTTAAGCCATTTCAATTTATTTAGCGTTTGCAACATGAAGAGTACAGTAAACATGTCAGAAAATATTGTCATTGATATTGAAGGGCAGAGTTATGAGGCAAGTTAAATATAGTAATTTGCATAATTATTTTTGCATGGGCCAAACCATGCATGGAAGGAATTATAATAAAAGCATGTTGGCCACACATTGGCTTTTGGCAACCCCTCTTAATGTACCCCACCCAACTCCCCCCCACACCCAAAAAAAGAAAATGAAGAAACCTCGATTTGAGTGCCTTATTGGGCAAATGTAAAAAGTGAATAAAAATGCACTTGGTCAACCTCATTAAGGTGGCATGATTGTTAAGTGAAAGGGTACCAATGACTACAATATTTTATATGCATAATTACTATAAGTGGTTGTGTCATCAATAAGAAAGAACCAGTCTAGCACACAAGAAACAAAAGTAAAACTATCCCACATGCACACAAGAGAAGAAAAACATGAGAAATCTCTATTTTGCACCTCTTTTTAAATATCATTTTATTTGTTAATTGAATGGTCACCTCAAAATCATAGTATGGAATAATTTTAGAAAATCTGACATGGACATATTTAATGTGCACAATCTAAGAAAATTCTTTAAATGTATTTTTCATTGACTATTTTTAGGGATCTAGACATGCTTAAACAAAACTACTAAGTTCCACTCATAATATTTGGTTTCATCAAGTGTTGAAATTATTGCAAAAAACATCCCAAAAATATCAAAATATCAAAAGTCTTTTGGTTCTCTCAACTTATACATTAGTTGATCAACATTATCCTTAGAGAGAACTATATCTATAACTACCCCATTATCATCAGTTCGAGACCTATTTTCCTTCTTACTTTTTGATGATTGTGATCCTCTGCAATCCCAAGCATTAGATAATTTAAAACACAATGGCACTTGAACAAAAAGCACTAATAAACATTGAGGATGTGAATTGATAATACTGTTTTACAGATGATTTTGGCACCTCACCCTTTATCACTGGTGCTTTGACTTTATTAGCCTTCTTCTTTGGTGACCTACAAATGAAGAATTAGCATAGTAAAAAAACTAAGATAAGATTAATGCACTAAAATTAGAGAATAAAAAAAATTGAATCTGGCTTGTCATTAAGAAGTATCCATTTGTACAAATCCTTGCTTTCTGAGTTTTATGATAACCCTTGCTTGATGAGTATTGAAAACTTCTCCCATTGTATCCTTGCTTTCGCTAGTTTGAAGTTTCTGGTTACATGCACACAATCACGACTTTACATCACAAAACATTCACATTCTAACAATTTTCATGTTCTTTCATTACATTTTGATCTAAATAACAAATTATAAACTTTCACTTATTCAAACAAAAAATCTTAAAATGGGTCTTATTAAAGAATCTAATATAAATTCAAATAATGTATCTAGATCCTAAAAAAAATCAAAACATAAAATCTATGATTTAAACTTATCTCATCACTTACACATAATAAAAATACCCACCTTGTCATGTGGATAGTCTTGGGGGAGAGGTTGGAACATTGTATTTGGATCCTGGAATTGATCACTCTTTCTCTCTCCCTCTCTCCTTATTCAATCTAATGAGCCAATTGGATCTGCTCTACATTTTAATGTCTCAAGTATTGCCTCATAGTCTAACTTGTGAACTTTTCAAAGAATCTTATTATGTGATTTTCCACCATATTTTATCAAGTGGACATTTGATGTGACAAAAAGGTTTCAATAATGAAGAATCTTCCTCTCTGTTTGCCAATCCTTGAATAACCACAAGTTAGGGTTCTTCATAGAATACTGTCTTAGCCATGTGCCGGTTACAACCACTACATTGACATGGTATTCTAAACCTTCACCATCTATAACTAAGTGATCCAATTTTTATTTGTCTTGGACACAATGACACAAATAATAATCTGTCCCTTCTTTATTGTCTTCAGGTGCAATAATAGCAAAAACATGGCCTGCAGTGACAAATGTACAAAATGCAGTCATTAATTCAAAAAATATTTAGGTAAAAGTTATAAAGTTACATATTGAAGTTACAAAGATATATAAATATATATATTACTAGGTTGCACTAGATCTGACAAGTGGTCAAAGTCAACAGATGAGTCTATCTCTACCATTTCCAGTGCTTGTGGGGGATGATAGGTGTCAATTGGGTCCAAAACTCGTATATCCCATTTGTCCACCCATTCAATTGACTCATAGTCATCCCAATTTTCCTTTGCACATGATGGACAATAGCATGCCATTTTTTGTGTGTGGATACTCTATGAACCTGCATTAGAGCTTCTAAAAGAATGCAACTCATCAGATCCTATTAGTGTGCAACGATCTTGATACGGTGCAATGTTAGTATTATCTATCAACCAAAAAAATCAACGAACTATAGACTCACATTCCTTACTTGAACCCATTATAGCATTACACCACTGGAAGACGGATTTTGCATCTTTCAATATTGTTCCATCTTTGTACTTTAGTTCTTCATGAGCTAAGGCTCTTTTGATGCATGTGCCTGAACCATCGTGCTCTCCCTTTCAATGACCAACCTTTGTGAAATTTCACATATATTGAATTCTACACAACCTGTGCATCTTGGTTGACCAATAGAATATCCATGCATTCTTGAATTGAGATGCACAATTTTCTGACCAAATAATGTGTTGATAATATGTGATGCCCCTGTTAGTCAAATCTCCATAAAATAGTTGAAAAAAATCCAGTAAAAACTTCGTAGAATGTGATCGATCATCGCTGATATAAAAATGGTACTCCCTCAAAATCTTCCTATTATCCTCTGTACTTATAGGTGAATGCATGAATGTTATGTGAACAAAAATGGAAACTTGTTGAGAAGTATAATACTTTTCTTGCACCTCATTTTGTGGTTGTAGTGTGTAGTTCTTTGCAAAGTCTACAACCAAAACAATGGTATCTAGTGGAAACATATCTTTGCACAACTTGAATTGAAAATCCAACCATTGAGCTCTATGCATATGCCTTGCATACTCATAAATAATCTTTTCATGAAAAATCTTCATGAACTCATACACTAGAATCTTTTCAATGACTAAATCACATCTTTTTCCCTTTTTTCGATCTTTTAGAGAATATGTCACTATCTTAATTTTTTCATAATCTACTATTTCATTTTCAATTGCATGTGTACTATCCATATGTTGACAAGTTGATAAAAGTTGCAAAGAACCACCAAATAAGCATGTACCATCCAAGCATGATGTCTTGTAAAATTGTTGGCCATCCCCTGTTTCACATAAAATGTTGATATGAATTCCCTTGAAAATATTGGTGGCTCATTCATGTCACAATCCTACAAAATAAACTTAGAATGCAAAAACACATATATACGCCTAAAAATATTAAAATAGTTAAAAAATTCAATATGTATCCCACAACAACAAGTTGTGCATGTGTGATTTATCTAGACATAAAAAGGTTTACCCATCTCAAATTTTTTTTGACTTATTCAAATTTGAGGATACATACCAATAAATTTTGCAAAAAATTGTTTGAGTTGAGTCTAAAAAATGTTTCGCATGTGGGTCACGATTTTGGCTACCAATCCTCCTTCTTACAACATCTCTTTGATTGGGGGAAACACGTGTGTTATTTTTTCAAAAACCTTTGATCAATGATTTCAAAGCTTCACTAATTTTTTTATCCTTTTGCGGTAGTCTACTGCTGAATGTTCATAACTCATTTTTTGTTGGATCTTCCAATCTCTCATTCCTTAGCATAACTCTCCTTAGAGTACCTCTACCAATCTTTAATGTTTTTCTTATCTTTCTCATGAGTTGAGCTTTCTTCGTTTGGCTACTTACTATTATCGATGTAAGTACTCGTATTGTGATATTACTATCTTTGGTGCGTGATTTAGAATACACTTTGTCATAAGTACTTATTAGATTCTTTACAATATTTATTTCATTTGAATCATCCATCGTTCTTAAACTAAGAATCTTCATGATAGGTATAAATTTCAAATTTTCCATCATTTCAACAAATAATTGGCATTGACCTATAATATTTAATTCTTCAAAAAATAATTTCCACACACAATTAACTTTTCTTTGATAAGTACATTTGTTAATCTTGTCAAGCATTGATTTCAAAATGTTAGTATCAATATCAATCAAATATTTTGGTCTTCTAAAATGAATTCTAGAAGGTGTTATAATCTCTTCAATTCTCTCAAAATTTGAACATCAACATAAGGTTGAGTGTATTGTGTACCTTGAACTAAAGATGATGTGCCTTATTAATTGTAATGCCCCGCCAATGGATCCAAATTTTTTTACTAAATTTGCTAAACAATTTTTTTTTTTTAAACATAAAAGATAAAACCATTCATAACATTTGCGAAAGCAATAGCAACAATTCAAATGAAAATAAACATAACATATATATATATATATATATATATATATATATATATATATATATATATATATATATATATATATATATATATATATATATATATATATATATATATATATATATATATATATATATATATATATATATATATATATATATATATAACAGGCTACATTCTTTAAAGATCCTTTAACGTTGTATCACATCTAAATTAACTATTCATCTAACATCTCATCCTTATGAAATAACAATAATACAACCAATGTATTTAAACAATATACAAGTGTCATTTTGTAATTATATTTTAGTTTACCTCAATCATCCACTGTACATATCACAAGGTATGAAAAGCTTAAAAGAATAAACATCCAAGTAAATAAAGTACATCATCATCATCTAATATTAATCCATGATGCAATAACATAAATGAAACCACATATCACACATGATACATCATCACAAAAGATATAAATATCCATCACAAAAGATAACCATATATCACAAACATAAATAACTAAGTACACGGTCCCTCCCAACCATAAACAACATTATTAGACCATTGTGGATCCTAGCCATCCCTCCATGCGTAACATTCCAAAGCACCGAAGATATCGTCGGTATAAACATAGTAGGAATGTCACTCCTAAAACATCCTACTAACATGCAAAGTAAATCATAAGATAACATCATCTAACATATGCAAATTATCAATATAAGAAACATACCAGTAAATACATCCATCATAAGGTATATCATCTATCATAATGCTCCAAGAACATAATGAAGAATAATTACCAACCAAGGATACTCCAGCCATGGTGTCTCGGACGAATATCAAACGATAAGAGTGAAAATACACTACCTACTGACCATGTGGAACCTAAGTGGTCCACTCCCACTGTGTTGAGGAGATAATCTTAAGTCCCAAATAGGATATCAATTCACAAAGCACAAATTTCTATAAGTCTAAGAATCCTAAAAGTATACTAACTCAAAGGTTCCATCACACCAAACTGACATCTAATTCTTAGAGCCACACAAAGACATGTAGGAAACCTACTCTGTAAGCGGGAAAGTGTCATCGCAATTATCACGTACAAGTTACCCTGGCAGTTAGCTAAACTCCATGAGTCCATACTAATCTCATGCGGCCACTAGTACCCTCTCATACTGACAAGGCATATTACGGAATGCACGGTCGCAAACATGCATTCTCACTACTCCCATCCTAGCCTATACAAGCACTCAAGGCATGGGTGAGAACATCAAAACAATTATCTTTTTAGGTTCATTTAATTTTCATTTAGTGTGTAAATGTTATCACTTATTAACCAAACTTACAATGAGTTACTCTGGTAGCCACTTAGGGCCCCAGCCCCCATTGCAAGCCACTTTCCAACACTACAAGTAGATTACCTACCTTAAGCTCATGGAATCATAAATCTCAAAATCAAAAAAAATAATCCATAATAAAATCATCAAATATGCATAAAAACATCAAATATCCATAATAAGAATCATCAAATCTCTAAGAATCATCAAATCTCCATGAGCATCTGAAAAAACATCCATAGAAAATCATGACTACAATAGTTCTCTATTGGCAACTGAAGGCATCACTGATAATCATAAGTATCAATTGGTTCTCAATAAACAAAATATATCTCAAGATAAATGGTTCTCAACAAGCAACCAGGAATATCTAAAAATCATACTGATTGAAGACTCTAAAATGGTTGAGTCAAACATGTCATAACATGACATCATCAAGAAATAAATCCACATTTCAGTCCCATCATGGCGACTAGAAAGTAATCCAAGGATAACTGATCGATGACTCAAAAATGATTATCTCAAGCATCTCAGATATATATACATCTTAGCTTCACACATGAAGGCTGAAGAACAAATACAAACATTTCATAGAGCATACGATCACATAACTATGGTTGGGCTTATAAAGATCAAGACCAAATAAGATCAACATGCCATCACATCTCATAACCTTCGAGCCTCTGGTAACAACCTAGGACTGGTCAACACTAGTCAACCCAAAACTCAAAACAAGAAGCATATAGAATACACAATGCAAACAAATATTTTAGTTTACTAAATTCACATAGTTGAATAATGTGTAGGGGTTTCTAGTTTTCTGTTTGCAAGTATACTTCAAGTGTTTTAAGCTTCATCATTTGATCTACAAGTCAACCCAATTGTTTCCCCGATAGCATTATCCTTCCATTATTAAGAATTACATTCTGAGAATAACTTAAGGATAAATATTCACTAAACTAATTATCATTGACTTTAATTAAATTGTCATTTATATTTAACCATGATCCATATTCTAATTGATTAACCTTTCAACTTTTCTAAGATCATTATTCATTATATTATAAGAGGACCAATTATCATTCTTCGAATAAGAGATTATAACTTTATTAATATGATCAATTACATCAATCAATTGAATTAGGTACACCATCCATGGTCTTTTATCATTTAATAACTCTTAATTAAGACTTATTTAAATATTACTAAAATTTAAGCCTCTTAATTCAATCGTTGTAAAATTAAAGTCATCACTAATAACCATTAAAATAACTAAAGTTCTTATTCAAGTTATTAGGATAAGACTTATCAACTTTTATATCAGTATTTCTACAATCTCATTAAAAGAATTATATTACATAACTTAATTATTAATTACATCCAATTAACTCTAGTTAATTGATTTAATTAATAATTTCATAACCAAACCATCAACCTAATGAATATGAGTTGACTAATAATTAAAAGTCAGCCATACACAAATATTCATGTTCATAGTTCAATAATAATAACTTACTAATATTTAATGACAAGCTATATTGAGAATCTTATTAATAGATCACATTCATCATTCTTTATGAATACTAATGTTTCCTTAATTAATTCGTATTAGTGATAGTCATTTCAAGATAAATCTCAATCGCGTAATTATATTGACAACTCAATGAATATTAATTGATTAAAAATCAATCATACTTCAAACCAATAACTAATATCTTTTACAAAACTTAAATCATTAAATAATCTTCACTAGATTAACTCTAATCGTATTTATTGATAACAAATCAAACCATTATTTATTAATAGTTTGCTAGTTCTTACAAACATTAATAAATAATGAACTCATCAAATTATAAACACTCGATCTATAGAATCCTTCCATATACTCATTAGTTAATATTTGACTAACTCTTAACATCATTAAGGTAAATCGACAAGTTATCTAATAATACATAACATAACAATTCTATTTATAGTAATGTTATTATAATAATTCCATATCAATTAATCCATTACTATTACATTCTCTTCATTTAAAATTGTCATTTCTTAAATTATTTAATATATATCAAATAATATTTAATATACATTAAATAAATAATATTAAAAGTCATCCATTCTCTATTGAATTAAATATCTCTATTCATCAGCTCTATTTACAAACTTTCCATTAATATTTCATTTAGAACATTCTTATTAGTTTTCAGACTAATTAAATAATTATTAAATTCTAATTATATTTTTTTGATATATTATTTTTGTGAAGTTTAAGCATAAACAACTCTTGGTTATGGAAAATGGAGAAATATCTGTCTTTGAATAAAAAAGTCTAAGTATGACGGTCATATCTCCCTAATGAACCGTTGGATCGGGCTGAAATTTAAATATGTTGGAGAGGGTCAAGTTGAGCCAATTCTGACCAGAGCGATCGAATAAATTCGATCACGATAAAAAATTATGAGTGATTGAGTTCAGGTCTATCCAAGGGGCAGCGACAGGACAATTTGTGATGAATTAAGAATTTCTTGATAAAATAATTGTTCTCTAAATTTAACCATAAAAGAGTTTGTTCATATGCATCTAACAAGATAATTGATAGACAGATTACATCTAATCATTCGAATTTTCATCATAAGATTTCTATTTTAATTTCAAATCTTGTCTTTCTAATTTAATATAAATTCGAACCCAAACCCGATTAAAATCTAATTTCTTTCTCATTTGGAATTAGGGTTTTTCTATTGTTTTCTTTTCATCCAAATAAAATATCTAGATTCCAATTTCAAATAGTAGATTCAATCACAGAGAGTATTCAGACACATAAAATAGATAAGATGAAGACAGGAAGAGATAGAGTGCAAAGGGAATATGAGAATATCACGAGTGCACCTAGACACTGATGCTAATTTGTCATACCTTAGAAGTTCATAGAAAATCCTATCCTTCTCCATCATTCGCAATTTTTCCATGAATCCAAGCCGATCGAATCCTCCAAGTGATTAGAAGTGCTAGAAGGAGCATAGAAGCAAGTAAAAAATATATGAATATATCAATCTTCTCCTATGCATTTAAGCTTTGAAGCTTCTATTTTTTTTTAGCTTGTAGCTCGAGGCTTCCATTAAGCTTTTCATTTAAGCTTCTATAAATGCTTGAATATCAATAGCTCTCAAAATTTTTTTGTATTGTTTCTTGAAACCGCTAAAAGGTGTCACCAACTAAGCATGGGTCTTTTCCAATTCTTTTTGATGAGTCATAGAATTGTAGACACCTTGTGCTTAATTGATGCACTAACTCCCGTGTTGACACATGTTAATTCCCATGCAAGCTTATAACTCCAATTTGCTTTTCTCTTTTCAATTTAATTTATTTTATTTTCAAATATAATTATTTAATTTAATTAATTTTTCAATTAATTAAATAAAATAAATATTAAAATATCATATTAATTTTTTATTTAATTAAACTATTAATTAAATCTTTTAATTAGGCTTAATTAATAGAAAATACTCCAAAGACTCACAAAGGTAAAAATACGAAAAACCAATCATAACCTAAATACATACAAATCAAATCAAGGGGTTTATATCACGAATTACATCATCTGACGCATTCAAAGGGTACTCAACTTAGATACTTGTCCTAATTTTTCAAATAGAACAAATGGCTTAAAGGGTTGAAATTTGGACTTGAGAATTTATCTCCCATCTCTTATCATTTAGACAATGTTATAGGGTACACTCATCCTAGCAATTCAGGGAAGTCGATACCCAGTACCTGCAACCTGTATAAAAACTATGCATGTACAAGCATAATATATACTAAACTAAAAAGGCAATGGCAGGAAGTGGTGCATCATGTAGATCCCGACTAGCAGGTGACTACGACTCCCTTCTTTAACCACATTAGACACACCATACAAAAGCAAACACACAAAGCAAACACGCACATCATACACATGCAAGTATGGGATAAGCATCCATAAGAAAACACATATGATAATAAATCATCTTACTAATCATCATTAATAATTGAAAGCACTAAAAATAATCATCATGCATACTTGAAATGTAAAGTCTAAGTAATCTCATCACATAATAAACTGAATCCATAGCACAATATCTGATAATCTCAAAAAAATGTTGCTAACCAACAACATAAAACTAGCTCTAAAAGAGTCTAACAATAATAACAAAATGCGAACTAGGGGCAGGCACTACATCCACCCCCTCTGGGATTAGGCTTACTCCTCAAAGCCTACAAGATTGATAAACTAAGTTACTCACTTCGCGGGTCCCATTGAATCCTTTCCCTCTGTACAGAAACATGTTTCCACTGAGAATATTACAACACCCTCAGAGCAATATGATTCTGGTTTAATAGTAAACCAAAAAATATATCGATCCAACATCATTCCTTTAACAACTACTGAAATATATCCCTTAATACATTCTAAACAAGAGCAACTTAATGTTTGCAAAGATAAACAAAGGTATACTACCTTGAAACTTAGATAAAAGATACATGTTTTGCAGCTAGAATAAGTTTCAATTTTTTTAGTTTTGCCTTCGTTTAGATTTTTAGTAAAATTTTTAGTTTTGAAAGCTAAGTGTTGAAATATAAAAAAATATGCAAGTAACAGTTTTAAGTTCTGTTTCAGTTCACCTAGTTTCAAGTTTTCAGTTTGAAAAAGATACACATGATAGTTTTAAGTTTTCGTTTTATTTAACTAGTTAATAACTAGTAGCATTCCAATATACCCAGAGCTCCCAATGTTGGAACTCGAGCTCTAATACCAAATGTAATGGCCCGCCAAGGCATCCAAAGAATTTTACTAAGTTTGCCAAGCAAATTTTTTTTTTAAAACATGAAAGATAAAATCATTCATAACATTTGCGGAAGCAATAGCAACAATTCAAATAAAAATAAACATAACATATATACATAACAGGCTACATTCTTTAAAGATCCCTTAAAGTTGTATCACATCTAAATTAACTATTCATCTAACATCCCATCCTTATGAAATAACAATGATACATCCAATGTACTTAAACAATATACAAGTATCCTTTTGTAATTATATTTTAGTTTAGCTCAATCATTCACTGTACATATCACAGGGTATGAAAAGCTTAAAAGAATAAACATCCAAATAAATAAAGTATATCATCATCATCTAATATTAATCCATGATGCAATAACATAAATGAAATCACATATCATACATGATACATCATCACAAAAGATATAAACATCCATCACAAAAGATAACCATATATCACAAACATAAATAACTAAGTGCACGGCTCCTCCCAACTGTAAATATCATCATTAGATCAGCATGGATCCTAGCCAACCCTCCATGCGTAACATTCCAGAGTATCGAAGAGATCATCGGTATAAACATAGTAAGAATGTCACTCCTAAAACATCCTACTAACATGCAAAGTAAATCATAAGATAACATCATCTGACATATGCAAATCATCAATATAAGAAACATACCAGTAAATACATATATCATCTATCATAATGCTCCAAGAACATAATGAAGAATAATTACCAACCAAGGATACTCCAGCCACGATGTCTCAGATGGATCTCAAATGATAAGAGTGAAAATACACTACCACCGGACCGTGTGGAACCTAAGTGGTCCACTCCCACCATGCTGAGGAGATAATCTCAAGTCCCAAACAGGATATCAATTCACGAAGCACAAATCTCTATAAGTTCAAGAATCCTAAAAGTATACTAAAAGTACACAAAGACATGTAGGAAACCTACTCTGCAAGCAAGAAAGTGTTATCGCAATTATCACGTACAAGTTACCCTAGCAGTTAGCTAAACTCCATGCGTCCATACTGATCTCATGTGACCACTAGTATCCTCTCATACTGACGAGGCATACTACGAAATGCACGGTCGCAACCATGCATTCTCATTACTCTCATCCTAGCTTGTACAATCACTCAAGGCATGGGCGAGAACATCAAAACAATTATCTTTTTAGGTTCATTTAATTTCCATTTAGTGTGTAAATGTTATCACTTATTAACCAAACATACAATGAGTTACCCTGGCAGCCACTTAGGGCCCCAGCCCCCATTGCAAGCCACTTTTCGACACTACAAGTAGATTACCTACCCTAAGCTCATGGAATCATAAATCTCAAAATCATAAAAGATAATTCATAATAAAATAATTAAATATGCATAAAAGCTTGAAATATCCATAATAAGAATCATCAAATCTCCAAGATAAGAATCATCAAATCTCCATGAGCATCTGAAAAAGCATCCGTAGAAAATCATCACCACAACAGTTCTCTATTGGCAACTGAAGGCATCACTGATAATCATAAGTATCAATTGGTTCTCAATAACCAAAATATATCTTAAGATAAATGGTTCTCAACAAGAAACCAAGAATATCTAAAAATCATACTGATCGAAGACTCCAAAATGGTTGAGTCAAACATGTCACAACATGACATCATAAAAAAATAAATCCATATTTCAGTCCCATCATGGCGACTAGAAAGTAATCCTAGGATAATTGATCGATGACTAAAAAATGATTAGGTCAAGCATCTTAGATATATATAAATTTCAACTTCACATATGAAGGCTGAAGAACAAATACAAATATTTCATAGAGAATACGATCACATAACCATGGTTGGGCTTATAAAACTCAAGACCAAATAAGATCAACATGCCATCACATCTCATAACCCCCGAGCCTCTGGTAACAACCTATGACTGGTCAACACTAGTCAACCCAAAACTCAAAACAAGAAGCATATAGAATACACGATGTAAACACATGTTTTGGTTTACTAAATTCACATAGTTGAATAATGTGTAGGGGTTTTCAGTTTTTTGATTGCAAGTATACTTCAAGTGTTTTAAGTTTCATCGTTTGATTTACAAGTAAACCCAATTGTTTCCTCGATAGCATTACCCTTCCATTATTAAGAATTATATTCTAAGAATAACTTAAGGATAAATATTCACTAAACTGATCATCATTGACCTTAATTAAATTATCTTTTATAGTTAACCATGATCCATATTCTAATTGATTAACCTTTCAACTTTTCTAAAATCATTATTCGTTATATTATAAGAGGACCAATTATCATTCTTCGAATAAGAGATTATAACTTTATTAAAATGATCAATTACATAAATCAATTGACCTAGGTACACCATCCATGGTCTTTTATCATTTAATAACACTTAATTAAGACTTATTTATATATTACTAAAATTTAAGCCTCTTAATTCAATCGTTGTAAAATTAAAGTCATCACTAATAACCATTAAAATAACTAAAGTTCTTATTCAAGTTATTAGGATAAGACTTATCAACTTTGATATCAGTATTTCTACAATCTCATTAAAAGAATTATATTACATAACTTAATTATTAATTAATTCTAATTAACTCTAGTTAATTGATTTAATTAATAATTTCACAACTAAACCATCAACCTGATGAATATGAGTTGACTAATAATTAAAAGTCAGCCATACACAAATATTCATGTTCATAGTTCAATAATAATAACTTGCTAATATTTAATGACAAGCTATATTGAGAATCTTATTAATAGATCACATTCATCATTCTTTATGAATACTAATGTTTCTTTAATTAATTCGTATTAGTGATAGTCATTTCAAGATAAATCTCAATCGCATAATTATATTGACAACTCAATGAATATTAATTAATTAGAAATCAATCATACTTCAAACTAAAAACTAATATCTTTTACAAAACTTTAATCATTAAATAATCTTCACCAGATTAATTCTAATCGTATTTATTCATAACAAATCAAACCATTATTTATTAATAGTTTGCTAGTTTTTACAAATATTAATAAATAATGAACTCATCAAAATATAAATACTCGATCTATAGAATGCTTCCATAAATTCATTAGTTAATATTTGACTAACTTTTAACATCATTAAGGTAAATCGACAAATTATCTAATAATACATAACATAAAAATTCTATTTATAGTAATGTTATAATATTAACTCCATGCCAATTAACGCATTACCATTACATTCTCTTCATTTAAAATTGTCATTTATTAAATTATTTAATATATATCAAATAATATTTAATATACATTAAATAATTAATATTAAAAGTCATCCATTCTCTATTGAATTGAATATCTCTATCCATCAGCTCTATTTACAAACTTTTTATTATTAATTCATTTAGAACATTCTTATTAGTCTTCATACTAATTAAATAAATATTAAATTCTAATTATATTGCTTTGATATATTATTTTTGTGAAGTTTAAGCATAAAGAACTCTTGATTATGGGAAATGGAGAAATATCTATCCTTAAATAAAATAGTCTCAGTATGACGGTCATATCTCTCTAATGAAACGTTGGATCGGGCTAAAATTTAAATATGTTCGAGAGGGCCAAGTTGCACCAAGTCTTACTGGAGCGATCAAATAAATTCGATCACGATAAAAAGTTATGAATGACTGAGTTTGGGTCTATCCAAGGGGCAGCGACAGGACAATTTGTGATGAATTAAGAATTTCTTGTTAAAATAATTGTTCTCTAAATTTAACCATAAAAGGGTTTGTTTATATGCATCTAAAAATATAATAGATAAACAGATTACATCTAATCATTCGAATTTTCACCATAAAATTTTTATTTTAATTCCAAATTTTGTCTTTCTAATTTAAGATAAATTCGAACCCAAACTCGATTAAAATCTAATTTCTTTCTCATTTGAAACTAGGGTTTCTCTATTGTTTTCTTCTCATTCAAATAAAATATCTAGATTCCAATTTCAAATAGTAGATTTAATCACAGAGAGTATTCAGACACATAAAACAGATATGATGAAGACAGGAAGAGAAAGTGCAAAGGGAATATGAGAATATCACGAGTGCACCTAGACACTGATGCTAATTTGACATGCCTCAGAAGTCCATAGAAAATCATTTCTTTCTCCATCATTCGTAATTCTTCCAAGAATCCAAGCTGATCGAATCCTCCAAGTGATTAGAAGTGCTAGAAGGAGCATAGAAGCAAGTAGAAAATATATGAATTTATGAATCTTCTCCCATGCATGTAAGCTTTGAAAGTTGTATTTTTTTTAGCTTGTAGCTCGAGGCTTCCATTAAGCTTTTCATTTAAGCTTCTATGAATGCCTGAATATCAAAAACTCTAAAAAAACCTTTTGATTGTTTCTTGAAACTGCTGAAAGGTGTCAGCAACTAAGCATGAGTCTTTTTCAGTTCTTTTTGATTAGTCATAGAATTGTAGACACCTTGTGCTTAATTGATGCACTAATCCCTGTGTTGACACATGTTAATTCACATGCAAACTTATAACTCCAATTTACTTTTCTCTTTCTAATTTAATTTAATTTATTTTTAAATTTAATTATTTTATTTAATTAATTTTCCAACTAATTAAATAAAATAAATATTAAAATATCATATTAATTTTTTATTTAATTAAACCATTAATTAAATCTTTTAATTAGGCTTAATTAATAAAAAATACTTCAAAGACTCACAAAGGTAAAAATACGAGAAACCCATCATAACCAAAATACATTCAAATCAAACCAAGGGGTTTATATCACGAATTACATCATCTGACACATTCGGAGGGTATTCAACTTAGATACTTGTCTTAATTTTTCAATTAGAACAAATGACTTAAAGGGTTGAGATTTGGACTTGAGAATTTATCTCCCCTCTCTTATCATTTAGACAATGTGATAGGGTACGCTCATTCTGACAATTCAGAAAATTCGATATCCGGTACCTGCAACCTGCATAAAAATCATGCATGTACAAGCACAATATATACTAAACTAAACATGCAATGACAGGAAGTGGTGCATCGTATAGATCCCGACTAGCAGGTGACTACGACTCTCTTCCTTAACCACATCAGACACACCATACAGAAGCAAACACACAAAGCAAACATGCACACCATACACATGCAAGTATGGGGTAAGTATCCATAAGAAAACACATATGATAATAAATTATCTTACTAATTATCATTAATCACTGAAATCACTAAAAATAATCATCATGCATACTTGAAATGTAAAGTTTAAGTAATTTCATCACATAATAAACTGAATCCATAGCACAATATCTGATAATCTTAAAAGAATGTTGCTAACCAACACCATAAAACTAGCTCTAAAAGGGTCCAGCAATAACAAAAAAATGTGAACTAGGGGCAGGCACTACATCCACCCCCTCTGGGATTAGGCTTACTCCTAGAAGCTTATAAGATTTATAAACTAAGTTACTCACTTTGCGGGTCCCATTGAACCCTTTTCCTCTGTAGAGAAACATGTTTCTACTGAGAATATTACAACACCCTTAGAGCAATATGATTTTGGTTTAATAGTAAACCAAAAACCATATCGATTCAACATCATTCCTTTAACAACTACTGAAATATATTTTTTAATACATTCTAAACAAGAGCAACTTAATGCTTGCAAAGATAAACAAAGGTATACCACCTTGAAACTTAGATAAAAGATACATGTTTTGCAGCTAGAATAAGTTTCAATTTTTTAATTTTTGCTTTCGTTTAGATTTTCCGTAAAATTTTTAGTTTTGAAAGCTAAGTGTTGAAATAAAAAGAAATATATAACTAATAGTTTTAAGTTCTATTTTAGTTCACCTAGTTTCAAGCTTTCAGTTTGAAAAAGATACACATGATAGTTTTAAGTTTTTGTTTTATTCAACTAGTTAATAACTAGTAGCATTCCAATATACCCAGAGCACCCAATGTTGAAACTCGAGCTCTAATACCAAATTTAATGGCCCGCCAAGGAATCCAAAGAATTTTACTAAGTTTGCCAAACACTTTTTTTTTAAAACATGAAAAATAAAACCATTCATAACATTTTTGGAAGCAATAGCAACAATTCAAATGAAAATAAATATAACATATATACATAACAGGCTACATTCTTTAAAGATCCCTTAACGTTGTATGACATCTAAATTAACTATTCATCTAACATCCCATCCTTATGAAATAACAATGATACATCCAATATACTTAAACAATATACAAGTATCTTTTTGTAATTATATTTTATTTTAGCTCAATCATCCACTGTACATATCACAGGGTATGAAAAGCTTAAAAGAATAAACATCCAAGTAAATAAAGTAAATCATCATCATCTAATATTAATTCATGATGCAATAACATAAATGAAACCACATATCATACATGATACATCATCACAAAAGATATAAACATCCATCACAAAAGATAACCATATATCACAAACATAAATAACTAAGTGCACGGTTCCTCCCAACCGTAAATAACATCATTAGACCAGCGTAGATCCTAGCCATCCCTCCATCCGTAACATTTCAAAGCACTGAAGAGATCATCGGTATAAACATAGTAAGAATGTCACTCCTAAAACATCCTACTAACATGCAAAGTAAGTCATAAAATAACATCATCTCACATATGCAAATCATCAATATAAGAAACATATCAGTAAATACATCCATCATAAAGTATATTATCTATCATAATGCTCCAAGAACATAATGAAGAAGAATTACCAACCAAGGATACTCTAGCCACGGTGTCTCGGATGGATCTCAAATGATAAGAGTAAAAATACACTACCACCCGACCGTGTGGAACCTAAGTGGTCAACTCCCACCGTGTTGAGGAAATAATATCAAGTTCCAAATATGATATCAATTCACAAAGCACAAATCTCTATAAGTTCAGGAATCCTAAAAGTATACTAACTCAAAGGTTTCATCACACAAAACCGACATCTAATTCTCAGAGGCACACAAAGGCATGTAGGAAACCTACTCTACAAGCGGAAAAGTGTCATCGCAATTATCACGTAAAAGTTACCCTGGCAGTTAGCTAAACTCCACCAGTCTATACTGATCTCATGCAGCCACTAGTATCCTCTCATACTGACGAGACATACTACGGAATGCACGGTCGCAACTATGCGTTCTCACTACTCCCATCCTAGCTTGGACAAGCACTCAAGGCATAGGCGAGAACATCAAAATAATTATCTTTTTAGGTTCATTTAATCCCCATTTAGTGTGTAAATGTTATCACTTATTAACCAAACTTACAATGAGTTACCCTGGCAGCCAGTTAGGACCTCGACCCCCATTGCAAGCCACTTCTCGACACTACAAGTAGATTACCTACTCTAAGCTCATGGAATCATAAATCTCAAAATCATAAAAGATAATCCATAATAAAATAATCAAATATGCATAAAAGCATCAAATATCCATAATAAGAATCATCAAATCTTCAAAATAAGAATCATCAAATCTCCATGAGCATCTGAAAAAGCATCCATAGAAAATCATGCCCACAACAGTTCTCTATTGGCAACCGAAGGCATCACTGATAATTATAAGTATCAATTAGTTCTCAATAACCAAAATATATCTCAAGATAAATGGTTCTCAACAAGCAACCAAGAATATCTAAAAATCATACTAATCGAAGACTCCAAAATGGTTGAGTCAAACATGTCACAACATGACATCATCAAGAAATAAATCCACATTTCAGTCCCATCATGGCGACTAGAAAGTAATCCAAGGATAACTGATCGATGAGTAAAAAATGATTAGCTCAAGCATCTCAAATATATATACATCTCAGCTTTACACATGAAGGCTGAAAAATAAATACAAACATTTCATAGAACATATGATCACATAACCATGGTTGGGCTTATAAAAATCAAGACTAAATAAGATCAACATGCCATCACATCTCATAACCCTCAAGCCTCTGGTAACAACTTAGGATTGATCAACACTAGTCAACTCAAAACCCAAAACAAGAAGCGTATAGAATACATGATGCAAACACATGTTTTAGTTTACTAAATTCATATAGTTGAATAATGTTTAGGGGTTTTCAGTTTTCTGTTTGCAAGTATACTTCAAGTGTTTTAAGTTTCATCGTTTGATCTACAAGTCAACCCAATTGTTTCCTCGATAGCATTACCTGTCCATTATTAAAAATTACATTCTAAGAATAACTTAAGGATAAATATTCACTAAACTGATCATTATTGACCTTAATTAAATTGTCCTTTATATTTAACCATGATCCATATTCTAATTGATTAACCTTTCAACTTTTCTAAAATTATTATTCGTTATATTATAAGAGGACCAATTATCATTCTTCGAATAAGAGATTATAACTTTATTAAAATGATCAATTACATCAATCAATTGACCTAAGTATACCATCCATGGTCTTTTATCATTTAATAACTCTTAATTAAGACTTATTTAAATATTACTAAAATTTAACCCTCTTAATTCAATCGTTGTAAAATTAAAGTCATCACTAATAACCATTAAAATAACTAAAGTTCTTATTCAAGTTATTAGGATAAGACTTATCAACTTTGATATTAGTATTTCTACAATCTCATTAAAAGAATTATATTACATAACTTAATTATTAATTAATTCCAATTAACTCTAGTTAATTGATTTAATTAATAATTTCACAACCAAACCATCAACCTAATGAATATGAGTTGACTAATAATTAAAAGTTAGCCATACATAAATATTCATGTTCATAGTTCAATAATAATAACTTGCTAATATTTAATGACAAGCTATATTGAGAATCTTATTAATAGATCACATTCATCATTCTTTATGAATACTAATGTTTCTCTAATTAATTAGTATTAGTGATAGTCATTTCAAGATAAATCTCAATCGCATAATTATATTGACAACTCAATGAATATTAATAGATTAAAAATCAATCATACTTCAAACCAATAACTAATATCTTTTACAAAACTTTAATCATTAAATATTTTTCACTAGATTAACTCTAATCGTATTTATTGATAACAAATCAAACTATTATTTATTAATAGTTTGCTAGTTCTTACAAACATTAATAAATAATGAACTCATCAAACTATAAATACTCGATCTATAGAATCTTTCCATATACTCATTAGTTAATATTTGATTAACTCTTAACATCATTAAGGTAAATTGACAAGTTATCTAATAATACATAACATAACAGTTCTATTTATGGTAATGTTATAATAATAACTCCATGTCAATTAATGCATTACCATTACATTCTCTTCATTTAAAATTGTCATTTCTTAAATTATTTAATATATATCAAATAATATTTAAGATACATTAAATAATTAATATTAAAAGTCATCAATTCTCTATTGAATTCAATATCTCTATCCATCAGCTCTATTTACAAACTTTCCATTATTAATTCATTTAGAACATTCTTATTAGTCTTTAGACTAATTAAATAATTATTAAATTCTAATTATATTACTTTGATATATTATTTTTGTGAAGTTTAAGCATAAAGAACTCTTGATTATGAGAAATGGAGAAATATCTATCTTTGATAAACAGTCCCTGTACGACGGTCATATCTCCCTAATGAATCGTTGAATCGGGCTGAAATTTAAATATGTTGGAGAGGGCCAAGTTGTACCAATTCTGACTAGAGCGATCGAATAAATTCGATCACGATAAAAAATTATGAATGACTGAGTTCAGGTCTATCCAAGGGGCAGTGACAGGACAATTTGTTATGAATTAAGAATTTTCTGTTAAAATAATTGTTCTCTAAATTTAACCATAAAAGAGTTTGTTCATATGTATCTAAAAATATAATTGATAGACAGATTACATCTAATCATTCAAATTTTCACCATAAAATTTTTATTTTAATTCCAAATCTTGTCTTTCTAATTTAATATAAATTCAAACTCAAACCCGATTAAAATCTAATTTCTTTCTCATTTGGAACTAGAGTTTTTTTATTATTTTCTTCTCATCCAAATAAAATATCTAGATTCCAATTTCAAATAGTAGATTCAATCACAGAGAGTATTCAGACACATAAAACAGATATGATGAAGACAGGAAGAGAAAGAGTGTAAAGGGAATATGAGAATATCACTAGTGCACTTGGACACTGATGCTAATTTGCCATGTCTTAGAAGTTCATAGAAAAATCTTTTCCTTCTCCATCATTCACAATTCTTTCAAGAATCCAAGCCGATCGAATCCTCTAAGTGATTAGAAGTGCTAAAAGGAGCATAGAAGCATGTAGAAAATATATGAGCATATGAATCTGCTCCCATGCATGTAGGATTTGAAGCTTCTATTCTTTTTTAGCTTGTAGTTCAAGGCTTCCATTAAGCTTTTCATTTAAGCTTTTATGAATGCCTGAATATCAAGAGCTCTCAAGAAACCTTTGGATTGCTTTTTGAAACCGCTGAAAGGTGTCACCAACTAAGCATGAGTCTTTTTCAATTTTTTTTGATGAGTCATAGAATTGTAGACACCTTGTGCTTAATTGATGCACTAACCCCCGTGTTGACACATGTTAATTCCTATGCAAGCTTATAACTCCAATTTACTTTTCTCTTTCCAATTTAATTTAATTTATTTTCAAATTTAATTATTTTATTTAATTAATTTTTTAATTAATTAAATAAAATAAATATTAAAATATTATATATTTTTTTATTTAATTAAATCATTAATTAAATCTTTTAATTAGGCTTATTTAATAGAAAATACTCCAAAGACTCACAAAGGTAAAAATACGAAAAATCTATCATAACCAAAATATATACAAATCAAATCAAGGGGTTTATATCATGAATTATATCATCTGACGCATTCAGAGGGTACTCAACTTAGATACTTGTCCTAATTTTTCAATTAGAACAAATAGCTTAAAGGGTTGGGATTTGGACTTGAGAATTTATCTTCTCTCTCTTATCATTGAGACAATGTGATAGGGTACGCTCATTTTGGCAATTCAGAGAAGTCGATACTCGGTACCTGCAACCTGTATAAAAACCATGCATGTACAAACACAATATATACTAAACTAAATAAGAAATGGGAGAAAGTGGTGCATCGTGTAGATCCCAACTAGCAGGTGACTACGACTCCCTTCCTTAACCACATCAGACATACCATACAAAAGCAAACACGTACACCATAAATATGCAAGTATGGGGTAAGTATCCATAAGAAAACACATATGATAATAAATAATCTTACTAATCATCATTAATAACTGAAAGCACTAAAAATAATCATCATGCATACTTAAAATGTAAAGTCTAAGTAATCTCATCACATAATAAACTGAATCCATAGCATAATATCTGATAATGTCAAAAGAATGTTGCTAACCAATAATATAAAACTAGCTCTAAAAGAGTCCAGCAATAACAACAAAATGCGAACTAGGGGTAGGCACTACATCCACCCCCTTTGGGATTAGGCTTACTCCTCAAAGCCTACAAGATTGATAAACTAAGTTACTCACTTTGCGGGTCCTATTGAACCCTTTCCCTCTGTAGAGAAACATGTTTTCACTGAGAATATTACAACACCCTTAGAGCAATATGATTCTAGTTTAATAGTAAACCGAAAATCATATCGATCCAACATCATTCCTTTAAAAACTACTAAAATATATCCCTTAATACATTCTAAACAAGAGCAACTTAATGCTTGCAAAGATAAATAAAGGTATACTACCTTAAAATTTAGATAAAATATATATGTTTTTCAGCTAGAATAAGTTTCAATTTTTTTAGTTTTGCCTTCGTTTAGATTTTCAGTAAAATTTTTAGTTTTGAAAGCTAAGTGTTGAAATATAAAAAAATATGCAAGTAACAGTTTTAAGTTCTGTTTCAGTTCACCTAGTTTCAAGTTTTCAATTTGAAAAAGATATACATGATAGTTTTAAGTTTTTGTTTTATTCAACTAGTTAATAACTAGTAGCATTCCAATATACCCAGAGCTCCCAATGTTGAAACTCGGGCTCTGATACCAAATGTAATGCCCCGCCAAGGGATCCAAATTTTTTTACTAAGTTTGCCAAATAAATTTTTTTTTTAAAACATGAAAGATAAAACCATTCATAACATTTGCGGAAGCAATAGTAACAATTCAAATGAAAATAAACATAACATACATACATAACAGGCTACATTCTTTAAAATTTTTTTAGCGTTGTATCACATCTAAATTAACTATTCAACTAACATCCCATCCTTATGAAATAACAATGATACATCCAATGTACTTAAACAATATACAAGTGTCCTTTTGTAATTATATTTTAGTTTAGTTCAATCATTCACTGTACATATCACAGAGTATGAAAAGCTTAAAAGAATAAACATCTAAGTAAATAAAGTACATCATCATCATCTAATATTAATTCATGATGCAATAACATAAATGAAACTACATATCATACATGATACATCATCACAAAAGATATAAACATCCATCACAAAAGATAACCATATATCACAAACATAAATAACTATGTGCACGGTTCCTCCCAACTATAAATAGCATTATTAGACTAGCGTGGATCCAAGCCATCCCTCCGTGCGTAACATTCCAAAGCACCGAAGAGATCATCGGTATAAACATAGTAGGAATGTCACTCCTAAAACATCTTACTAACATGCAAAGTAAATCATAAGATAACATCATCTAACATATGCAAATCATCAATATAAGAAACATACCAGTAAATACATCCATCATAAGGTATATCATCTATCATAATGCTCCAAAAACATAATGAAGAATAATTACCAACCAAGGATACTCCAGCCACGGTGTCTCGGACGGATCTCAAATGATAAGAGTGAAAATACACTACCACTCGACCGTGTGGAACCTAAGTGGTCCACTGCCACCGTGCTGAGAAGATAATCTCAAGTCCCAAACAGGATATCAATTCATGAAGTACAAATCTCTATAAATTCAAGAATCTTAAAAGTATACTAATTCAAAGGTTCCATAACACAAAACTGACTTCTAATTTCCAGAGGCACACAAAGACATGTAGGAAACCTACTCTGCAAGAAGAAAAGTGTTATCGCAATTATCACGTATAAGTTACTCTGGCAGTTAGCTAAACTCCACGGGTCCATACTGATCTCATGTGGCCACTAATATCCTCTCATATTGATGAGACATACTACAGAATGCACGGTCGCAACCATGCATTCTCACTACTCCCATCCTAGCTTGGACAAGCACTCAAGGCATAGGCGAGAACATCAAAATAATTATCTTTTTAGGTTCATTTAATCCCCATTTAGTGTGTAAATGTTATCACTTATTAACCAAACTTACAATGAGTTACCCTGGCAGCCAGTTAGGACCTCGACCCCCATTGCAAGCCACTTCTCGACACTACAAGTAGATTACCTACTCTAAGCTCATGGAATCATAAATCTCAAAATCATAAAAGATAATCCATAATAAAATAATAAAATATGCATAAAAGCATCAAATATCCATAATAAGAATCATCAAATCTCCAAGATAAGAATCATCAAATCTCCATGAGCATCTGAAAAAGCATCCATAGAAAATCATGACCACAATAGTTCTCTATTGGCAACTGAAGGCATCACTAATAATTATAAGTATCAATTGGTTCTCAATAACTAAAATATATCTCAAGATAAATGGTTCTCAACAAGCAACCAAGAATATATCTAAAAATAATACTGATCGAAGACTCCAAAATGGTTGATTCAAACATGTCACAACATGACATCATCAAGAAATAAATCCACATTTCAGCCCCATCATGGTGACTAGAAAGTAATTCAAGGATAACTGATCGATGACTCAAAAATGATTAGCTCAAGCATCTTAGATATATATATATCTCAGCTTCACACATGAAGGCTGAAGAACAAATACAAATATTTCATAGAGCATACGATCACATAACTATGTTTGAGCTTATAAAGATCAAGACCAAATAAGATCAACATGCCATCACATCTCATAACTCCCGAGCCTCTGGTAACAACCTAGGACTAGTCAACACTAGTCAACCCAAAACTCAAAACAAGAAGCATATAGAATACATGATGCAAACACATGTTTTGGTTTACTAAATTCACATAGTTGAATAATGTGTAGGGGTTTTCAGTTTTCTGTTTGCAAGTATACTTCAAGTGTTTTATGTTTCATCATTTGATCTACAAGTCAACCCAATTCTTTTTCTGATAGCATTACCCTTCCATTATTAAGAATTACATTCTAAGAATAACTTAATGATAAATATTCACTAAACTGATCATCATTGACCTTAATTAAATTGTCTTTTATATTTAACCATAATCCATATTCTAATTGATTAACCTTTCAACTTTTCTAAAATCATTATTCATTATATTATAAGAGGACCAATTATCATTCTTCGAATAAGAGATTATAACTTTATTAAAATGATCAATTATATCAATCAATTGACCTAGGTACACCATCCATGGTCTTTTATCATTTAATAACACTTAATTAAGACTTATTTAAATATTACTAAAATTTAAGCCTCTTAATTCAATCGTTGTAAAATTAAAGTCATAACTAATAACCATTAAAATAACTAAAGTTCTTATTCAAGTTATTAAGATAAGACTTATCAACTTTGATATCAGTATTTCTACAATCTCATTAAAAGAATTTTATTACATAACTTAATTATTAATTAAATCCAATTAACTCTAGTTAATTGATTTAATTAATAATTTTACAACCAAACCATCAACCTAATGAATATGAGTTGACTAATAATTAAAAGTCAGCCATACAAAAATATTCATGTTCATAGTTCAATAATAATAACTTGCTAATATTTAATGATAAGCTATATTGAGAATCTTATTAATAAATCACATTCATCATTATTTATGAATACTAATGTTTCCTTAATTAATTCGTATTAGTGATAGTCATTTCAAGATAAATCTCAATCATATAATTATATTGACAACTCAATTAATATTAATTGATTAAAAATCAATCATACTTCAAACCAAAAATTAATATCTTTTACAAAACTTTAATCATTAAATAATCTTCACTAGATTAACTCTAATCGTATTTATTGATAACAAATCAAACCATTATTAATTAATAGTTTGCTAGTCC
Source organism: Cupressus sempervirens (assembly GCA_028749045.1). Classification (NCBI taxonomy): domain Eukaryota; kingdom Viridiplantae; phylum Streptophyta; class Pinopsida; order Cupressales; family Cupressaceae; genus Cupressus; species Cupressus sempervirens. The sequence goes on from CM053793.1 coordinate 227,225,781, forward strand.
TTACAAACATTAATAAATAATGAACTCATCAAACTATAAATACTCGATCTATAGAATGCTTCCATATACTCATTAGTTAATATTTGACTAACTTTTAACATCATTAAGGTAAATCGACAAGTTATCTAATAATACATAACATAACAATTCTATTTATAATAATGTTATAATAATAACTCCATGTCAATTAATCCATTACCATTACATTCTCTTCATTTAAAATTGTCATTTCTTAAATTATTTAATATATATCAAATAATATTTAATATACATTAAATAATTAATATTAAAAGTCATCCATTCTCTATTGAATTGAATATCTCTATCCATCAGCTCTATTTACAAACTTTCCATTATTAATTCATTTAGAACATTCTTATTAGTCTTTAGACTAATTAAATAATTATTAAATTCTAATTATATTTTTTTGATATATTATTTTTGTGAAGTTTAAGCATAAAGAACTCTTGGTTATGGGAAATGGAGAATAATCTGTCTTTGAATAAAACAGTCTCAGTACGACGGTCATATGTCCCTAATGAACCGTTGGATCGGGCTCAAATTTTAATATGTTTAAGAGGTCCAAGTTGCGCCAATTCTTACTGGAGCGATCGAATAAATTCGTTCATGATAAAAAGTTATGAATGACTGAATTTGGGTCTATCCAAAGGACAACGAAAGGACAATTTGTTATGAATTAAGAATTTTCTGTTAAAATAATTGTTCTCTAAATTTAACCATAAAAGAGTTTGTTCATATGCATTAAAAAATATAATTGATAAACAAATTACATCTAATCATTCAAATTTTCACCATAAAATTTCTATTTTAATTCTAAATCTTGTCTTTCTAATTTAATATAAATTCGAACCCAAACTTGATTAAAATCTAATTTTTTTCTCGTTTGGAACTAGAGTTTTTCTATTGTTTTCTTCTCATCCAAATAAAATATCTAGATTCCAATTTCAAATAGTAGATTCAATCACAGAGAGTATTCAGACACATAAAACATATATGATGAAGACAGGAAGAGAAAGAGTGCAAAGGGAATATGAGAATATCACGAGTGCACCTGGACACTAATGCTAATTTGCTATGCCTCAGAAGTCCATAGAAAATCTTTTCCTTCTCCATCATTCGCAATTCTTCCAAGAATCCAAGCCGATCGAATCCTCTAAGTGATTATAAGTGCTAGAAGGAGCATAAAAGCAAGTAAAAAATATATCAGCATATGAATCTTCTCCCATGCATGTAAGCTTTGAAGCTTCTATTCTTTTTTAGCTTATAGCTCGAGGCTTTCATTAAGCTTGTAGCTTCCATTAAGGTTATAGCTTCTATTAAGCTTTTCATTTAGGCTTCTATGAATGCCTAAATATCAAGAGCTCTCAAGAAACCTTTGGATTGCTTCTTGAAACTGCTGAAAAGTGTCACCAACTAAGCATGGGTCTTTTCCAATTCTTTTTAATGAGTCATAGAATTGTAGACACCTTGTGCTTAATTGATGCACTAACCCCCATGTTGACACATGTTAATTCCCATGCAAGCTTATAACTCGAATTTACTTTTCTCTTTCCAATTTAATTTATTTTATTTTCAAATTTAATTATTTTATTTAATTAATTTTCCAATTAATTAAATAAAATAAATATTAAAATATCATATTAATTTTTTATTTAATTAAACCATTAATTAAATCTTTTAATTAAGCTTAATTAATAGAAAATACTCCAAAGACTCACAAAGGTAAAAATACAAAAAATCCATCATAACCAAAATACATACAAATCAAACCAAGGGGTTTATATCACGAATTACATCATATGACGTATTCGAAGTGTACTCAACTTAGATACTTGTCTTAATTTTTCAATTAGAACAAATGGCTTAAAGGGTTGGAATTTGGACTTGAGAATTTATCTCACCTCTCTTATCATTGAGATAATGTGATAGGGTACGCTCATCCTGACAATTCAGGGAAGTCGATACCCGGTACCTGCAACTTGCATAAAAACCATGCATGTACAAGCACAATATATACTAAACTAAACAGGCAATGACAGGAAGTGATGCATCGTGTAGATCTTGACTAGCAGGTGACTACGACTCCCTTCTTTAACCACATCAGACACACCATACAAAAGTAAACACGCACACCATACACATGCAAGTATGAGGTAAGTATCCATAAGAAAACACATATGATAATAAATCATCTTATTAATCATCATTAATAACTGAAAGCACTAAAAATAATCATCATGCATACTTGAAATGTAAAGCCTAAGTAATCTCATCACATAATAAACTGAATCCATAGCACAATATCTGATAATCTCAAAAGAATGTTGCTAACCAACAACATAAAACTAGCTCTAAAAGAGTCCAGCAACAATAACAAAATGCGAACTAGGGGCAGACACTACAGTAATACAATGCAAAAGATGGAATATCACCTACTTGATGTGTTGATATTGTGCCTTCAACATGACATGATGGAGTGTGTACATCGTCGGATCTAAAAATTAGTCTCTCTTCAACATGAGAGGACGATATGACTCCAATATTGGAAGATGGTGTAGCTTCACAATTCAATTATCTTCTTGAGCATAACAGTCTCATTTGTTCTCTTTGTCTTTGCAATTCTTCCTGTTTGTTTCTTTGTACTAATGGTTCTTGATCATTTTTGAAAGTCAATTCTTCATTATTGCTTTGCAATTTTCTTTGTTCACATAGTAGTTTCATTTTTTCTGTTTTATGTGCCAAATCTCTCTCCCTATCTTCATTTGTTTGAGTTTTTGGTTTCTTCCTTGGCATGATGATGATCTCTACATGTCAAATTATCCAAACATCTAAATTACTTACAATGTGTAAATTACAAATTATTCAAATACATATAAAAATTATAATTATTTGAATGAATACACAATATATATCAAACAACTTGTCAAATTTCTAACCATTTTGAAATAACATTTCATTCAAACATACAAATTTCAACGAATTCACTATATATTAAACAACATGTCAAATTGTAATCAAATTTGTATCTATATATCAACAAACAATATTTAAAATGGATTGCACTAACTTTTTCTATACAAAGAATATTCAAAAAGTCTTGAAATAGTGTTTTCTATGTTGAAACCCATGATTTCTATCAGAATAATAGAAAGTACAATAGACCAAAAGTAGAGAATGGTTGAAATGGGCCCTAAAGTTTCTTTTTGACCATTTTTGGTTGATTTCACATAGTGTGTATGCCCTATAAAGCGCATACACACTATATGTCAAAACACATCACTTTCTATCCTCCCTACTCTCTCTCTCCTCTCCCATCCCCTACTCTCTCTCTCACTTTCCCTCTCCCTTCACCTACTCTTTCTGACTCTCCCTCTCCTACTCCTTCTCCCATCACCTAATCTCTCCCATCCCCTACTCTCTTGCTCTCTCTCTCTCTCTCACTCTACCTCTCCCATCGCCTACTCTCTCTCACTCTCCCTCTCATATTCTCTCTCCCATCACCTACTCTCTCCCATCCCCTACTCTCTCTCCCCCCTCTCCCATCCCCTACTCTCTCTCTTTCTCTCCCTCTCTCACTGCCTACTCTCTCTCTCTCCCTCTCTCACCCTCTCTCCTCTCCCATCCCCTACTCTTTAAATATCTCTGTCACACCTTCCCATCCTCCCTCTCCCACTACCTTCTATCTCCCTCTCTCTCCCCCATCCCCCTACTCTCTCTCACACTCTCTCCCATCCCCTACTCTCACTCTCTCTCTTCCATCCTATTCTCTCTCTATGCCACCTCCTACTCTCTCTCACAGTCTCTCCCATCCCCTACTCTTACACACACTTGCATCCCCCCTTTCTCTCTCCCTCTCCCACCATGTAGTCTCTCTCTCCCATCCGCTACTCCCTCCCTCTCTCTCTCTCTCCCATCCCCTAAACTATTTCTTTTATAGATACACACTCCCATCCCCCCTCTCTCTCCTCTCCCATCCCCTACTCTTTGGATCTCTCACTCTCTCTCTCTCTCCCCCATCCCCTAAACTCTTTCTTTTATAGATACACACTCCCATCCCCTACTCTTTAGATCTCTCACACACACTCCCATCCCACCTTTGTCTCCTCCTCTCCCACTCCCTCTCCCACCACCTACTATCTATCTCTCTCTCATTCTCTATTCTCTCTCTCCCATCCCCTTCTCTTACTCTCTCTCTCTCTCCCATCCCCAACTCTCTCTCTCACACTCTCTCCCATTCCCTACTCTCTCTCACACTCTCTCCCATCCATACTCTCTCTCTACCACACCCTACTCTCTCACACTCTCTCTCCCATCTTGTACTCTCTCTACCACCCCCTACTCTCTCTCACACTCTCTCCCATCCTTTTCTTTCTTTCACAGACACACACACACTCCCATCCCCCATCTCTCTTCTCTCCCATCCCCTACTCTCTAGATCTATCACACACACTCTCATCCCCCTCTCTCTATCTCCCTCTCCCTACTCTCTCTCACACTCTCTCCCATCTTCTACTCTCTCTCACACTCTCTCCCATCCCCTAGTCTCTCTCTCCCACCTCCTATTCTCTCACACTCTCTCCCATACCATACTCTCTCATACACACATTCCTAACCCCCCCTCTCCCTCTCCCTCTCCCTCTCCCTCTCCCATCACCTAGTCTCTCTCTCTCCCATCCACTACTCTCTCTCTCTCTCACTACTTTCTCTCTCCCCTCTCCCATCCTCTAAACTCTCTTTTATAGATACACACTCCCATCCCCCTCTCTCTCTCCTCTCCCATCCCCTACTCTCTAGATCTCTCACACACACTCCCATCCCCCCTCTCTCCTCCTCTCTCACTCCCTCTCACATCGCCTACTATCTCTCTCTCAAGTTCTCTCTCTCTCTCTCACACACACACACAGACACACACATCCCCTACTCTCTCTGACACTCTCTCCCATCCTTTAACTCTATCTCTCCCATCCTGTACTATCTCTCTACCACCCCCTACTCTCTCTCTCACTCTCTCCCATCCTTTCACTTTGTCTCTCCCATCCCGTACTCTCTCTCTCTACCATCCCCTACTCTCTCACACTCTCTCCCATCCTTTCACTCTATCTTTCCCATCTCGTACTCTCTCTGCCACCCCCTACTCTCACACTCTCACACTCTCTCTCTTTCACAAACATACACACTCCCATCCCCCCTCTCTCTTCTCTCCCATCCCCTACTCTCTAGATCATTCAAACACACTCCCATCCCCCTCTCTCTATCTCCCTCTCCCTACTCTCTCTCACACTCTCTCCCATCCCCTTCTCTCTCTCACACTCTCTCCCATCCCCTACTCTCTCTCTCTCTCTCTCCCATCCCATTCTCTCTCTACCACCTCCTACTCTCTCTCACACTCTCTCCCATCGCCTACTCTCTCTTACACACACTCCCATCCCCCCTCTCTCTCCCTCTCCCACTCCCTCTCCCACCACCTAGTCTCTCTCCCATCCGCTACTCTCTCTCTCTCTCTCTCTCTATCTCTCTCTCTCTCTCAAGCTACTCTCTCTCTCCCCTCTCCCATCCCCTAAACTCTCTCTTTTATAGATACACACTCCCATCCCCCTCTCTCCCTCTCTCCTCTCCCATCCTCTACTCTCTAGATCTCTCTCACACACTCCCATCCCCCCTCTCTCTCCTCCTCTCCCACTCCCTCTCCCACCACTTACTATCTCTCTCTCTCAAATTCTCTCTCTCCCTCTCTACTCTCTCTCTCTCTCCCATCCCCTACTCTTACTCTATCTCTCCCATCCCCAACTCTCCCTCACACTCTCTCCCATCCTTTCACTCTGTCTCTCCCATCCTGTACTCTCTCTTTGCCACCCCCACTCTCTCTCTCCCTCTCTCCCATCCTTTGACTCTGTCTCTCCCATCCCATACTCTCTCTCTACCACCCCCTACTCTCTCTCTCTCACTCTCTCCATCCTTTCACTTTGTCTCTCCCATCTCATACTCTCTCTTTGTCACCCCCTACTCTCTCTCACACTCTCACACTCTCTCTCATCCCCTAATCTCTCTCTTTCAAAGACACACACACTCCCATCCCCACTCTCTCTCTTCTCTCCTATCCCCTACTCTCTAGATCTATCACACACACTCCCATCCCCTCTCTCTATCTCCCTCTCCCTACTCTCTCTCACACTCTCTCCCATCCCGTACTCTCTCTCACATTCTCTCCTTTCCTTTACTCTCACTCTCTCCCTCTCCCACCGCCTACTCTCTATCCCCCATCCCCTACTCTCTCTCTTTCATAGACACGCACACTCTTATCCCCCCACTCTCTTCTCTACCATCCCCTACTTTCTAAATTTTTCACACACACACCCACTCCCTCTCCTACCACATACTATCTCTCTCTCTCTCTTTCTCTCTCTCAAGTTCTCTCTCCCTCTCTACCCTCTCTCTCCCATCCCTTACTCTCATTCTCTCCCTCTCATTCCCTACTCTCTCTCACACTCTCCCTTCCCCTACTCTCTCTCTCTCTCTCTCTCTCTCTCTCTCTCTCCCATCCTGTATGAGCTCTCTTTGCCACCACCTACTCTCTCTCACACTCTCTCCCATCCCCTACTCTGTCTCTCTTACACACATTCCCATTCCCCCCCCTCTCTCTCCCTCTCCCACTCCCTCTCCCATCGCCTACTCTCTCTCCCCAATCCCCTACTCTCTCTCTTTCACAGAAACATACCCCCCCATCCCCCCCTCTCTCTCCCCTCTCCCATGCCCTACTCTCTAGATTTTTCACACACACTCCCATCCCCCCTCTCTCTCTCCCTCTTTGACTCCCTCTTGCATCACCTACTATCTCTCTCTCTCTCTCTCTCTCAAGTACTCTCTCTCCCTCTCTACTTTCTCTCTCCCATCCCCTACTCTCACTCTCTCTCTTCCATCCCCTACTCTCTCTCACACTCTCTCCCATCCCCTACTCTCTCTCTCTCTAACCCATCCCATACGAGCTCTCTTTGCCACCCCCTACTCTCTCTTGAACTCTCATACTCTCTCCCATCACCTACTCTTTCTCTCTTACACACATTCCCATTCCCCCCCCCCCCTCTCTCTCTCTCTCGTATGCTCCCTCTCCCACTGCCTACTCTCTCCCATCCCCTACTTTGTCTCTCTTACACACTCCTATTCTCCATCTCTCCCTCCCACTCCCTCTCCCATTGCCTACTATCTCTCTCTCTCCCTCTGTCCCTCTCTACTCTCTCTCTCCCATCCCCTACTCTCACTCTCTCTCTACCACCCCTACTCTCTCTCACACTCTCACACTCTCTCCCATCCCCTACTCTCTCTCTTACACACACTCCCATCCCCTCTCTCTCTTCCTCTCCCACTCCCTCTCCCATTTCCTACTCTCTTTCTCTCCCATCCCCTACTCTCTCTCTATCTCTCTCTCCCCTCTTCCATTCCCTACTCTCTCTCTTTCACACACACACACACACCCATCCCCCCTCTCTTCTCTTCCATCCCCTACTTTTTCCCTCACTCACTCTCCCTCTCCCACCACCTACTCTCTCTCTCTCTCACTCTCATTCTCACTATCGCTCTCTCTCTCACTATCACTCTCTCCCTCTCTACTCTCTCTTTGCTACCCCCTACTCTCTCACACATTTTCACAATCTCTCCTATCCCCTACTCTCTCTCTCTCTCTCTCTCACACACACACACACACACACATTTCCATCCCCCTTCTCTCTCCCTCTCCAACTCCCTCTCCCATTGGCTACTCTCTCTCTCATCCCCTACTCTCTCTCAAGCTACTCTCTCTCGAGCTACTCTCTCTCGATCTACTTTGTCTCCCCCCTCTCCCATTCCCTACTCTCCCTCTTTCACACACATGCACTCCCATCCTCCTCTCTCTTGCTCTCCCTCTCCCACTTCGTCTCCCACCACCTACTCTCTCTCTCCCCCATCCCCTACTCTCAATCTCTCTCTCCCACCCTGTACTCTCTCTCTACCACCCCTACTCTCCCTCACACTTCCTCTCTCTCTCATCCCCTACTTTCAATCTCTCTCCCCCATCCTATACTCTCTCTTTTCCACCCCTACTCTCTCTCACACTTCCTCTCTCCCCCATCCTATACTATCTTTGCCACCCCTACTCTCTCACACTTCCTCTCTCTCCCATCCCACACTCTCTCTGCCACCCCTACTCTTTCTTACTTCCTCTCTCCCATCTCATACTCTCTCTGCCACCCCTACTCTTTCTCACTTCCTCTCTCTCCCATCCCCTACTTTCTCTCTATCTCTCTCTCTCACACACACACATACCCATTCCCCCCAAGCTCTCTCTTGCTCTTGCTCTGAATCTCTTTTATGCACTATTTGTGTCTCAATAGTGTCTGCACACTATAGAACACATGCACTATTAAGACTAAAATTCAAATGCTTTAAATTACATGTGCGTGCTATAGGGCATATGCGCTATTGAAATCTTTGCATTGAAACCAAGCCTAAGGCTTGGTTTTGCCTTTGAGATCCAACCAAAAGGTTTGGAGTTTATAAACAGGTCTGACACATGTTTTCCAACAAACATATAAAAAATGATTGATTTTTCTTGTGTGCTCTCATTCAAGATTCCTCATGGTTGGGTATCAATAAGATTAGGTTACATGACATTGTAGGTCTCTGTGTTAGCTATATAACCATATAATTTATTTTTAATTTGAACTATTTCAAGCCTTTAATCTATAATTTCTTTTGAATGTATGTTCATTTTTTTGTCAAAAATCACCATGTACTAATTGGGCTATAGATTTTAGCTCGTTCATCGAATTTTACAATAACTTAGTTTTTAAGAAACTAGACTCAATTCTACACACTTTGAAAACAAAAGTTATGATTTTAGATTAGTTTTCAATTATTTCTAGGGGGAGCACACAAATATTTCATGTTTTTGGGATGTGTCTAGTTAAAAAATTCATTAAAAAAGAATTACATTATAAAATTACTCAAAAAATCTGAGATAAACTACATAGTGTTAAGTAACTTTTGACCAGAGCGATTAAAGAATTTCAAAAAAAAAGTTAAAATTTAAGGGGGGCCACACTTTGTACTCTGTAATGTTTTTTATGGAATAAAAAGTACCACTTTTTGTGGGCCCCTTTTTTGAGGACCTAAAACTAAACCATTTAAAAAAAATAATAGTAGTTTATAAACTAGATTCAAAGGACTATGGCTTTTGTTTTTGTCATATCTTAAATTTTTTAGCATAACTATCTTCAAATTCTTGTTGAAGTTCAAAAATTGCTGATTTTAGGAAAAAAGTGTCCACTTATACCCCCCTTTTGGCACCACAACTTGATGCACTTACCAACACATATATTAATACCCCTATTAACTCTTCATTGTGTTTGAAAGTCACCCAAAGTGCTCTTTGACATGGTGAGAAACCATGCTGAAAGATGGAATCAACCCACTTGGGGCCTATCAAAATGGCCACATCCAACTTTCCTTTTTCATAAATTAGAAGTCAACATAACTCTTGCATGATTTGAAATTAAAAATTCCATATCAAGTTCATCAATTGAATTACCATCAACCACACCAAAATATGATAATTTTGTAGCAATAACAACTGAAATAGGTTATTTAAGAGAATGCAATGTATATTGATTATGATTTCGAATATCCTCATTAGTGGGAAGTAGGTGAAAATTATTATCAAAATCTACATTTATTACTAGTAAAATATTACTTTTTGCTTGTGCCATTAGTAATTTCTAATCATCAATTTTTGGTTTAGCAGCTCTAAGATTTATTAGCAATTGACAAAATTTTGTTTGTTCTAAATCCTCTCCATTTTGTATATAAACATTTTCTAGTGTGATTGCAATTTTAAGTTCTTCCCATAAGATATTTTCCTACCTCCTACTATCATATACAACTATACCTCTCACTAGAGGGAGCTGTCTAAGGTCACCAACTAAAATAATTGAAATTCCTAAAATATAAAACAAATATTTTAAAATAATTAAAAGAAATAACAATTTTTCTAAAATTATATAAATATCATAAAATAATTTTTAATCTTATTTGAAAATAAAAACTAACCTGCAAAGTTAACATCTACATTTTGAAGAAATGCTTGACGAAGCCGAGAGTCAATATTTTCAAGAAATTATTCTCCAATAAAGCTCATTTCATCTATCGATATATATCTTATATGGCTTATTTCATCTCAAAAACTTGTCAAAAACATTCCTTCTAAGTGAGAAAAATAATTACTAGAATTTTTAACTTTGAATGTACTGTTGATCCACCTATGTTGTGTGTGGCTACTTCTTTCAGTGCTAATAGTAGAATTGGACAATGATGAAGTAGTGCTACTTGATTGAGATATTTATTAATGGCACCAATCAAATATGACTTTCTAGTCCCTTCTATACCCTGAAATATCATATGTAATTGTGGCACATTTTTACCCCCACTGTAGTGTGTCATAATAATATCAAATGCCTTTTTTTGTTTTTCACCCAAATTGTCACTATTAACTTGTTGTTAACATTGAGAATGCATCCACTTTCTCTCATTCTAAAAGCAAAATTGATAGTCTCTACAATCTATTGATTAGACTTGTAGTGATTCAGCCAATTAAATTTCTTATCAACATCCCTTCTTCTGAGCATATCAGTTTCTAAAATTTCCATTGTTTGACTATGATGTAACCGTGAGATGATTTCCCATTCATGCTTTGTAATATTACTTGGACCAATTTCATTAATTTCACTTTCTAATTCACTGATGCAATCATTATCTTTTGCATCTATTCTTTGTTCCACATGCTAGGGATCATAATTTAGCAACTCCCATTTTGAAATTGTTGTATTACTATCTTCACCAATAGCTATTGTAATTTCGCAAAATGGTTTATACAAAAACAATTTTGAAAAGCATAAATTAACAAACTTATCTGACACATGTGGTGGAATTGAAAAAAATCTTGGATACACCCTAACAATTGTAAACTTCTATCTACGTTGCCATTTGTTATCTTTTTTCCTATTTTTATTAGATATCCAACCTTTCAATGCATCAATCAAAGAGATAGTTTCCATAGATGAAGGCATACTTCTATATGCATCTATAAATGAAATTTTCTTTTCTTCATAGTCATCTTAACTATTTTCGTTAATAGATTTAAATATTTTACAAGAAACTTTAAGGTTAACAAAGCATTTATTGCATTCAACCAAAAGAAGTTTGAGGAGTACGTGACATGTTTCTTGAGAGCCGACATCTCTTTCAATTATTATTTTTGTTAAAAGTTTCTTGTACACTTTGGAAACAAAACCTTTAGGATTTTCAATATTTGCTAGATGCATCAACATTTTAAGGTATGTCTCTCAGCTTTTCTCTCCTTTGGATGCATATTTTGCAATGTATCTAATTATAGCATGCACTGACAAAATTGATTTCCAATCTGTATTGGCTTTCCATAATTACAATATATAACAATTGTGAGAGTTAACACTTTCATTGTTTCACATATGCTCAAATTTTTTTCTCCACTTTCACCATCTTCGTATAGTTTTGAACCATTTATATTTAGAGGCCAAGGAGCATTGTACCTAAAATTTATTTAGAAATAGTTATATAATAATAAATATTAATTAAATAATAATTTTAAGCTAAACAAAGAATAAAAATATTATTACATGCAAGTCACTTTCCCATTTTTTCCCTAAGACATGCACTACGAATTCTATGCCTTTGAACAACATTTGAAATTTTATCATAATCTTGATCAACATTCATTTCTAAAAGTTATCTCATGTTTCTCAAACATGGATGTTGTACAGAACTATAACATGCCCAAGAATATAAATAAATATTTTAACATATAGATTTATAAAACAAAAATTACAATGAGAAAATATTTTTTATTCCTTTGTAAAAATACCTGCATATTGTGTGCACTAACACATGCCCATTAATCCCATGCATGGACAATACAATGAAAATAATTTTCAGCAAGTTTTACCTGTTCTTCATTATGTCGATCTAATGTATTCATATCTCGAACACCATGAAGCCATAAAAAACTATGCATGTGGAGAGCCCCTATTTTTCCATTCATATCTTGAGAAAAAGTGTTTCACATTCAATCCTTTATCTAAAATCTCTTTTCGAAACATTGTATGCCTAAGATTCATGTAGTGAGCCACAATATGAGGGTAGTCAAAAAAATTTTGTGTTCTCCATTTTTGAGCTTCTCTAGGGTTGGAAGGTAAAGTTCTAGGCATTAGTGCATGTAGATCTAGCCAATTGTTGGAAATGATGAAAAGATCATGAATGAAGAATAATGGAACTAGTAAAGAATGTTTTCAATAATTGTTTTGTCATTTATGTCAAACTTGCTACTCGCAAGAATGACAATTGCTTAAGTGATCCTAATACTATCAATTGGTTGATTGACAAGGAGGTTTCTATCAATAAGATGTAACTAGAGTAATTAGAGAAAGGTTGAAGTTATGATGTTGTAATGAAATATAAGGATCAGCTAAGCCATTGATGAAATAGTGTACTGATGACATACTCAAAGAGGATGGAAAATCTAAGACATATAAAAAATGTGAGGATTAACTAATTCATTTGTAAAAGTTCATTAGAAAGAGCCGAGCAACCTTCAGGTGCTGAGTGAAGATTAGGTGCTGAGCAGTCTTCAAGTGCCAAGTGAAGATCAGGTGCTGAGTAGTCTTCAGGTGCCGAGTAACATAGAATTTTTTTAGGTGCTGCGCGCTAGTAAAATAACAATAGAAGCCGAGTAACAAAGGAGCCGAGCATCAGTAAACCAATGATGTCGAGTTGCTGCATTATTTGTTAAGTCAAAGATTCACCAAATCGGCAGTGATAAGTTTGTTACATCAAATTTTGTGAATTAGTTGAATTATAAGCATGATGAGTAGATGTCACATAATTCCATGTAATCCATGCAAACCATTTCAAGGTGAATGCTAATGGATTTATCATCAAGTTTCTAGAAGAAACAATTTGGAGGGAAAACAATACTATTTTCTCAAATATTTGAGCAGAAAATGAAGAACAAAACTTCTTTATAAGGAGCCACAGGTCAGAGATCAAGTCCGCATGCATGAGAGGGAATTGGTCATAAGTGTGATCATGCAAAGAAGCTGAGAGGAGTAGGAATAGAGCATCAAGACTCTGAGTTGATCAAGTGACCATGGAGTGCATTGACATAACAAGTGGAAGAACTCAAGGAGATAGATCTTGATGGGTGTACAAGATGTCAGCACTGCAAGGAAGAGAAGCAAAGCAAAGAAAGGAACTGAATAAGTTATCTGAAATCTACACAGTTAAGGTTACAATCTATATTAGGTCAAAACCCTTCTAATACTTTCTTACCATTATATTAGATATTGAAATCCTACATTGCTAGGTTAGCTTAATAGCTAGGTTGATAAGCCTCAAGAAAATGATAGAAGATCCCTAGGAGAAGGATAAAGAGATCCCCAGGAGAAGGATAGAAAGATCTTTAGGAGAAGGATAAGAGATACTTAGGAGGATTATAGGAGATCCTTAGAGAGGGATGAAAGATTATTTTGAGAAGGTGAATGTAAATCCCATGGACTTGAGTGAGCCTAATAGCTTTATGTAAATCCTTTAATAGGGTGACATTCTAAGTGGAATTTTCTTAAATCCTTTGACAGGGTCACATTTAACAATCTGTTGTAGCCTTTAACAGGGTAGACCATATGAAGTAGTTGAAATCTATTGTGTAGTTATTTTGTGGGTATCATCCCCACTCCAGTTTTACCTTCTTATTCCTGGAGGGTTTCTGGGTCATCAAAATCCTTACTGTTATGGTGTGATGCATGTTTACTTTTCATGATTGTTTAAAGTTTAATTGCATGCATGATAATCTCAATTATGTGCCATTAAGGATTTGTAGAAAAAGTTTTATTGGACATAATTGGACCTTGGATAAATGATTCACCCCCGCTCTCAGTTATTCTAAAGAATTCTAACAGCCAATATTAATCAACTCCACTAAGTGTGAAGAAAATAGTTGGAGTTCCTAGTTTTTAAAGTAGATCATACAATTTTCCTTGATATTTTTCTAGTATGATTTGGTCCCTCATAATGTTGTACCAAAATGCATTAATTTGTCACTCAATTTTGTGTTTTCTACATATTCCATATGTTGATATAACTCATCTATGGTTATTGGTAGATCCTAAATATTTCTTTTGACAAAAACTATACTTGAATTTTGTGCTAATTGCCTCTGTATCATGTTTATCATATAATATATAAACGTAGGGTTTTTCTCCAAATTTATGATCCCTATATCAAAAATGATGCTTCACATATTCATGGAGGTGCATTCTTTGTACACGGGGCTCCAACCAATCACACTGTCTAGTGAGAAATAGTGTAGGAAAGGCCATTTCCAAAAAACCTGGCATAACATATTCATTTACTGGAGATGCACCTATTGATGGCCAATCAACTAACCTTAAAGGATCTATATTGGAGTTATTTATCCATGCATATATGAATTCCATTTCTCTTTGCAAGTTTTCTGACCTTGTTGCCATTGAAGTTGAATGATTTAGGCTACTATTTTCTTCATCATCCATTTCTAATTTTACATAGATTAATTCATTTGAATCACTATCAACTTGAACATGAATAGTGTTAATTTGTTTAAATATGTTAAAATCACAAATTCTTTCAATATCATCCAATGCATGAGCATCCACTTGAACATCTAAATAAAATTTATCCTTTTCTATTTTATATTTTAGGGCACAATATACACGATCCTTGTTAACTATAAAGTCATAATGTGTACCATGTTGATCTTTCTTTTGAACAATTATTATTGGTAACTCTTTTATTAGGTCACGTGGAAGACTTTTATATATGTGCTCAATAATTCAAGGGAATCTTATTGTCTACCCCTTGTATTTATATTGCCAGCCTATTGCATGTGTTACCTGCAAAATTGGACTAACACATTGAAATCAACATTTCATTCACTTGTGTTAAATTTGTAAGTCCATATGGCTATGATCCTAGATCCATATTGTTTTCTATAGAGAATTAGTTATTTTCTTTTTCTCACTGACATCTAGAACATATTGGACCTTCTTTTGTGCGATGAACTTTGATGCCAAGACAACACTATTGACACATATAGCACATTGATGGTTGAACTAGACTATCCAAGTGATGTCAAAATAGTAATTGAAGATTTTGATAACTATTTGCAAAATTTGTATTAAAATTCTATTGAGTTTCAATACCACAATAATTAGTGTCATTATTGTGAGGATTGAGCAACTCAACACCACTTGATTCATTATGTTCAAGTTCAACCCTTGATGTATTTGTTAGATTATTATTTTGGACTTTTGGTTCATGTATCATTCTTTGAGTTTTTCTTCTAACATTTCTTTCCCTATCATCTTGATTGCACTTGATACATTGATTTTCTCATTCAATATCATTCATTTGGTTCCTTTGCCTTTTTCTATATTCTCTTTAATATTCTTTCATGCATTTTCTTCTATCTTGGATAGATTGATGGTTTGAATATTCCCCATTATTTTCTTCATTAAATGCTGTTACAATTTGTCTTTATTCTAGATCTGGTTAAGATTTTGTTATTCCACATTCACATCCATCATGTTTGCAGTATCTAATCCATTTGTTATTTTTTCTTCTCTTTCTCTAGCATTATGCTCCTTTTCTTTTGAAATACACTTAATGTGTTTGGTTTCTCTTTTTTTCTCCATCAATTTTTTGTTGTTGACTTCGTCTACATTCCATGTGACACTCAAATCTATTATGCATCTCATTCCTCAAAGAATGAAAATTTAAAGATCTATTTAAAAATTGAAGTTCATTTTCAAATTGAATTGGTGTATATTGATCAGAGAAAGCTAGAATATTTGAATTATTTGTATTCCCTTGAACTATATTTTTACTTTTTATATCACAATCCATCATTTATGTTATCTTTCTAGCACATATTGTTGTTTCATCTTCATTATTGTGACCCATTTTCTAAATTATGCATTTTTTCTTTCCGTTTTCGCCTATATTCTCTTTGATAATCCCCTTTGCATTGCCTTCACTCCTTAGACTAAAAGTTTAAACATCTTGGTGGCATAGCTACAATTTAAAATTAAACATATACTTTAAAATATGTTTGGTTTCTTTAATTGATAAAGTATGTCAATTAATTTTTTTTTAGATTATTCCTACTTCCTATTTAACAATCTAGTAAAATTTATAAAAAAATGTGAAACAATAGATATTTTTATCTTTTTCATTTAAAATCTCAAATGTGCATTTTTCTAGTTGAACATTTAATATTGTTCAAATTGGGCCATTTCAATCCAAACATTTCTATAGAGAATTTTAGTGCTAATCTTTTTTCAAATAAATTCTTCATTTTCATTCTCTACCTCATACCTATAAACCTCCACATATTCTCTCAGTTTATCTCTAACATGTCCCCTTATAATTACCCTCTATTATTTAATCTTCCCACCTTACCCATCACCATATTTTCCTATTCTAATCCCCAATCCCCCCTCCCCTCTCATTTATCTCTTTTCCACTTCTCCTCTTCCTCGCCCTTTTCTATTTATTTATTATTAAAGTAAGATTTATGATCCAAGTCCAATTTTCTTTAATCTAACATTTTAAGACAGTTGTCTATTATTTTTATTTCATAGATTTTATAGTGTCTTTTATTTTTAATTTTTAAATAATTAATTTGTATTATATGGCATAATATTTATATAAATTTTATGGTCCATCATTTTTAATGATAGACTACAATGTGAAGACAGTGAAAAAATTAATTAGTGTTAAATGTTATGTCAAATAGAGTTAGTGTTTGATTTATTTTCTTAGTAATTTGATTTAAGGTTAACTAAGTTACTAAAATATAAATGAAAATGTACTTTTAATTTATATTTCAAATATCAATCTAAAATAAAACAAAATAATAAATTTATCACTATTAATAATATTATTAAATTATGTAAAACCAAAATTAAATTAATTTAAATGGTCTATTATAATTAATAAGTTTAGTAATACAATAAAATCTATATTTAAAGAACTTTTAATAACTAATTTCATTTAAAATAATATGTTGAGCATTCATTTTTTCATTTAAATAAACAATCTTTTAGAATAAATTATGATAGAATTAATCTTTATTTAAAGATCTTTCTATAATTCCCTCCTCTCATTAGCTATTTATCGCTTCTCCTCTTCCTCACCCTTTTCTATTTATTTATTACTAGCATACTTAAAAATTTAATTCATTTTTTTTGAAAAATAAGCCGAGAGGTATCCAATTTCAATAGGATTAGTATAAGTTTATTTGTTTAATAACTACCATCCCTTAATACATAGAGATCATAAATCTATCACAAAAAAATACAAAGAAATCTTAAATTTTAAAGCTCTTAGTTTTATGAGACTAAAAAATCCGAACAAATAAAATTTAGAGAATGATTTACTTCATCACACCCAAACATGAAATATACAAATTAAGGGAAATTATAGCAATAAAAAAATCATAGCAATTATCAAACACATAGTAGCGGAAGCAATAACATACAATAAACTAGAAACATACTCAAGTAGTTACGTTTCTTAAGGATCCCATGATGTTGAATCACATATAAATTTAATCTAATACTAAGTCTAACCAACTACCACATCCACATGAAAGAATAATTATAAAGTCCAATGCCCATAATACACATTTTTTTTGAATGCCTCTTGGCAAATGAAATCTAGAACGCTTAATCATCCACTGTACATGTCATAGGGTATGAAAGGCTAAAAGAATATACATATGTAAAAATAGAAACACATCATCCTCCTTTGATCCATGATACAAGTACAATAGAATAAATAAAACCATCCACCATACATGACACATCCATCCATCATAAAAGATATAAACATCCAACATGAAATACAACTATCCATCATAAAACACAACTAACTAAGTGTATGGTTCCTCCTAACTATCAATAGCATTATTAGGCCATCGTGGCCCCTAGCCATCCACCCATGCATAACATTCCAAGCCAACAATCAGATCATGGGTACTATCATAATAGGGACACCACTACTAAAACATGCTACGACATATGAATAAAGAAATCTAACATGCTAGAATAAAACATAAGATGATCCTCCAAGTAGATAACATCAGCTATAACATGCTAATCATCAATATAAGGAAATGCATCAATAAATAACATCATCTAAACATGATAAACAAGCATCCCAAGAAGCTCTAGCCACAGTGACTATGGATAGATCTCAATGGTAAGAGTGAAAAACACTTAAGCATTTGAAGTCATTTTGCGACCAAAAATTGTGACCAAGTTTTTTAAATGGGCAAATTTTTGTTTTTTTTTAATAACTAGCCCGTGTTGGTTGCAATTGCGACCAATTAGTTTTGTTGGAATTGTGACACACAGGGAAGCATAAAACAAAAAAAAAAGGGCAAAACATTTCATTTAGCTTTTGCGCGAGGTTCATTTGGCTTTGGCATGAGCGAGGGTCTCCATCAACATTGGCTCTGCTACAGATCATTTTCATTTGGCTTTGGCGCAAGGGTGTCCATCAACATTGGTGTGAGGGTCATCAACATTGGCACGAGGGTCTCCATCAACATTGGCATGAGGGCACGTCTTGGCATGAGGGAAAGTTTGATCTGGTGTGTATGATTGTAGAAATTTTGAGGGCATGTTTGAAATTTTGAGGAGTTCCATGTGATTCCATTAGTATCCTGCCTACGGCAGGAACTAATATGTTTTAGGAGAAAGTTGGATCTTTAACTAATTTATGAAAACCATTGCAATGTGCCTTTAAAATAATGTATTGGGTACTGTCGCATGATCGTAAAATGGTTAAATTCAATCACACATATACTTATATATTATATCAGGTGCATTTTTTTTATACTATTCATTTTACCATGCTACTTACTCAAGGACAAAAGTCATTATATTTATTATTATTGAATTTAGCTGAATGAAATGAGTTTTGGTGGGTCTACAATCTTACTATTTCTTGTATTTCAATAACTAAAAGGCTAATGAGTGTTGTCATTTAGTTTGGTTTTCATTTTATATTACCATGTTTGTGGTTTGGAGCAGTGGTTAATGTATTCCTAATTTTTTATTAGGAATATCTGTTTGGGTGCATTTCATTTCTATTTCCATTTGAAATTGCTTTCAAATAGTCTACTGCATTATGCTTTGACATCAGTTGATGGGTTTATGATAGTTTGCATTCATATTAATTGGTTATTGTATAAAATTAAAGTTGGCTCAATATTTTGATTTGTATAGGCATAACATTCCACTTATTCTCATTTGTGAAGGAACTCCAACCGATCAAAGTACCATTTTTATCACTAACCATTTATATCAGATAGTGATAAAAATGGTCAGTGGGTCATTCAGAACAACGACTTTTCAAAGAAACAGCTTTTATCTTTGAATTTCTGATATTTTACTTGAATTAGATGGTTGCATAGGCATTTATAGGAAGCCAAAAAACATTACATAAATCTTTGAAGAGATTGCTTCTCATAGTATTGGGGAACAAATGAGTTGGGTGGCAGGCCACAACACTCATAGTTGAATTCCATTTACACCGCACATCTTTTTCCAAATCTTTTATTCAACAAGACCACATCACACACCATAATAAAAATGGACCTTCCTGAAACTTATTCAATATCTCAATTATATAGCCCATGCAAGACATCGTTTAACATTACAGTCAAAATGGTCATCATGTGGTGAATCTTTCAACTTATTACCATATACTACGGGTATGTCTATTGAGGGAATGATTGGAAAATTGCACAGAAAAATGTAAAAAATTGTATAAAACATGGGTGAATACATAAATCTTAAAATGGTGAAACTAAGGTTAGAGATTTTAGGGAGTCAAAGAGATGTTTAGTGACATGATTAGCTTCCGGCATAGATCAGATTACATAATTAGGGATAAGGATTGTAGTCTGTAACTCTTTTTTGGGGCATCCTTTTTATGATATGCAGTGTATCATCTCATTAGATTCTTCACTCATACTATGTGACTTTCCACGAACTGCCTATTTGGATTATGTTCATGATCTCAACTATTAGGGGAAACTCTGCACACTCTATCTTCTCTCGACTATGTAGGGTTCTAGAATTTTGAACACTTTTGATCTCCTTACAACTTGAAGAGCCTTATCTTTATCAGGTCTTCTTCCTTTGAAATGGATGTTGTCTGAATTGACACTGAGTTTCTTATCAAATGCAATTGGCTACTTTGCATAATTCATACTAATAGAAACATCAACACCAACTACTTGTTACTCTGCAAGGAAAAAGTGAGCATCTTCTATACCCCTTTCACAACTTTCATGAAATCTTTTGTGTCTGTTACAAAGTGCACTCCACATTTAATGATTCGTCTTGATAGAAGTCCTCTCCTTGGAAAATAACAAGATTTTTCATTCTTGAATATGGCTTGACTACTATTCTATTTATCCTAGGAATGCCATGTAAAACTCTTTTCCATATACTAACATATTCAGGCTTTATTGTGTTTTTTAATGGACACTTTTAATGGATTTCTACCAAGTCACTACTTTAAGAATATGCTCTCTTTCATCAAGATTACTTTCTAGGATAGTTACTAAACTTTTTATGTCAATACTTCAGCTAGAAATATGCTTTCTTGTTCAGCAACACAAAATCTACCTTGTCTTCATAATTTTGTAAAGTTCTATCATGCTCATCTTGCAAAATCAACCTTGAAATTTTTAAAAATTCATTGAAACATAGTGCATATTCCTTGTTTCTTGTATCATATTTCATTATTCCACAAAGTTTTTCTCATGATCAAATCATACAATTACATAGCCTGACAGTTCCTTAAATCAAATTAGCATAGATATAGAAAAAATGCACGGAGATGGCAGGTTGTGAAAGCAATCATATAGGCCTGCAACGTGGGCGGCCTGTATTAATCCTTGAAACCTGCCATCTAATTCTTGTCATTTTATCTAGAGAAATATTTAATTCCACCACCTATTCAAAACTTGTAATTGCATGCCAATCAGGACAAAACAAAATTCTTAATAGAAAGTAAGGTCACTATGGTAACATTTTTCAATGCCAATTTTATAAATTTAATTGCGTTTATTTTTAATTTTAAGACTTTAGACTACTCATTTGTTTTTTCAATTTAAGACTGCCAAACACCTCAGTCATTCAAGTTCCTCAGTATAGCCACCCAACATGGACACAAATCTATAAGTACAATGGACTAGTGAAAATTTGAACCTTCATGATAGCCTCACCTATCTATTTTGACCTAGCTCTAAATAGATCACCACAATGTCAATTAATATTTACTTTAATATATTTTTATTATAGTAATATATTATAAGAAAAAATTAAATCTTTACAAAAAAAAATTAATACCAAAATAATTCTTATGAAAAAGATATAGGCTAGTGTAAATGTAAAAAAAATTAACTAAATTTTTCAGATGTTAAAACTAGCACATATGTGAATTTAAAAGATTTATTTATATAATCTATTAATATTTTCTTTAAAATTTATCTTGACTCCAAGGAAAAAGCTAAGGAGTGAGCAAACATAAATTTGAGTGGTAAATGGATCCACCTAGGATTCTATTGGAAGCCAAAGTGGATGCCCGTATTACTGTTCTTTTTACTAAAATAGATTCAAAATTCATAAGCTTGTATTAGATAAAAGAGAAAACTTTATACAAATTGTCAAAAACCTGTGACTGTCAAATACAGGGCCTTTGATCATTTCTGCCATAAACATTCAATAGAAAAATCTCTTGTCCATAAGTTTTGGCTTCCTTACACTTATAGACACCTCAATTTTGATTTATATATCTGAATTAATAATCATGAAAATTAATTATAGTTCATAATTTTTTTCTTCTTTTTGAGATCTATATAATTCTGATGATGGGTGTGATTTCAAAAATTGATAAAAGCAATTTGAGACAATCACATTAAATTGTAAATTTTTCATCTTGGAAATCTTAGATTTAAATCTATTGAAACTTAATACATAATAAAAAAAACATTTATAACAAAATCTACTTGAGCTTTGAAGACAAGTGGTTCATAGTAAACTGACAAATCCTCAAAATTGAGTATAGAAAGACTTTCAGGCCACTCTCCAGACAGAATCTCTTCCACAATCTCAATCCTCTCCTCTCTTTCCACTTCCACACTTTTACTTGAACTCACATTGAATGCATACCTCACCTGACCTCTTGATTGCCTTCTCTTCCTTTCACACTAGGATGCTTGTGTTAGTAATAATGGCAGTGCAGCAAATGCTACACACTTCAATTTCACTGCATTTACCAAAGACATTGGTTGTTCCTCTCTACTTTATTATACTCAATTCAATATCTCTTGCATTTTGACATTTATATAGAAAATTAAATGGGCCATACTGAAATAAATGAAAGCTAAATGGTTTCAAAATTTAGCTTCATTTCGTGCAGATATACATTGAATCTTATCTTTTATGTGGGTCTATTTTAAGACACATGTCTATACATTGGCAAAGATTTGGAATGCCTTGGCACATTCCTCTGAATTATTGTGCAGTGGATAAGATGGACTAAGCTATTGAAAGAGATTGATGGTAAATTCTATGGACTCTGATTTGCATGAAACAACTGCGTATTATAAGTGGCTTCTACAATGGAGGACAAACTATTTTTTACTCTTGTAAAACAACTGGCTTCTATCATGGAAAGTGGGGAAGCTAAAATTTAGGGGCTTCAAATGAAGCCAAATCTTTGAATGAAGGTCCCAAGGGGCTTCACTCAAAGCCTCCATGTCGATATTGGTGTGGGGGCTTTGAATGAATCTTAGGGCTTCATTCGAATCTAACATGCAGACCTCATTCATACTCCTAATAACCGATCAGAAAAGCTTTTGAATCCAACATTTTTTCTTTTTTGTCCCATGGTTTCATGTATGAGTTGGTGGAATAGGGCGCTAAGAGGGAAGTTAGTAACATCATACCTTGCATCAACATCTCTGTCTATGGTGCAGGAGCACCTAACTCTTATGAAGTACAACTCAGCAACTGTTTGACAAGCTTTAATAGTTGACATGTAATGGGTGATTGGTGTCAGGCTACTGCATATGCATTAATCCCGGTCTTGAATGCAAACTAAACTATGAATTCACTAAATAGGGTCAAACTTATTTTTTTTGATTTAATAGATTTGATTTGAGAATGATGGTCTAATGATTTGAGAGAAAGAGTTGAGAGACAGATGGAGAGAGAGATAATACAAGTGATAGAAAGACTCCTAGATAATATTCATGAATGACTTACTCTTGAATATTGTTAATGAATATTGTGTTAATGAATTTTTCATGAATGACTTACTCTTGAATGTTGCATGTTAATGAATTATTCGTGAATGTTGTGTGTTTATGAATTTTATGTGTTAATGAATGTTATCATGTGATTATAATGATTGAATGTTATATTTCAAAAATGGATGAATTGAATGTTATTAAATGTTAATGGGGATGACGAGGACATTGATATTCCTCTTAGAAATTTTATGAAAAAAAGAAATGGAAAGAAAGCAAAAAAGATATGATTATTCATGAATGACTGACTCTTGAATATTGTGTTAATGAATATTGTGTTAATGAATTATTCATGAATGACTTACTCTTGAATGTTGCATGTCAATGAATTATTCATGAATGTTGTGTGTTTATGAATTTTATGTGTTAATGAATGTTATCATGTGATTATAATGATTGAATGTTCTATTTCAAAAATGGGTGAATTGAATGTTATTAAATGTTAATGGGGAATTTAGAGTGATGTTGGGGGGGGGGGGGGGGGGGGGGGGGGGTGGGGGCAGGGGCCAAATGAGCTTCCACCTTCATGTGGTTGGCCCTGTTAAGTAGAGAATATTTAACTATTTTTGAAACCAAGTGAAGCTCAAACTTTAAAGATAAGCTTATAGTTAATAGTGACAACCAATTAGCAAGTCAAAATGAAGTTCTTCGTTACAGGTACCTTTTTAGTTTTTAAAGCCCGATATCATGCTTTAATATTGTATAGTTTTTTTCTCTTAAGTTAAAGTATTCTTTTACTATAACAACATAATTTATGACCATTTTAGTAACTATTCTAACATTGCTTTATGAAAAATCCTATTTCTCAGATGTTGAGCATGGCTGCAGTTGTGCAATTGGCATTTCAGAGTATTGGTGTGGTTTATGGGGACATAGGAACATCACCACTTTATGTGTATGCGAATACTTTTCCTGATGACATCAAACATCCTAATGACATTCTTGGGGCTTTGTCATTGATCATATATTCTCTCACTCTTTTGCCCCTCATCAAATATGTCTTCATTGTATTGTGGGCCAATGATAATGGAGATGGTAAGATTATAACAGCTCTAGTTTCACTTTGTTTTTAGGTCAAAGTTTGATCTTTTTGATGTGAAAGCATGTGTTCTAAGTTTAAAGGGATAGTTTCTTTTGCAGGTGGAACGTTTTCTCTTTATTCTTTGATTTTCTGCCATGCAAATGTTAGCATGATACCCAATCACCAGGAAGAAGATAGGAAACTCTCCTCATATACACTTGAAGTTGTAGGTAGACAACCCAATAGAGCCATTAGGATAAAGGAAGCTCTTGACAAAGTAACTTTTCCAAGAGATGTTTGTTAATACTAGCCCTTGTGGGGACTTGTATGGTTATAGGAGATGACATCCTCACCCCTTGCATCTTTGGTACGTATTATTGTTTTTACAATATGTAATGCTTTTTGTTGTTATTTTTCAATATATTGTATGCTTGTTATATCAATGTTTCAATAGTGTGATCTATTATCATATGTTAGAAATCAAATGATCTCGAAGTCTACTTAATTCACAATAAATCCCTTAGATTGTACAAAATTTGTTAACTTTTCCCTTTCATTTGTTCAAGTAGTTTCACTAACACTTAATTTGTTGATATATTTTCAATAGTGGAGGGAATCAAAAGGGTGGACAAGTCGCTCAACCAAGGTGAGTTTTCGGCATTTTCTTACATTATAATATTTGAGATGGGTAAGAAGAGTGGGTCATTTATTGAAATAGGAAGCACCCAACATATAAATTTGGTGTATAAAAGTTAATTGTATATTGGTGCATCCTAGACATTAGATAAATTGGATAACAATTGCTCATACCTTCCAAAAGTATTTGACTTTATTATGAGATAATTATCTCTTATTATGAAGTCTTGTAGTCCTTGAGTTAGTCATGTAGTTGAGACTTATCTTGTCATCCACACATACATTCCTAACTGCTAGTTAACCTTTTCCACAAGATTTGTATAAGACTCCTCTTTATATAAAGAATCTTTTGGTATATGTTAAGGTATGCGACATTCAGAAGTGGGTGTCATTTTGAGATTTGATTCTAGGAATCCTCCATAAAACTATTATTGAGACTTAAACTCATTTCTTTGGCAATGATTTATTGCATTTAATGAAAGATTATTCAATTGCATTCGATAACTGCTCATGTCTAGTGTAAGATAAGACGACCTCATTAACTTGTTGATCGGTCGTCATTTGGAGGATTAACCCTATCTCAAATTCGACTTAATCAAATATGAAGGGATCCCTATTTTTTTTTTCTTTCCTCCACTTTTCTTGGAAGAGATTTCTTATTCTGTCTTAACTATTAGCGATGAGCAATTTGGAAGAGATGACCTCTAACAGGTCCTATAAACACAATTTTATATCCCTAATCATGGGATTTTTTATTCTTATGATTCTAAATCTATTCCTGGTCATTGGGAAATTCAGGTATTTGTAAAGCATTCCAAAATTGCATTTGGAGTCTTCTTTATCTGGTTTACACAGCTTGTGAGATTTGCATGCCCTGCTTAAGGGGATGTCGTTTGTGCTTAAGTTTCAACAGTTTTCTCTGATCAATCTTTGGGTAGGAAATATATGTTTTATCTGCATTAGCTATCATGATGGTCTAAAAGATTAACATTTCATAAAGCCTAAGTGATTAACATTTCATAAATGATTGACGATTTAAGACTTCTTGTCAACAAATAGGTGTTTAAAAGTCTTCTTTGTTTTCAGGCATGGTGCTTGTTTTGGGGATACCACTAAGTACTTATTACCATTTTGGGAAGGTTATGGTGAGCAGAAAACATGAAAATGAAATTAGATTGATAAACTAATGACATTTCATTCTTTGTCCTATTTCTCAATTTCATGCTTGGGTTTTATAACCCCAATTGATCTTCCTTAAAACATTATTCCATTTCTTTTATGAATTCTGAAGTCAAGAATCTTTGAAATTGTAATAACTTTGCAAGGTATCCCACCAAATCTCAAATTCACATTCTTTTTTTTATATCTTAAAGTCTTGCCTGTAGGAAATTGTGATCTTGTGTTGAATACACATGTTAACCTGTGAATTTATCTGACTTTCTCTTTGGACCTGCTTTTGGTGTAATCTTAGAACCCATATTCTTGTACTCAAATTTGGAAGGCGCGGTGGAGATGGCATAGCTATGAAATGCCTATGTTTGGAAAGCTGTTTGGTTTTTATCTTGATTGATGAATAGTTTGTTGTCATTATGTGGATAATGGCTTCGGTTACAGGCATCTTATCTTTCCAAAAGATGTCATACCTAATGACCTGAGAACATCCTAAAACTTTAATGTGTTATATCTAATTTGGAGGGGGAAGAAGTACAAACGATTCAAAAGGTTTTCTAGAATGAGAGAGTAGTGTGCTTCCATAGTTTTCATCTATCTTATTTTTGTATATTGGAATGACTTGAATATTTTTAAATGCAGGAAGAACTGCGCCAAAAAGAACATAAAAATTGAGATGAATTTTGAAGATTGCTGGAGGATCATAAAGCAACTGGCCTGCTTACAGCAAAGACACACTTCATTTGAAGCAGGCTCTTTGCTTTATGATCCTCCAGTTCTTTGATAAAGCAAAGAACTGGAGGATCATAAAGCAAAGAGCCTGCTTCAAATACATCTGGTTCACCACCCAAGGATTCGTTTGAAGATGTTGCAGAAGGGATGAAAAAGCAGGTAAGAAAGTTGCATATATTTTAATGATTTGATTGCAGGATTTAAATGCACTTTCACAATTAGGCTTGCAATCATTATTACTCAAGGAAATGTATGTTTGATTCCTTTGATGTAACCATTTTTTGAATCTGTATCTTTGGCAGTACTAGGAGGAAAAATCAAACATAAAAGATGCTATGGAGTCAGGAAAGGTGTGCCTTTTGTGCTTTAAGATTTTCCATTGGATGTGAAATATATTGTAATATTTTTGATGTAATGATTGTAGCTCAGAGTAACATCAGCATGGACTCTTGACAAGTTCAAAGCCTCCATTGGGGAACTATATGATTTGGCTGCTGCATCTAAAACAAATCTTAAGGTTTGTTCTGGTTACATTTCTAGATTTTTTGTCTTAGCTACAAAAGACTTCACAATAAAAGTATTTGGTATTTTCCTTTGAACAATGTTGTCACATATTGTTACATGTTCCTAGTAACTACTATTTATACAAACAAGGATCTTATCCTTATGTTCCATATGACTTTGGTTCCTAACTGATTCGATCATTGCATCAACTATATTATGTTTTGACTCATTTGCACTGGTAAGTAGTTGCTGGAAGTGAATCGCAATCACAAATGCATTAGTCTATTCTCATTAGTGGATAATGGATTTTTATTAGGTTAAATTGAAACAATTGAAAATGTTGAAAGTAATGCAAGTTGTTTTGGGATATATGATTTTTTTAGGTCTTATTGACATCCTATGTATTGCTTGCAGCTTGTGTTTGAAGAAGTGATTGAACAAGTAAAGGAAAAGGAAGATAAAGAAGAAAAAAGGAGGGAAAGGCTGGCAGATGATTTCACGACTTTGCTTTATTCTTTGAAGGTTTACATTATTCATTTTGGAAAAAATCCTTCTAATGTAGTCTCTTTTTCCTCTACTACTTTTACACCTAGAGTAAAATTTCACAGAGTTTTGTACATTAAAAATCCTAAATATGAATGAATTTCTATTCTTATCATAAACGAATTTCTATCTATGTAACGATAAATTAGTTATATATTGTTTTTCCATTTCAGGAAATTGTTGCTTCCTTAGAATGGGAGGATTGCATACCTGTTCTCAAAGATGAGGAAGCATACAGGTAAACTAGCCACTATCAGGAATTAATCTTATTGTGGGTAATTAAAGGTAGTTATCATGTACCTTACACTAGTAGTAGCTATAAATATATTGGATATGAATATTCAGGGCAATTAGTGATGAAAGCTTCTGTTGGGAGATATTTGATAAGTACATTGCAAATCTTCACGAAAAGGTTAAGGAAAACAAGCGCAAACGAGATGAAGAACAGGTACATGACTTGATTATCATTTCCACTTTCATATCTAATTTTGTCAAGATCTAATTGTTGTTTAAATACCTTTTGAAAGCATATTTGGGTGAGTGTTGTACTGAGAATGCAAATTAGACCTCCTTATGAAGATAATTGTATTAATAACAAGTTATTTTAACTACTTTTACAAACTAGCTATTAGAAGTTAAATTGTTGCAAACTAGCCTTTATCAAGATTTGATATGACCTAGATGAGATGAGTTAGGGTTAGTAGACTAACCAACATGAAAGGTCATTCCATGTTGAACTAGAATAAAATAATTTTGAAATTTAATATGAGAGGCATCCACCAGATAAGATTTGGATGTTGTCTACAAGCACAACTCTTAACTATGAAATTGTTATAATATAGTGTGTTAAGATTTGGATGCCTTAGTTCAATTTCCTCTTGGTAGAGTTTCAAACATTAGCTCAATGCAATCCCTTTGGTTTAAAATTTGACAAAAAAGTTTCTTAAAATTCTTATAAATGAAAAAAAGTTTGTAAAAGAAGCCCTCATATTTCCATACAATGAAATTTCTTTTTAATTACAAATTAGATTAATTGAAACTGTGAACTTCACTGTACTATGACCATTTCTACCACTTAGGATAGCCCATACATTGCAACTAGTGTTTTTCTTGTATTTGCAGCTTAAGTAGTTCACCGCCAACAATTTTTCTCTTCAGTTTTGCTACTATTAAGTTAATCCATACGACTAATTTCTTTTTATCCGAGCTTCTCTTCAAGGCTCTCATACATGAGGAAAATGGGGCAAAATTAGTGCCTTGGCTGTATTGATGTTTTCACATATTATTCACTAGACCTGATTAGAACTAACTTATGAGAACTTTCTACTGCATCAACTTTAGGAAGCACATTATTTGTGGAGTAGATACAAGGTTCTATCTCCAACATTGAATGCCTCGTAGATGGAGAAGAAATCTAGTGCCAAGGTTTTTACATTCCATAGAGATTTTTGCTATCTTGATCACATGGCACCATCATTTTTTTGTTTGAGGTATAATACAAAATGGCAACGTACGAAATGTAAGGTTGCTCAATCAAATTATATTAAGTTCCTCATTTGCAGGAATAATTTAAACAGTTAATACTAAAATATATTGCATTATTATTGTTCAGTTTCGGAGGATGATGAAAGATTTTTAGGATAAGCAATCTATGGTTCAGAACATTTTATTGTGTCATCATAAAAAAATCAACTCTTCAATGGGCAAGTGAACTACAACAGTTGTCATCCTGACTATAATGATTACAAATATATGTATACATTATGGTTAACCTCAACAAAAGTCATTCTATTGGCACAAGATTCATATGCATCGGCCATTTGTGAAGCAAATATTAGCCCAAAATAGTTGGAACACAGTCATCAATGTTAAAGCCAAAAGAAATACAAAAGTTGTCAACAACACTCTTGACATTCTCTATGTATATCCTAAACAAATGTGCTATCATCAAATGCACTTAACGATGATGTCAGCCATTCCAATATACGTGCAGCTTTAATGTTAAATGAAGATAATTCTAATGTAACAATCAATCATTCTAGCGATTCTTTTGGCCACAACTTCTTCCAGGCTAAAATCTCTTCCTCTGTAATTAACTTCCGAATGCCTCCATAAAATCCTTCAACCTCACCTCCTACTTCATGATGACGTTTCCTATTGATTGGAGCATGTCTCCATCGAGAACCAGAGATATATTGATGAAGAGATATTGAATCTTATTAATATAACAACTAACTTGATAGCATTAATATACATTATGGATGAAGAGATATTGAATCTTATTATGGACCTTATCCTTGGTGGCTATGAAACAACATCTAACTTGATAGCATTAATTTTGAAGTTTCTAACTAAATGCCTTAAGGCATTGGAGCATTATTAAAGAAAACATCAAGGGATAATATTTGAATTGTGGATATTTGTAAATTATCTTGGTTTTAGACAGTTATAGTTATAGTTATATATGCGCTCTTATGATGATGTGATTGGGACTACAAGTTTTTTTGTCATATTTATCTGTTTGAAAAATAGATGAAATTATTGGCTTTCATTCCTGATAAATAATTATTTCCTAATTTTATTATTCCCTGCAAGAACCAAAATTTAGACGCGCTGTGCCAATTATTGCAAGGCCTTTTCTCTCATAGGAGCCTTCTAAACTCCACAAAATTTGAGTTGTAAAGAATAATTGCTCGGTGGAAATAGGATATCGTGCACATTTCTTCCTCCTTCCCATTGTTTTGTTGTCAAATAAATCATTTGATGAACGAAAAAATGGGGTGGAGGTAGAAATGTGCATGATACCTTGACTCTCATGCATCAAGAAATTACGCTTTATAATCAAGTTTTGTGCAGTTTTGAACGCTCCTATGAGAGCAAAGCTTTCAAAAAAAATGGGACAACACGTCTCAATTGCGACACATGTTGGTCTCAATTCTGACCAATATTCATCGCAATTGAGACACCAAATTGGCACCTTTTACGTCATGAGTATAGCACCGATGTCGAAAGCTAAGGGTTTGTGGTCAGAATTCTGATGAAAAATTGGGCAAGTTTACGTCAGAATTGAGAAAATAACAATTTAGGTTGACTAGAGAAATCGACAAAATTTGTGTCAGTAAATCCATGTTTATGTAGTCGAAATTCCAATATGAAATGAATGTGGCAGAAAATCGACCAAATTTGTGCGATGATGACTTTGGTCACTTTAGCGACCTTCTCTTGTCAAAATTGAGACCTTTTCGCGTCGCAAATTAGGCCTAAATTTACTAGTGAAAGCACTACCACCCAATTGTGTGGAACCTAAATGGTCCACTCCCACCACATTGTGGAGATAGTCTCAAGTCCCAAATAGGATATCAAACCACATGTGAAAAGATACTCTCTAAGTCTAGGAAATCCTAAAAGCAATCTAACTCAAGGGTTCTAAGATAGATCGACATCTAATTCCCAGAGGCACACAAGACACATAGGAAACCTACTATGTAAGTGGGCAAGTGTCATCACATGAATCACACTTAGAGTTACCTGAGTAGTCCCTTAGGATTCCTGGGTCCCTAGTGATCCCACTGCAACCACTAGTATCCTCTCATACTGATAATGCATACTACAGAATGCAAGGTCACAACCAAGCGTTCTCTCTACTCACATCTTAGTATGTACTAGAACTCGAGGCATGGGTGAGAACATACAATTAACTCTTGTTTGGTTCATTTTAATCCCCATTTAGTGTAAATATTTTCACTTATTAAAACAACTTACAATGAGTTACCCTGGCAGCCACTTAGGGCCTCGAATCCCATTGCAAGCCACTTCCCAACACTACAAGTAGATAACCTACCCTAGGCTTAATAAAAACAAAATTCCATAATCATATAAAAATCACCTCAATCTTGTACAAGTGATTGGAAAGCATCAAAAGATAATTCATAATAATCACATCAGTTCTCCATGAGCAACTAAAATGCATCAAAGATAAATCATAATATCCATCGGTTCTCAACGAGCAACCGAAAAGTATCCTAAAATGATAATACTAATCAATAATCAAATGGTCAAGTCACATATGTCACAACATGACATCACCAAGATCAAAGCAAACACTTCAGTCCCATCAAGGTGATTGGAAAGTAAACCAAGTACAACTAATCTAGGACTCAAAATGGTTAAGTCTAAAATATCTCATAGCATAAAATCTTGCCATCCCACAAAGGCACTAAAAATAGTAATCAACAATATAAACACACTCAACATAGACCTTACCATCACATTCCATGGTTAAGTAAAAATAATCAAAATTGAGATCAACATCAACATGACATCACAAACACATAACCCCTGAGCCACTGGTAACAACCTAGGACTGGTCAACACTAAATCAACCCCCAAAACCCTAATGCATAGATAGTACATAGAAAACACCATAGTCTCATAGTTGGTTTGATTTGAAAAGACACAATTGAATTAAGTGTAATCTTTCAATTTCTAGTTTAACCTATTTTTTCAAGTAAATAAGATTCATCATTTACCCCTATAATTTACCCCATACTTATACACAATTATAAAGTCCCATTTACCCAATTTGAATTAAGTCAATTTTCTAATTTACTCCAAAGGTAAATTATATTTATTTAAATTATTAAAATAATGCCTATTGATTTTCAAAGAGAATAATCTATGAATTTATTAAAATCAATATTAAAATAATTTAATAAATTTAAAGCTTAAATTAAACAACTTCCTTTATTCATTAATATTAATTAAATGACATTTAAATAAATTAGTTAATAACATATATAATTCGCAATCTACGATTCCAAATCATTTTAATAATAACCTAATTAAGACTTAATTAAATATTATTAAAATTTAAGTCATTTAATTAAATTATAAATAAAGATTGTTTATTTAAATATAATTTAAATCATTACTAAACAACTATTAGTTTATTAACAATATAATGTTTATTAACATTTTATAATTTAATTTTTTCACCTAACCACCCTCAAGCACCGTGCTAGTAACAGGATCTATGGTATCAGAAAGGGGCAGGAGCTGTTAACTGAAGAATCTGCCATCTCGGAAGAAGCTGTTTCCTTTTTCTCTAGCCTTCTCTCTGAGGACCCAATGCTTTCCAATTTGGACTAGGAGGATTTGTTGCACTGTATCCCTCAACTCATTCAACCTATCCATAATAAATAGCTCTGTGCTATTCCTAATGCTTCGAAAGTTAGAGAGGCTCTCTTTTCTCTGCCTGCTGACAAGGCTCCAGGCCTGGACGGTTTTCCCACTTTTTTCTTCCAAAGGTTCTGGCCGGTGATCATGGGAGAGGTTGTTCAGGCTGTCCAGGAATTCTTTGGAGCCAAATCTATTCTCAAGAAGCTAAACTCGACTTTTGTGGTTCTCATTCCTAAATCCCCTGGGGTGGACTCGTTGGACAACTTTAGACCTATTAGTCTGTGCAACTCTCTCTACAAGATCATCTCTAAAGTTCTCACTTTAAGAATGCTCAAGATATTGCCCATGATAATCTCACAGCATCAATCGGGTTTTGTTCCAGGGAGACAAATTTTGGATTCTGTCCAGATGGTGCACGAAGTCATCCACTCTCTTGAGGCATCCAAACGGGAAGGTATGTTTCTCAAACTAGATTTTTCTAAAGCTTATGACAGGTTGGACTGGTCTCTCCTTGGGAAGGTCCTCTCGACTTTTGGCTTTGATAGTAAAGTTTGCAAAATTATCTCTCAATTGGTGTCCACCTCCTCCTTGGCTGTTCTGGTTAATGGAGTCCCTTCTAATTTTTTCAAACCTTCCAGAGGCCTCAGACAAGGAGACCCCCTTTCGCCCATTTTGTTCATCATTTTAGCTGAATGCTTAGGAAGGATTATAGACTATAGAAAGCGTGAGGCTTGTATCAAACGGATCCTTCCCTCCTCTAATTGCGTTCCCTTCACTCATCAGCAATTTGTTGACGATACTATCTTGGGGGGGGAAGCTTCTGTCAAAGAGGCCAGAGCCCTGAAGAAGATTCTTGATACTTACTCTAGTGGGATGGGTCAGCTGATTAATTGGAACAAAAGCTCACTCTTTTTCATCAACACCTCTGAGTTTAGACAAAGAAAAATCGCCAGGATTCTAGGTTGTGGGGTAGGCTCTTTCCCCTCTACCATCTTGGTCTTCCTTTGGGATCCTCTCCCCCGAAGTCTTTTTGGAATGGTATTTTGGACAGATTCAACAGGAAGATGGCTGGTTGGAAAGGGGTCACTCTTAGTCAAGCGGGGAAATGCCTCTTAGTCAAATCTTCTCTTCAAAATCTACCAATCTACGCCCTGAGCCTCTTTGGAATTCCGAGGAAAATAGCTGAGAGAATGGAGAAAATCCAGAGAGACTTCCTTTGGAATGGTAATGAAGGGAAGAAAAGATATCCTCTTGTTGCTTGGGAGAAGGTTTGCCTCCCTATGAGGTACGGAGGTCTGGGCATTAGAAAGATCACTCACCTCAATAAGGCTCTCCTAGCTAAACAAATATGGCGGATCTTCAGTAGCACCGGTGAATGGAGGGACACCCTGGTAAACAAGTACCTTAGAAGACCCACTCTTCTTTTCACCCTTTTTAATGAAGATATCCCAAAAGGATCAAACATTTGGAATGGGATCATGAAAGCCAGGGACCTGGCTAAGGCCAGGATATCATGGAAATTGGGAAATGGGAAGGACATCCAGTTCTGGTGGGATAGATGGCTTTCCCAAGATCCACTTATCAATAACCCTATTTTTGAGAGATGGATGCAAGCTTGTACTGATCAAATTGGGTCCAAAGTTTGTGATTATTGGAATGGCCAGGAATGGAGTGACCTATCCCTCATCTCTGAGGACTTGACTCCTATAATGCTTATGCTCAATTCCATGATTCCTATCAATTTGGGGGATGAGCTGGTCTGGAGGGATAATCCCAATGGAAGATACTCTGTTGCCTCAGGCTATAATTCCCTTTGGAGCTTAAAAGAGAAGGCCCCTTGGGCGGAGGCTTGGATTCCGGGTCTCACTCCAAAGATCAACATTTTTTACTAGCTGGCTCTTCAGAACAAAATCCTTACTCATGACAATCTCATGAAGCGAGGACATGTTATGCCCAGTAGATGTCCCTTGTGTAAGAATCAGGCTGAGACCGGAAATCACATTTTTATCTTATGTGACTATGCCAGGGAGGTGTGGAATGTCATCACACATGATAATGAAACCCTCTGGTGCAAACCGGATAATCTCATGGATTTTTTCCATCAGTGGAAAGGTCTTTGTAAGATTGCTGGTCGGCAGGATCACTCGGACTGGATTTTACCCCATTTTTGCTGGGGAATTTGGAAGGAAAGGAATAATAGAATATTTAGAGACAGAGAGGAGCCGGCTATAATCCTTGGCAGGAAGGTCTCGAAGAATATAAAGGAAGATCTCCAAGTGCTGAAGGAGGAAGAAGAAGAAGAAGGGGACAGAAAGATAGCTAAAGAAAAAGACAGGAACCTCAAAAGGCAAGATGCTAGCTGGCTTCTCCTCCCAGATGGTTGGTCAAAAGCCAACTTTGATGGGGCTTCTAAGGGTAACCCAAGCCCTTCAGGTTGCGGTGGAATCATAAGAAATAGCTATGGGGAGGGAATAGCTGCCTTTGCTTCCCCGCTGGGAATCCAGACTATTCATCTGGCTGAAGCTAGAGCTGCGAGTAAGGTGGTCAAGTTGGCTTTTGAAGCTAGGATTACTAAACTCTGGCTTGAGGGGGACTCCAAAAACATTATTAATACCATTAATGGTATTTCCCCTCCCTCGTGGATGATTTCGAACATAATTGCTGAGACTTGCGCCACTCTCACAAAGTTCGATAAGGTCCATGTCACTCATGTTTACAGAGAGGCAAACCCAGTCGCTGATTGGTTTGCTAATAAAGGGGTTAACGCCACCAATAATCTATCCTGGCATGCCGGAAAAGATTTTTTGGCGGAGGCTAAGTTGCTCATCGACCAAGATAAAATCTTGGGAAGGACGGCTCAAATCCAATGCAATTATGGATAATAAAGATTGCTTAATAAATGGTAAGTGCCATTATTGGCATCGTGATTTGCATCAGCAAAAGGGGTTTCCTCTAACTTTTTGACACGTTCGAAAGGATGATACCATTATTTCCAGAAAGGGGTATACTCACGGGTATCATAAAAGAAACATCACCATTTTTTTGAATGCAAATAACTTGCACAGATCAGAGTTCATGAGAATTGTGGAAGTTGATCAGGTAAACATGACGGGTGAGAGGAGCAGAAAGGAGCCGGTGGGGGAAGTTCAGAAGTGGAAGAACAAGGCCAAAGTTTGGAGAGAGCTGGAAAAGGGTGGGGTTACTAATTTCTTCGAGAAACTTCATGGCTCGGATCCTGAGATCACTAACAGCATGGTGAATTCGTGGAATAATGGTAAGGTTAAGGTGAACGGGGTCTACTTTCAAATTACTGAGGATGTGGTTGCTGAAGTCACGGGGATTCCGATGGAGGGGCATAAATTCTTCAGAGATAAGAAGATGTCTTCTAATGCAATCAAGGATTTTGTGAAAAACACTGAAGAGCTGAACAAGCTGGGCAAGAAAGAGACATTTTTTGTAACGGATACTATAAAGAAGCTCTGGAGGTATGTTCTCTACGCTGTCATTGAATATATAACCTTAGACCCTAGGTTTGATAGGGTTAGGACTGACCATTTTGTGATTCTGAATCATTTTCGCCATGGTAGTAAGATCTCCTTCCCATATTATCTTTTTAACTCGATGAACAAGGCCGTTTCTAGTTTTAAAAAGAAAGCTACCGTCAACTCGGCACTGCATGAGGGTCTTCTGCTTCTGATTCATGAGCATTTCCACGCTCAAACCATTAGCAAAAACCCTATCCAGGGGGTGGATGTTGACAAGAGCAGCTCCAATTTTTCCTCAGATTTCGACGATGTCGAGAGCATCAGCTCTGATGAGGTTTTTGAGCATTCAGGTAAGAAGACTAAAAGCCATAAGAAGGATTACCCCTCTATCAAATTACCCAGCAGAAAGAGCCTTAGAGGTCATACCCCAGCTAAAACTGGCTCTCCTGAGGTGGAGGAGGAAATGCATACTGATGATTCTGACAAGGTTTCGAAGGAGGAGCTGGATGAGGAGAAACTGAGAAAAAGACAGAAGAGGGAGGGAGAGAGCATGGAGCGCTCCAGTAGTCAGGGAAAGGATTCTCTACCCATTCCCCTCTCCCCTATACATCCTCAACCTCCTTTGGAGGAAAATGATAACTCTGGACAGATTGAGGGGGAAGTGCAAGTTAATAACAGAAGGAAGGCTTGGAAGAACTTCAATGTGAGAACGGCCACTATGGAAATCTACAGAGAGGCGATGAACCCCCAACTCCTGGTGGACGACCTCGAGAAGCCTAGACTCAATGAGATAATTGACCCGGCTATGGTGGCTATTTCTGATAATGCAAGAGAAACGGGCATGAATCTGTTGAACAATGCCCGCAATAGCATGATCGACAACTTCAGATCAATTAAATGGCTTTTCCATGAGCTTGAGGATGTCAGAGATAGGGTTTCCCAAATGGAAAAAATCAAGAGCAAGACAGGTGCAGAAAGCCAAGGCGACCGGAACAGCTGGGAGACTCTGATGGAGAGGAGAGTAAAAAATATTGAGAACTACAATCACAACCTGGCAAGTCAAATGATCTCCCTCCTCGCTTTGATCAACGACAACATCCTCTTTCTCTTGGAAAATCTCAAAGACAGGAACCAGATGGAGGAAGATGATAAACAGAACAGAGACAAAGATAGGTTGGATGTGGATAAAGCCAAGGACAACACTATGGAGCAGGATTTGACGAATGCCCAGGATCATAAGGAAGAAGAGCAACAAGAGTGCTCCGAAGCTGCCCAGACCATGCTCGAGATGGAGAAGTAGTCTGCTAGGTTGGGTCTCTGTCCTTTGGTTTTTGTTTCTCTTGGCTTTGGCTTTTTGTCTGGTCTTTGTTTTTCTAGTTGGTTCTCTGGCCTTTTTTGTGGGCAGTTGTTTCTGGCTGGGCCTTTGGGCTTATTTTCAGCCGTAAGGATTATGTTTTGGTTGGGCATTTTTTCTCTTATTTTCAGCCTTTCTTGTTGTTAAACTTATGGGTTTCAGGACCCCTTAAAACCTGTTTACCTTATCAAAAACATTTTATAATTTAAAAACTTATTAATATTTAATATATATTAATTAACATTTAATATCTATTAAATAATCATACAATAAAATTAACATTAATTAATAAATATATTAATAAATAAATTTTATATAAACTAAATTTATAACATACATATTTAAATTTACTAAAAATTAAAAAAACACTTATAAAAAAAAAAAACATAGACTTGCATTTAAGGCTTGCACAGCTTACCACACTTGGCGGCCTCTGTAGCGATTTTGCTGTTGCCACAGTAGAGTACGTTGCATCAATAGTTATACATGTTGTGTCAACAATAGGGTCGCTATGCAGTGGGGGGTTAAAAGGAGGTAAGGGGGTGGGGTAGGGTATAACCCCCGCCCTCCCCAAATATTTTTTTGTATATATATCATTTACAATTATAGCCTGATAGGAGAATTACTATCAACCATTCAAATTTCTCATTTTAAATTTTCTTTTCTTCAAAACCCTACCTAGATTAAATTTCTCAATTCTATTTTAATTCAAACCCAAATCCCAATCTCATACTAATTTCTTTCAATTGTAGAATGAGGTTTTCTAAATAGTTTTTCAATCCAGATTTGTAGATGAAATTGAATAGCAAAAGATTCAAAATGAAGGGTGCCAAGATTCATACAACAAAATTTGACAAAACAAATTTCTACTAGCACAAAGTAGACAAAATATATTGAATTACATAACTCATTTAGAGATCAAAACACAAGACCCTACCCAAGCCTGATGCTAATACACAACCACCCAAGAATTGTGAGAGAATTTGCTTCTATCCAAAACTTCTCTTAGAAACTTTCACCAAAAATTTCCTTCCAAAATTTGCTTCCAAATCTCGCCTTCAAATTCGTCTCTCCAAAATGAACCCTCTAATTGTGATAAAGAGCTCTCTCCTTAAATCGGGGCACTAATTGTGTGTTCCCCTGGGAGAATTTCGTGCTCACCAGACTTGAACTCTATATTAATTTTTATTTATCTTTTCTTAATCTTTTCCATGCACATTAAATTGAATTATTAAATAATTTTATTTAATTTTTACTTGACTCCTCTTTTATTTAATTAATTAAATTTTAAACTCATTCACGCATTATGTAATTAAAATATCTTTTAATTAATTTCTTACATTTTTATCTCGTGCATGCATCATGCAAACTAACAACCTTTAATAAATTAATATATTTTCACTTTTAAATTAATTTTCAAAACTTAATTGATAAAATATTTATTAACTTAAATACTAATAATAATATTTATTTAAAAATGAACTCTAAATATATTATTATTAAATTAAATAAATATTATCAGGTTCTAAATTTATTCTTATAACTTTTATCATCAAATTTAATTCTTTTTATTTAATTAATTCTCCAATTAATTATATATAATTAAATATTAAAATATCATAATAATTTTCTATTAAATTAAATCATTAATTTAATCTTTTAATTAGACTTAATTAGTAAAAAATTCACCAAAAACTCATAAAACAACATACGAAAGCCCATTAAAGAAAAGCACATACAAAATCAATCTAAAGGGTTACAATCATGAATTAACGTCATTCAATGCATTTAGAGGGTACTCGACTTAGATACTTAGGACAAATGGCTTAAGGGTTTAGGATTTGGACTGAAGAATTTTTGTCCCCTCTCTTACCATTGAGATAATGCGATAGGGTATGCTCATCCTGGCAATTCAGGGAAGTTGATACCTGGTACCTACAACTAAAATAAAATCTACACATGTACAAACACAATATTCTAAGCTAAATAGGCAATGGCTGAAAGTGGTGCATCGTGTAGATCCTGAGTAGTAGGTGACTATGACTCCCTTCCTTAACCACATTAGAAATTCCATACATAAAGAAAAACAAACATGTACACCATACACATGCAGTATGGGGTAAGTATTCATAAGAAAACACATATGATAATCCATCTAACTAATCATCATCAATAAGTGAAAAACACTATGATAATCATCATGCATACATGAAATATAGAGTACCAAGTAATCTCATAAAAAAAATTCAACTAAATCTAAAAACAATATTTGATAATCTTAAAACAATGCCACTAATCATAAGCATAAAACTAGCCTAAAAGAGTTTGGCAATGATAACATAAATGCGAACTAGGGGCAAGCATTACATCAATTAAATAAGTAATGAGAATAAATGTTTTGAATTTATTTTTATTTTATGCTCTAATTTGTAGCATAATCATAAGAAGATTGTAAACCATATTTTGGAAGGTGGAACAAATACACCCTACATTGAGAAGGAACTGGTTATAAATAAAAAAACCACTAGTGCACATTGAGTTAAACTATCCATTGCATGCAACTTTCAAGATTTTAATTGTTAAGATTCTATTTTATTTTTGTGACAAGTAAATGAACATCAATTTTTTTTTAAAATGAAAATGTTTACATTGAAGATTGCTATCATTGTAGAAAGCCTCTCGACTTAGTTAAAGTAAGATTTAGGTTCAAGTCCACTTTTGTTTAACATAACATTGTAAGACACTTGTTTATTATTTTTATTTCTTAGATTTTATTGTTTTTTTTATTTTGTATTTTAAAATCAACTACTTAAATTTATAATATTTATAAAATGATAAATTTTTATTATATGACATAAAATTATATAAATTTTATGGTCCATCATTTTAATGAAGACTACAATTTGAAAATAGTGAAAAAAATCATTAGTGTTAAAAATCATGTCAAATAGGGTTAGTATTTGATTTATTTTCTTAGTAATTCAATTTAAGGTTAAATAAGTTACTAAAATATAAATGAAATAGTAATTTTAATTTAGATTTCAAATGTCAATCTAAAATAAGATAAAATTATAAATTTATGACTATTAATATTATTATTAAAATATGTTAAACCAAAATGAAATTAATTTAAATTGTCTATTATAATTAATAAGTTTAGTGTTAGAATAAGAGTCTTTATTTAAAAAACTTTTAATAATTATTTTTATTTAAAATAATATGTTTTTCATAAGAAAAATAGGTTTTATAGGGATCATGAAACCCAAAAGTTGTTACATATCAGAGGATTGTAAATAGAACAACAAAAGCCCAGATTAAGAACTATGGCCAACAAAAAGACCTGATCGAAAGATAAACAAAAAGACAAACAAAAAATCTACAGAAACCAAAAAGCTAAAAGACAAAAATTGATAATTCTTTACTTACTCCTTTGCCTTCCTTTCAAGGTCCTACACAGTTTCAACCACTTCATAGGCTTTCTTACACTCTTGACCCATTTTCTCCCGATTCTTCAAGCAGGTCTGATCCAACTAGCTATGAGAAATGTCTATGATTGTTTCCTCATCCACCCTATCTTTAGATTTTTCTATTCCCTCATTATCCTCTAGAAGACCCTTGGCTTTTATCTTTCCAGCAAGAGTAACATTGTTTCCATTGAGAGAGTTCAGAATAGAGATAATCTAGTTAGCCATGCTATGGTTGTAACTCTCCAAAATTTTCATTTTTTTTTGACCAACCTGATAGCATCCCCCTGATCTGTCAAATTCCCTTTCTCAAATTTCTTCCCCTGGCTTTCCAACTATCCCATTCTTTCTTTAACCTCCTCCAATTCATGAAACAACCATTTAATTGATCTAAAATTATCTACCATGCTATTTCTTACATTGTTAAGTAGGTTCATTCCCACTTCCCTCACATTGCCAGTGATGGCCACTAGTGTTAGATCAATAAGTTTCTCCATCTAGATCTTTTCCTCTTGTTTTTCAAAGATTTGGGGATTCATGACTTCTCTCACAATCCCCATCTTTGAATTTCTGAAATTGAAATTTTTCCAAGCCATGTGCCTATCTTTTTATAACCACCTCACCATTTCCTTCCTCTATTTTCTCCTTTTCATGCTCTTGTGGAGGACTTGGAGAGGGAGGAGGCACTAAAATATTTGGACTAGAAACAATTTTCCCCTTTCAGGGTATGTCCTCCTCTTTCATCCCCCTCTGCCTCTTTCTAGGGTTATCAACTAGTTTCTCTCTATGATCATCTTCCTCACCCTTATTCTCCTTATTTTTATCAATGTCTTCACCTTCTTCATTATACTCTTCTTCCCCTTGAATTGCAATTTTTGGCCCAAGGCCCCTGGGGCTTTTCATACATAGAAACTTAGTAGAAGTAGGCATTTCCTTATCTTTTCCCGTTGCCTTCTTTTCAGACAAGAGATAATCTTCCTCCTCCTTTGAGCTTATACTCTAAACCTCTTCCGTATCTGAGGAGAAGTTAGAACTCCTTGTCTCCTCAAAAGTAATCCCTACATGAGCCAGGGTTTTACTCCTAGATTGATCCTTAAAATGCTCATAGATCAAGAGAATTAAAACCTCATGTAGGGTCAGGTTAGAAGTAGGTTTTTTCTTGTGCATGGAAGAATACAAATAAAATAGAAAGGAAACCTTAACCTCATAATGAAAATGATTAAGAAAAATAAAATGATGGGTTCTAACCCTATCAAATCTTGTATCCAAAGATATATACTCAATAATGGCCCTCAACACATATCTCCAATGCTTCTTAATTGAGTCCATCTCATAGCAGGTACTACATTCCCAAACATCTTTTTATCTCTATAGGACTTTAACCCCTCATCTAGAATTTTAGTGACATGGGCGATGACCTCCATAGTAATTTGATATGACACCCCATCCACTTTGACCCTACCATCCTTCCATGAATTTACTATAAGATTGGTTATCATTAGGTTATATCCATGAAGCTTGGTGATATAATTTGCAATTCCACCCTTTTCAAGCTTCACCCAAACTTTGGTTCTTTGCTTCCACTTGTCCACC
Organism: Cupressus sempervirens; assembly: GCA_028749045.1. Taxonomy (NCBI): domain Eukaryota; kingdom Viridiplantae; phylum Streptophyta; class Pinopsida; order Cupressales; family Cupressaceae; genus Cupressus; species Cupressus sempervirens. The sequence continues at coordinate 227,268,973 of CM053793.1, forward strand.
TCACCTATTGGCTCTTTCATGTAGCTTTCACCCACCATCTTTGTAGCCTAAAAATTTTCAATTCTCATAAATGCCATACTTTGTTTCCCTTTCTCAATCCATTGTATACTCTATTCGAAACTATTTTTTCTTTTGATTCCATAAAAATTGTAAGAGAAATAAATGACCCATAAAGTGTGTTGATTTGACATTGTAAATGCCACCCACCTGTTCCTTCTGTATTTACCATAATTGCATTGGCTTTCACCCATACTTGCATTAATTTCCATAATTAACTTAGGATTTCACCCATACCTCCCTAGATCCTCTCTTGATCCACTAGGAATTTTGTTTCTACCAAAATATTCCCATTGCTATTCCATATCATCACCATTTCTTTCTTTACTACTTCATTGGCAAACCAATCAGCCACCAAATTAGCCTCCCTATACTCATGACTTACATAAATGAATTCAAATTTGCCAAGTGTTTAATAGATTTCTTCAATTATATTTGCAATTTTCTAGGTAGGATGAAGAACTATTGGAAATCTGATTGAAAAGATCATTGTAAGAAGGAGATTGTTGCAAAGAAGAAAGATGGTTGATAAAGAATGTTTTTAATCATTGTTTTTTCATTGATGTCAAACCTGATATTTGCTAGAATAAAAATTGCTTATAGGATCCAAGTACTATCACTTAGTTGATTGATGAAGAGGATTTAATCAACAAGATGTAACAAGAGTACCTAAGGGAAAGGTTGAATCATGGTTTTGTAATGAAGTGCAAATATTAGTTAAGATAGTGGTAAAATGATGTATTGATAACATACTTGAAGATATAGAGGCTGGCCACCCTTAGGAACATTAGAAGAATAAGTTGCAACAAGGATGTATGCAAAGCTTAACTAAGTTCATTAGTGAGTGCCGAGCAAGCTAGTTTGAGCTGAGCAGATTTTTAGTTAGTGTCGAACAAAAGAAAAATCTTGTGTGTGTCGAGTGATATAGAAGGAGACGAGTGTGTTTAGGTACCAATCAAAGTAATAGGTGTCAAGCATCAAAAAGCCTTAGTGTATGTTGAGTGAATCCATAGTAGGTGCCACACATCAGTAAAATGTAGTTAATGTTGAGTAACATAGTATATGTCGAGCTACTGCATTATTGGAAAAGTCAAAGATTTGCTAGATTTGAGCCAACAAGTTTGTTACCTTGAATTTTTTGAACTAGTTGGAGGATAAGGATGATCAGTTTAGATAAACTATTTTTGGGTGAATTCAAGAGGATTCTTCATGATTTTTCTAGATGAAAAAACATATGGGTTAGATTCATTGAATCCTACCTAATCCATTTGAACTAAAATTTAAGGAGGGAACAATTGTGTGGGAAAAGAAATTCTAGATTTCTTTTTAAGGATTCACAAGCCAAGAAGTAAGAGTGGATGGGGTGCCAAATTGTGAAGTGGTTGGAAGGCATCAAGGAGAAGACATCAAGAGGAGAAGGAAGAATAGAGAATAGAGACTCTACTTTGATAAGTGGTCAAAAAGAAGATTGCACTAGTACATCGAGCATGAAGACTCAAGGAGATGAAGCTTGAGAGAAGGACAAGTTGTCAAAGCTATAGAGATTGAAAGCTAGGAAAATTATGAAGAGTTAAATTGTGATCTAAAATCTACAAGTTAAGTTGTGAGTTGTATCAGGTCAAAAGCCCTTGTTGTTAGTCTCTAACAATTGTGCAAGCTAGGGTAAAATCCTATGGACTAAGGTTGGTTTAAGAGCCATTTGTAAATCCTTTAATAGGGTGACATCCCAAGTGAATGTTCTAAAGTCCTCTAACCAGGCCCACTTCTAATAGGGTGGTTAAATCCTTTAACCAGGTCACATTTAATAGTGTGTTGTAGCCTTTAATAGGGCAGGCCTTTCATAGGGCATCACTTTAGAAGAGTGAGAATTGAGTAGCATGTTGCTAGTGCTTTTTCCTAAATTGTGTTTCCATGTAAATCACTATGTTATGTGTTGATCTTTCATGTGTTATGCTTACATGTTGATTTACAGTAACTTGCTAAGTAGGAAAGTTTAAGCTTGGATGCATGAATAGTTTTTATAGGTTCACTTTACTTGATGAAAAAGTTTTAATTGGACATTTGGACCTTGAATAATTGATTGACACCCCCACCCCACTCTCAACTATTCTAAAGAATTTCTAACAAGAACCCCTTTGTTACATCTGATAATATTATTTGAGTCACCCTCTAGCAATAATTTTTTGACTCCCACATCTAGGGCTAATTTAATAGTGTGGAGAGCAGCACTAGCTTCAACATAATGGTTTATCTGGATTGCCAAGGGGTAGGAGAGAGAGTAGAAACTCCTCCACCATGATAGTTTCTAATTATTCCTCGACATCTTGAAAGAGCAAGAGTCCCTTTAGCCACTCCATTGAAGTTGGCTTTATGCCAACCCTCAGGTTGGAGTTTCCATTTCACCTCTTGTCTTTTAGTTCTCCTGTCCTTTTCCTTTTCCTTATTCCTACCTCCATCTTCAACATCTCCCCCCTTTCTTATTTGGAAGTTTTCCTTCATATTACTATTGATTTTGTTTGCAAGCATATAAGCAGGTTCCTCCCTGTCTCTAAAATTTTGATTTTTTCTCTCCATCAAAACTCTCGAGCAAAAGTGAGGCAAAGTCTAGGAGCTTATAGCATGAAAATTTGTTCCTTTATACATACTATCCCATTGACAAAAGAAATCTAAAACATTACTTTGCTTGTACCAACTAATCCCATATTTCTTTGTGAGAAAAGCCCAAACCTCCATGGAGTATGGAAAATGGATAAAAATATGATTAAATGACTCAATTGATGCTTGCAAAGAATACATCTATTTGGGATATACTGACCTTTCTTTGCCAAATTATCTAAAGTGAGGATTTTATCTTGTAATATCAGCTAGAAGAACATATTAATCTTAGGGGTAAGGCTAGGAAACCAAGCCTTAGCCCATGGAGGTTTCTCTTTCAGGCTCCAAGGGAAATTATACCCCAATGCCACTGAGTAGCAACCATCAGGATTATCCTCCTATATTAATTCATCCCTCTTATTGTTCAAGATCATTGAATTCAACATCACCATTATCAACTTGAGATCATTCAGGATGAGAGATAGGTCTCTCCATCCCTGGTCTATTCTATAGTCTTTTAACGTTCAATCCAAATTGCTTAATACAAATATTTTCCCAGTTGTCATAAATAGGATTGTTAATGAGAGGACCCTAAAACAACCAATTATCATGCCAGAAGAGGATGTCTTCATCATTTCACTCTTTCCACTTGGTCTTAGAATTAGCTAGGTCTCTTGCCTTAAGAATACCATTCCAAATGACAAATCAAACAATAACCATGAAAGCATAAAGCACACATAGAAAGCATAAAGCATGCATAATTTGTACACTTCACAAATCACTATAGAAAAACAATATTCTATATACACTTAACATATTACTATGCATGAAAATGAAAGAAATAATGATTTTTCGGGGACAAATGTAAAAAAAAATGGTCATTTGTGTTTGCCTAAAAGAAATAGGCATTTAACATTTTTACAATTTTTGGACAAGGATAATGAATTTTAGAATATATGTGTCAAGGGAGGACATAGAAGTATGGTTTACAAATGACAAGAAGCACTGAAATAGATTCCACAATATTCCCATCATCTACATTTGGGGAATTGATGTGGATATGATTTCTTAATAGATCAATGGTTTGCAAATTATCCACTATTAAAACCTTGTCTCACCTTGTCTACAATTATTTTTGAAATGAATTTTTTTTTTCTATCTTATATAAAAATCATTGAGTAATTTTATTTTGAAAAATTACATCATGAGTTTTATGCTCAATTTATTTTTCTTTTGGAATTTGAATAGTTGGGGAGAGTTACCCAACTAGAAGGTACGATATTTCAAAATCATGATCATTACTAGAGTATCTATAATATTATGGTTTCCTTCTACAATTTCTCTGACCAAGTGATCATAGCCACAATGCTATTGTTACTATAGTGAGGATAATGGTTTTAGAATATCCTACCTCAAGGTTGGGTCTCTCTCCCCCAATGATTTTGAAATCCAAATAAACTTAGCTTAGAGCTCATGATGATTTGTTTTAAAATTAAATTGTTCAAGATTTTTACACTAGATGGTACCTTTACTTTTCATTTCAAGAAGTTTTATAAACAAGGTAGGACAAGGTTGCATTTATTAGCTCAAGATGTTATGTAGTAAAGACTATCCTAAGATTTTTCTTGAGGGTGAACATGACATGTCAATGGAGATTGGTTGAGCAAGATTGTGTATATTTATTTTCTTGTTTATTGGGTTCAAAACCCAATTTTTCTATTTGATGTGACAATTAGGTTTTATATTTTGACTCTATGCCAATTTTATATTTACTATGATAAATGTGGTAGATCTATATTGGGTTACTTATTTAATTGTGTGAAAATTTTCATTGCAAATTCCTTTTCCTTTTAAACTATGTTTATGGATTTTGACTGACATGTTAATTTCATAATTCTCTTTACAATTAGGAATTTGATGATGTCATAGATCTTTCTATTTCTCAGCTTTGATTATTTTCCACTTTAGAAACTATTGAAATCTTATTACTTTCATATGCCTCTATGTGAATTTGAATTTTAAATTGTCATTAGTGCTTTTCTCTTTCTAACCTCTATTTTGTATTTACTAATTCAAGTTCAAATTCTATCTTCTTGTTTCTTTCCCATTTCCTTCCATAGTTTGGCCTTTTAATTTCATCTCACATTCCCTTATAGATGTGGGTATGCGTCCATAGTCTCTTTTTGTCATTATTGCAGGATGAGTCTATTGAAACTCGTCACCTAAATGCAACCTTTCACAACCATCAAACTAGAAATTCTCAATAGTTGAGTTTTAAATTTGAGCATAAAAACATACATGGTAATGCTCAAACTGGAAGAATATTTTTGTTATAGAGAAGGCTCTAAGAGAAATATGTTCTTTTAAATTTTTATCCTTATTTCCATCCAAAATATTGTGCTCATAAATTTGGGACTCATATGACACCATGTCTATGTCAAGTGAGTTCTAGGGGAGTTTTCTCATTTAATTTGGAAGAAGTAGAAACTAAATAATAATGTACTTGGCAATAATCCTTTTCCTACTCTTCTTCATTTCACAATCTAAAAAGGATTTCATGAAAAATTTACTAGAAATGGAAAATGCCTACATCATAGAGGAATTACTTTAGTGATTTTCATGTTATGGATATAATTTTTCTTGTCCAATATGTTTGAGGTCTTGCCTATTCTCCTAGTTGAGTGAGACTCTCTCCTCTGATTTACGTTCTCAAGAAAATTTATATTAGCTTATAGATTGGTTTAACATAAATAATTTTTTTGGAATAAATTTATATGAGATTGTGATTATGGTTATAATTTCCTATTTGCAAACTTAGACTTCATTTCTCCAATTTAAGAGCGAGTGACAAATAAGCTGTATAATTGTTGGATGCAACAAGTTCTTTGCACATCCATTGGAGCCTTTGATGGTTCCAACAGATAAATCCTTTCTAACAAGGACAAATTATAAAAATGTTGGCAAAAATATTGGTATTCTTAACAACACCTCCTGGCAACTTTATTAGAGAAATTTATCTTTTATGCCAACCATTTGTATTAATTAATATGGAACACATGCATTGCACTGATCAATTATGAAAACTCAAAATAATATTTCTTTGAGTTTCTCTATTTTTGAAATAATTATAGGAGCTTGATCATCTCATTAAGCTAGACAAATGAGATAGTTTTACCATTTAGTAGTACTTCATAGCTAGGAATATTTTTTGATTCACGTTTTTTGAAATTTTGTAAATAAAATATATTTATCCAATTTTTAAAAGTTATTTTTTATTTATATTTTTTCAAATATAATTAATTTGTAGCATTCAAATTGATAAGTTTTTTTTTTATTATTAAAAATATCTATAATCAATTAAATTAAATGTATATTTAGCACAAAAATCAATCTATTTTCTAAAGTTATATGTACATTGTTAGACTAGTACATATTTCACACAACTTGCCTAGAAGGCAACTCATCAAATCATTAATATTGTAAAATTTTTTCATCACATTGTCTATAAAATTGATACACCTAAACACAAAATGCAAAGACATGTAGGACACAAAAATAGTAAGTACAAGTTTTAAAATGGGGGGCCATAAAATAGAAAGCGGAAGCTATATTGTAGTAGACATAGAAGAGTGGATGGTGCTGCAATATTCAACAACAATAATCATTCTAAGAGAATTTTTCAACATGATGCATAAACAAATGAAATAAATTTTAGTGAGATCATTACGTCTTTATTCCTTCTATACACTAAATAAATTAGGTTTCATTCCTCAAAATTTTAGACACTATAAAGATTATAACTAATATAACCTTATTAGTACTATTCAAAATGCTTACAATTTGCATATGATCGTTGAAAATATTTCATAGATGAAGACCATTTCACAAGGAAAAATCGAGTTTCAAAATATTAAGAAATTGAAAGGAGTTAGAATAAACCAAAATATTTTAAAAGGAACAAAAAACTAGAGATATCTAAATAGCATAAGAATAGAAAGTTTGTCCTTCCAGTTGTACATCTACATAATCCTCATAAATTGTGATTGAAAACACATCTTGATCTTGTCTTTAATTCAAAAAAACCCACTATAATATTTTAGAAGGAAAAAACACAAAGATATTCAAATAACTATTTCAAGCTTGTCCTTCTAGGTGTACATCTACATAATCCTCATAAATTGTAATTGACAATCCATCTTGATCTTATCTCTAATTCAAAAAAAAAAACATTATTGGTTCCTGACAGGGAACTATAGTGAAGGTTGTGATGTTTAAACATTGACTAAACTATTTCAATTAGCCAATCTAAATGGAGCTTCTCTTCAAATTTATTTTCTCTTTACTAGTGACATAAATAAAGTTGAATATAATTTAAGAAAAATATTAATTTTAGATATTTTGATACAATGCCCTTTTAAATATTCTATCCATTATCTTCAACACTATGATATAAAGCACTTCCTGTCAAGCTACTAAAAAATATCTTAATTGTTTGAACAACAATACTCTAAATGGTGAAATATAGACTTCTAAAAACATTTTGCCCATTACCTTTTGTTCTTGAACTAGTTAACCTCATTTCAATCATACAATATTCATAGGAAATGGGAAGGCTTGAAGGAGAAAATATAAACTACATTTGCAGCACTCAATTACACACCAACTCCTATCAACTTTCCATCTTGATGAATGATCAACAACCTACCTTGTCCCAAAATAGACAACCAATTCACCATTCACTATTTGTCATATAGTTGAAATGATACACCTTCATTCTTGGAAAGCACCTTGGATTGAACACTAGTTTCCATGTTTGTTCCATGCACTAATAATATAAAGAAGATAGTTTCTAATTCTCACAAGGAATATCAACTCCATATAGCCATTCTTTAAAAGTATGACTACTATTAGATAGTTAGTTTAAAATGGATTTTTAAAGCCACAAAAGGAAATTCAAACAACTTAAAAAGGAACAACCTACTTCTATAGAATGTGGAAGTTCATTTTATTAATGCCCTATATCTCCATTCCTAACTAAGTAGACATAGAAATTGCACATAAATAAAGAATTATTTTTCTCACTATTCATGCGACAAATTTGACTATGAATCTTCAAAATTAGTTGCTTGAACAATCAGGAATCATTAGCACTTAAATTTAGAAGGGAAATTGGACTTGTTACTCATCTATGTGCATGAAATAAGTTCCTAGAAAAACATAAGTTAGTGCATCAAATATATGTAAATGAAAGAAAGAAACCTTGCAAAACCTTCTTGTTAGGAGATGCTAGAAGATTAAAAATACCCAAAATAAAAGGAAATAAGTGCAAACTAAACTAGGGGATACTTCATAGATTGACAAAAGACAATAAGATACACCTCTATAAGTCTAGACAACACTTAAGGTCCTAACAATAGAGCATGTTAAATTGATGCAAGAGCATCTTGGGTTGCCTTGTAATCTTGCACTTTTTGTTCATTCTATGAGTTATTACTAAGTTCTAGTAGCTGTCAAGCTCTAGTTGTTGTTGAGTTACAATTGCTGCCATGTTCTGGTTGCTATCAAGTTGTCTAGTTTTATTTGAGCATTCCTTCAAGTGCCGAGTGAACCTATTATTTGCTGATGCTAAGTTCTTGCTTTGGACAAGTTGTCTATGTTTTAGTTCTTAGTAGGAGCCAACTTTCATATTTAATTTGGATCATGGATTTAATGATAGGATCTTGTTTAGGGATGAGTGTTGACCATTTTGGGGTCAGCCTTTCTTTCATGTAATATTCTAGAATCTCCTATAAGCCATTTTGGCAAGAATAAATAAAGTTCTTAGACTTAGGTTAAGGAAGAAAAAGAGAGGGTTTTAAATATGGAAGGTATATGTGTCTGGAAATCAGAATATGAAGTTGGATCGTGGATCTTGAATGTAATTTTTATCTAGTTGTAACCTAGAAGGCATTACAACTTGACATGTATGCTGATTACTTGAAAATTCAATAAAAGTGTTTTGTTATGTCTCTCTGTAGTGTTGTTCTCTCTTATGTACTTCCATTGTGTTTACTCTGTAAGGTGCTTTGGATAGTTGGGTGTGACCTTGGCCCTAGTTATTTCATCCCTCCTTGCTAAAGGTGGTATTAGAGCCTAGTTTCATCCTTGTGGAGATTGGATCATGTAGAACCCCAATTTGAATTTGGTTGTAGGGTGGTAAATCTAAGGATTTGACCTATAACTTGCAAAGGGTTATGATCTTGCAAGAATCTAATCCTAAAGATGGTCTGATGTATTGAAAATGTTGATAATGCCATATTGGATACACTAAGACACATTGCAGCCAAATAGATGATGTGGAGATAGCCTAGAGGAGAGGAGCAAATCTTGATGATGCCAGTGATGATGAAGTAGTAGCACCAAACCCTAATCCAGAACCTAAAGAAGATCAAGATGAGACAAGATTGTTGAGAGTATTGTTTAGGGCACATTCAAATCCTATTGTAGAAGTTATTCCTTATGATGGAAAATTGGACACCATTGTTTTGTTTGATTGGATCTTTGATGTGGAGAAGTTCTTTGAGTTTCAAAACACTCCTATTAATAGGAAGGTGAAAATTATAGTTACTAGGTTTAAGGGGCATGCTTCACTATAGTGGAATCATTTACAAATAGATAGACAAAGGAGAGAAAAGGAGAAGATCAGGACTTGTCCGAAGATGATAAACAAGCTAAAGAACAAATTCCTTCCTGATGATTACCAAGTTAGCTTGTTGAGAAAGATGAAAAATTTGAGACAAAGAGATATGATTGCGAAGGAGTATACTAAGGAATTATAGAGATCTAGTGGATGATGATGTTGAGAAAATTTCAAGGTATCTAAATGGATTGAGATCTAGAATCCAAGATGAAATAGTTTTTTGTGAAATTGGAAAGTGTGGAAGAAGCATACCAATATGCCTTGAAAGATTGTGAGATCTTTAAAAAGAATCATGAACTAAGCCAAAGAGGTAGAGATGGTAGATTCCAGAGAGACAGAGGTAGATCTTATGGAGAAGGTGGCACATCTGATAGTTCTATGCAAGATAAGGAAAAATATTAATGGAAGAATGATGACAAAGGCAAGACCGGATGGAAAGGTGGTAATTCTTACTGAGGAGGTACTAGTTCCTATCAAGGAAGAGGTAATTTTTATTCTAGAGGTGGTTTTCATGGTAATTTTTTTAGATGTTGTAAATTAGGGCATGGATCCTTTGAATATAGATCCTCTAAAGATGGGAAAGGTAACAAAAATGTTGTGATTCAATGAGATATTAAGGGTTCATCAAGTGGACCTGAGGCTAGTTCAAAACCAGATGCAAGATGGTTGGAAAATATTGTAAAATGATCATTGATAGTGGAAGTTCAACAAATTTGGCATCAGAAGAGTTGGTTACAAAGTTACAATTGTAGGTATTGGAGCACCCTAAACCCTATCATGTTTCGTGGATTAAGGATGAGCATAGGATATTGGTAAGTGAACAATGTATTGTGAAGTTCAAGATTGGGCATTACTTTGATGAAGTTCTATGTGATATTATGCTTATGCATTGTTGTCATATTTTGTTGGGTAGACCTTAGAAATATGATAGACATGCTATACATGATGGAAGATTGAATCCATATACTCTTTGGGTGAATAAAAAAAAAAGTATTGTTGCCTTTGATCGAAAGTCTAGATTAGGTCAATTGTACTACTATTCAAGTTTGCATTGTTAATGGGAAACAATTTGAAAAAGAAATGAAGAGAAACCAAGTTCAATTTTCTATAATTCATAGAGGACTAAGTTTTGGTAGTAATAATTGAACAATAGAAGGTAGTAATGACTAAATGACAATAGAAATTGGTAGAGATTGAGTACATGGAGAAATTAAAAACTTGTTGAATGAGTACAAAGAAATTTTTGCTGAGGACACTCCTGATGATTTAGTACCGATAAGGATTATAAGTCATTGTATGGATCTGATTTCTAGAGCTACTTTTCCAAATAAAGCACCATATAGATTGACACCTATAGAGAATGAGGAAGTTAACAAAAAAGCGCATGAGTTGTTACAAAAAGGTTTAATCAGAGAAAGTTTGAGTCCATGTGTTGTACCTATTGTATTAGCACCTATGAAGAATGGAGAATGTGTACTAATTCCAGAGCTATTAATAAGATCACAATGAAATATAGATTTCCTATGTCAAGGATAGATGACATAATGGATTGTTTGAGTGGAGAAAATTATTTCACAAAAATTGATTTGAAGAGTGGTTATCACTGTATCAGAATCAAAGAAGGCAATGAATGGAAGACTTCTTTTAAGACAAAAGATGGTTTGTATGAATGGCTGGTTATGCCTTTTGGTTTGACTAATGCAACTAGTACTTTCATGAGGTTGATGAATGAAGTTCTCAAAAGATTTTTGGGTAAGTTTTTGATTGTTTATTTGGATGATATTATGATATTTAGTAAGACTAAGGAAGAACATCTTAAGCATTTTAGACAATTATTAAAGAGATTGAAGGAGGAGAATTTGATGATTAACTTGAAGAAGTGTTCCCTTATGCAAGAGGAGATTGTGTATTTGGGATTTGTAATTTTAGTTAATGGTTTAAGAATGGATACTTAGAAGTTTAAAGCAATTTTGGAATGGCCTACACCTGAGAATGTGGGTGAGGTAAGATCATTTCATTTGCTTGGCTAGTTTTTGCAAGAAGTTTATAAGAAATTTTAGTTCTATTTGTAATTCTATGACTAATTCAATGAGAGGAGACAAAAAAGAAAGATGAAATCGACACATGGGGCTGATAAGAGTTTTTAGTCTTTGAAAAAAAAGGCTATTGAGTTACTTGTATTGGCTTTGTCTGATTTGAATAAGGTATTTCAAGTTGAAAGTGATGCAAGTGGGAGTGTAATAGGATTTGTGTTGAGTCAAGAAGGTAAACCTATTTCTTTCCTTAGTGAGAAGTTGAATGATGCTAAAAGGAAGAATTCTATGTATGACCAAGAGTTTTATGGTATTATTCATGCCTTGAAGAAGTGGAGACATTATTTTATTCCTAAGGAGTTTGTGTTGTATACTAATCATAAAGTTTTACAGTACTTGGAAAGTCAACATAAATTGAACTAGAGACATATCAAGGGGGTTGAGTAATAGAGCTCCACATTTTTTATTAAGCATAAAAGTGGAGTTACTAAATTATTTGTTGATGCATTTAGTAGAAGATGTTCTTTGTTAATCGAGATGAAGGTTGAAGTTCTTGATTTTGATGAAATGAAAGAGTTGTATGATACTGACCTTGATTTTTCTGAGGCATGGAGAGATTGCAGAGCACAAAATCTAACTGATCACATAAGTAAGTATGATGAATATTTCATTCAAGAAGGCATGTTGTTCAAGAAAATTTAAGTGTGTATAACAAGAAGTTTTATGAGAGTTAATTTGATTAAGGAAAAAATATTGTGGTGGATTGGCTAGACATCTTGGAATTGATAAGGCATTGAGTTTTTTTTAAAGATAAATATTATTAGCCATAGATGTATAAGGATGTTCAAAAGTTTGTAAGGATTTGTGGAGTTTGTCAAGTTAAAAAAGGAGTAAGTTAGAATACTAGTTTGTATACACCTATTTTTTTTTCCTTAGAAAGCTTGGAGAGTCATCAGTATGAATTTTTTTCTTGGATTACCTAAGATAGAAACATGGTATGATTATATATTTACTGTTGTGATAGATTTTTGAAGATGGCTCATTTCATACTATGTAAGAAGACATTAGATGTTGAGCATGTTGTTGAACTTTTCTTCAAAGAGATTGTTATAATGCATGGATTACCAAAAAGCATTATTTCTAACAGAGATAGTAAGTTTGTTGGTTACTTTTGGAAAACATTGTGGAAGAAGATGGGTACTAAGTTGAAGTTTAGTTTTAATTTTCATCCATAGATAGATGGACAGACAGAGGTTGTGAATAGAATCTTGGATAATTTGTTGAGATTTTTAGTTAGTGATAAGCCAAGTAATTGGGAAGTTGTACTAACACAAGCTAAGTAAAGAGAAAAATCCTTTTGATATTGTTATAGGAATGCAAACTAGAGGATTATCAGATTTTAGGGATGTTGCTATTGAAGAAAAGAGAAGTGTTGTAGCTAAAGAATTTTTTGGTTTTATGGAGTCTTTGCATAAGGAAGTAAAGTTGAGGTTGGAAAAAAGTAATAAGAAGTTTAAGGAGAATGTTGATAAGTCTAGAAGACATCATGTTTTTGAAGTTGGTGATGAGGTGATGGTTTATTTAAAGAAAGGAATATTTCTTATTGGAACATAAAATAAGTTAAAGATGAAGAAGTTTGGACCTTGTAAGATCTTGAGGAAGTTGGACAGTGGTAATGCTTATCAAGTTGCATTACTTGATGACATAGATATATCTCCTATATTCAATGTTGATGATTTGTATAAGTATCATGAGTCAGATGATGAAGTTGTTTTATTAGATGATTATCCTAAGAAGTAGATTGAAGAATTCAAACATGTATTGGATCAGAGAGTTAGTAAGAGAACAATAGGAAAACATTACTATGAGTATTTGGTAAAGTGGAAGAATAGACCACTTGAGGATGCTACGTGGATTTCTCAATCTGAGGTTGATTCATCTTAGGTTGTCACACCTACATGATTCAGGAGAATCATTTCTTTCAACCCTAGTTGTTTGATGTAGGAGCATCCTAGGTTGCCTTGTAATCCTCCAATTTTTTTTATTCTTCCAATTATTGTCAAGTGCCAGTTGCTATCGAGTTCCAGTTCTTGTCAAGTTCTAGTTCCTATCAAGTTACAATTGCTATTGAGTTCCAGTTACTACTCAATTCTGATTGCTAACAACTTCTAGTTGTTGCCGAGTTCTCCATTGTTGGCTGAGCATCCCTTCAAGTGTCAAGTGAACCTGTTATTTGTTGATGCTCAGTTCCTTCTTTGCCTAAGTTGTTTGTATTTTAGTTCTTAGTAGGAGATGAATTCTGTATTTAATTTGGATTGTCAATTTAATGATAAGATCTTGTTTAGGGATGAGTATTGACCATTTTAGGGTCAGCCTTTCTTTCATGTAATATTATAGAATCTTATGTAAGCTATTTTGGTAAGTATAAATAGAATTCTTAGGCTTAGGTTGAGGTAGAATAGATAGGGTTTCAAAAGTTGGAGGCATATGTGTTTGGAGATGTGAGTTTGAAGTTTGATTGTGGATCTTAAATGTAATTTATTTATATTCATAACCTAGAAGGCCTTATAGCTTGGCATGTATGCTAATTACTTCAAAATTCAACAAAAGAATTCTCTCTCTCTCTCTCTCTCTCTCTCTCTCTCTCTCTCTCTCTCTCTCTCTCTCTCTCTCTGTGTGTGTGTGTCTGTCTGTCTCTATGTGTGTGTGTGTGTGTGTTGTTGTCTTCTCTTATTTGCTTCTATTGCACTTACTATACAAGGTGGTTTGAATAGATGTGTGTGCCCTTGGCCCTAGTTATTTCATCCCTTCTTGCACCATAAACTTAGATGCTACTTCACTAGAAAGAAGATGACATACCACATAAAGACCAAATTGTAGTAAAGGAAGTGATAGAGTATTGTCTGATAGTAGAATGAAATTTTGTATTTGGGTACTAAGAAATATTGTATGACTTCCCTATAGACATAAAAAAAATAGACAAACCAGATACAAGAAAATGAAAGAAAATGTGAAAAGTGAAGCCAAACCCTAGAGTCGAGTCCATGGTGGGCACAAAAAATGTATGTTTAAAATGTGACATGCACTTTTCTAATGCATTCTATCTAAGGGATCAAAATGAGCTAGGTTCAGTGAATGATGACTTAGAGATTCCTATCTATGATGTACAATAATAAAAAAGATGTAGTGGTAGCACTCAAATGAACCTAATAAAGACCCTTGCAAGGTGTGCCATACAATGGAAGATTGAAAGATAGGAGCAAGAGTGCTAGTATCCAAGAATCAGGATGGACAATGTAAATAAATTTCAAAGTAACTAAGATGAGATTACAAGAACTAAATTACTTACACATGCAAGTAAAAGAAAAATAATCTAAATAGGATGAGCAAGATTACTTTCCTCCTATTTAGACTAGGTGATATTAGCTAATAAAAAAAAGAAACCAAGCTACCATGCAAGATTCAAGATATAATAGAAGTTGATGAAGGGTGCTCCCCTTAATACCATAAACACATAGCAAAAACAAAGAAATAACAACAAATGTGAGAATAAAATATGGACTTATTAATCAAGGGTGCTCCCCTTAATACCATAAACACATAAGAGAAACAAAGAAACAATAGTAAATGCAAGAACAAAATATGGACTTCTTATTTAATCCAAAAATGCGGAATTAAAGAATTCACAAGTACAATATGCTAACCCACATTAGCACCTTCATTATAGTAGATTAAGCTATGAACTACCACCCAGAGTTGTCTTAGACAAATTTTGGAACTTTCTTAAATAGGCAATTTTACACCACCTGGGAAGGTTCTAGATGCTCAAACTTAATACCTACGGTTGATAGACCCTAAAAATACATACAGAGTCAGCTAAATACATCTTTGCCAAATTATTTTAGAAATTTTTTTAGCCCACCTTCGGAAGGCCATAACTCTCAAACCATTGCTCTGATTGGCTATGATAACCACTTTTTGGAGATGCTACCTCCTTATCTATAGGCTTGGAATCATGAAAGTGCCCTTTTGTCAAGTTTTTAGACCTTATCCAAGCACTCTAAGGCCTCCAACAATGGGTCTAAAGATTTTTCTACAAAATGTTCCACCAAAAATCTGCAATAACTTGTCTAATACTTAAGCTGGAGCAATAAGATTTATATGGTAGGCTGATAGGTCTACAATGAACCTTCATGTATAAAATGAGAACATTTTGAGCTTGAATGAGATAATTACTAAAAATAGAAAGTTCCCATAAATAGTAACCACCCTCTCTACTGGTCCTTATTAAAATAGAAAAGACTAAAAATAAACTTTTTTTTGGTGATGCAAGATTTCTCTTACACCCAGGATGCTCCTGCATTATACACCTAGGGTAATTTGAGAAGTGACTCCATCACATCTTATGTGTTTAGAGGAAAACCAAGATAGTCAACCTACTCCCTTGGTAGCCATGATGAATCTTCTATTGGCCTCCCTTTCCATTTGACTAGATATTCCTCATAAGTTTTTTTTCTTATGCTTTTTCGAACATGAATGTCCAATATCTCTTCAATATCCTTTGTAGTCGAACTAGTTGCTAGAATACTCCACTGTGCTTCTGCAACTTCATCTCCATCACCTCCTTCATAATACTCTATCAAATCTAAAATGTTAAATGCTAGTGAAATATTCAATTTAGTAGGAAACTCCATTTCATAAGCATTTTCAGAATCATGCCTTTTTACTATCTTGCATGGTCCAAACTTCTTCATCTTCAGCTTATTATATGTACCCACTGGAAAAATGCTCCTTTCTCAAATGAACCACAACTTCATCTCTAGTCTAAAATTCCTTATACCTCCTTTTCACATCTACCTTAGCCTCATACTATGTATTCATCTTTATGATGTGCTTTCTCGCCTCCTCATGGATGTACTTCAAATGTTTAGCAAATTCTTCTACTTCAGCACTACTTATCTCTCCTTTATCCAACTGTCTCAATTCAGAAGCATTTCTAGGACTACTCCCATATACAATCTGAAATGGTGATTTACCAATACTCTTATAGATAGAATTATTATATGCAAATTCTGCCTATGGTAAAATCATATGCCATCCTTTTGGTTTGTCTCCAACCAAACATCTTAGCAAGTTTTCAAAACAATGATTCACAACATCTATCTATCCATCAAGCTGTGGATGATGTGATGAACTAAACTTCAAATCTATCTTCAATTTCTTCCACAATGTATGCCAAAAATACCCAACAAATTTGGTATATCAATCTAAAACTATACTCTTTTCCATACCATGTAGTCTCACCACTTCTTTGAAAAACAATTCTGCTACATGAACAACATCACTAGTCTTCTTGCAGGGAATAAAATGTGTCATCTTTAAAAACCTATCAATCACCACAAAAATAGAATCATGCCCACACTGTGTCCTCAATAATCCAAGAACAAAATCCATACTAACATCCACTCATGACTTCTCTAGTATAGTTAATGGCTAATACAATCCTGTACTATGCTTCACTCCTTTTGCCATCTGACATACTCTACAACTCTATGCAAACTTCTTTACATCTTGCTCCAACTGTGGCTAGTAATAATTCTTAGCAACCAAAGAAATGGTCTTATCTCTACCAAAATGTCTAGCCAATCCTCCACTATGCTTCTCCTTGATGAGATTCTCTCTCATTGAAATTCTTGGAATGTACAACTAACTTCCTTTGAACAACATACTACCCTGGATCATAAAATTCAACCACTTTGTCCTATCAAGTGTAATAGGTTTTGTACAAGCCGTCCATGCCTCACCAAAATCAGTATCATCTGGATACAAAGTATTGATTTCCTTGAACCCAACCACCTTTATCTACATTTATGTCAACAGAAGTTTTCTTCTACTAAGAGCATCTGCAACTTTGTTAGACTTTTACTCATGTGTTTCAAAACAAATGTATAACTATGAAAAAACTCAACCCACTTCAAATGCCTTTGGTTCAAATTTCTTTGACTATTCAAATATTGCAAAGCTTGATGATCAATATACAAAACAAACTCCTTAGGAAGAAGATAGTGTCTCAACTTCTTCTATGCTTGAACTATAACATAAAATTCATGATCATAAATAGAATATTTTCTTTTTGCATCATTCAACTTTTCACTAAAATAAGCAATAGGTCTACCTTATTGGTTAACAATAGCTCCTATTGAAATACCACTAGCATCACAATCTACTTGAAACACCTTGTTATAATATAGAAGTTCTAAAATAGGTTGCTCAGTAACTTTCTATTTTAATAGGTTAAAAATCTTATTTGCTCCTACAGTCCACTTAAATTCTTTCCTATCCCCTCTCATTGTTTTAGTCAAGGGTCCACAAATACTACTAAAACCTCTCATGAACTTTCTATAAAAACTAGCCAATCCATGAAAAGATCTTACCTCTATCACACTCCTTGGAGTAGGCCATTCAAGGATAGCCTTTAATTTATTTGAGTCCATTTTCAGACCTTTTACTAAGACTACAAATCCTAGGTACACAACTCCTTGTTTACAAAACTACACTTCTTCAGGTTTATCAACACTTTTTATTCCCTCAAATTATCAAACACCTTGCGAATATGGATCAAATGATCCTCCAATGTCTTACTAAAGATCAAAATATCATTTAGGTAAATAATAACAAACTTACCTAGAAAATCATTTAGTACCTCATTCATGAGTTGCATGAAAGTGCTTGGTGCATTAGTTAGCCCAAAAGGCATGACTTACCACTCATATAATCCTTCTTTTATCTTGAAAGAAGTCTTCCACTCATCACCTTCTTTGATATGAATTTGATAGTACCCACTCTTCAAATCTATCTTTGTGAAATACTTAGCTCCACTCAAATAGTCCATAATATCATCCATCCTTGGAAATGGAAATCTGTGCTTGATTGTGATCTTCTTGATAGCAGGAGAATCTATGTACATCCTCCATTCTCCATTATTCTTTGGTGCTAATATTATTTGTACAACACATAGACTCAGAATCTCTTGAATTGACCCCTTCTGCAACAACTCATGAACTTGCCTGTTCAACTCTTCACTTTTTGTTGGTCTCATTCTATGTGCTACCTTGTTTGGAAAACTAGCTCTTGGAAACAAATCCATCTGGTGACTGATCTTCCTTATTGGGGGCAATCCATCAGGTATATTATTTGATACAATATCAAAAAACTCATGGATGGTGGAAATCTGTTATAATTAATCAAAACTCTCCCAACATATTTGCAACCTTTTTAGGTACCTCCTCTATTTCTTCTTTACTATCTTTTGGAATTATAGCAAAACACACATGCTCACGCTTCATACCTTTGAGAAACTCTTTCCATAAAAAAAACTATGTTCTAGCAACACTACATACCTTTTCTTCTTTATCCTTCAATGGTTTCAACTTATGTTTCAGTCCATCCTTGGTTACAGTGTAGGTATTTGCTCACCCATCATGTACAACATGCTTGTTATACTATCACAATCTACCCAACAATATATCGAATATGTCCTTAGGTATGATATACATAGTACCTCATCCTAGTAGCTTCCAATCTTGGACTTCACTGAGCATTTCTCATTGACCATGACCTTGTGGTCACCTTGCACCTAAGCAATATGGTATGGATGTAGGTCTTTATATCTCTTTGGCTTCAACTTGGTGACCATCATTTCTAATACCATATTATTAGTACTTCCACCATTAATGATCACATTACAACACTTATCTTCACATTTTTACCCTATGCAAAACAAGCTTCTTCTTTGATCAAACTCATTCTCACCACTTATTAAGACTATTATATTAACTAGGACTTCTCCTCTTTTAGCATCTTTAGAATGTGAGGATTTGGCATCTTCATCAACATGTACAACTTTGGCCTGGCCTTTGGTGCTTTGATTTGTCCTTCCTTAGTACTGGGTACATTCAAATGCTCTATGTCCTTCTCCATAGTGAAAACATTTCTCACAAAAGCCTCCTCTTCCAGATCCTTTTCCTCTACCTCTTCATCTTTGATCCCTATTGTTTTGATCATAAAAATGATTGGATTTGTTTCCCCTTTGGTTTTGAATTCTACTTGTAGCCTCATCCTTGTTCTTCTAATCATCATTATGACCTCCATAAGATCGTCTACCAAATCTTCAACCGTGACCTCTTTCATTATTCTTGTTGTCAAAATTCTTGCTTAGTTTCTCCTCAACTTTTAGGGAAAATGGTAAGCCTCCTAAATACTATCCATTCAGACTAGAATAAGCTCATCATAGATTCTTTTCCTTAACTCATAAAGATAATGAGCCACTTTCTCCTTATCAGCTTCTACATGGCCTGTTCTAATTAGAACTCGATAGAACTCTTCAATATACTCTTGAACATATTTTCTTGCTTGCTTCAACCCTGACATTTTGTTCAACAAATCAAGCTCATAATCCATGGGAATGAATTGTCACTTTAGTATAGCTACCATCCATTCCAATTTGGTGATTTTGTCCTTTCCCTTTCTATTTCTCTCGAACTAAACCTCCTGCCACCAGATCTTTGCATGTCTCTTTAGTTTTTCTTTTGCAAAATTGACCCTATCAAGATCTTTAATATCTTCATACTCAAAGTACTCCTCTAGTTCATTGATCCAATCGATCAGCTTCTCTAGATTAGGATTTCTTAAAAATGTGGGAACTTCAAACTTAGGTCTCTTTCCAATCTTGGAGATGGCCCTAAAAAGCCTCTCTTCCTTTGGGTTTAGAACTACCTTTGCTATGAAATTTTCTTCTACTTCATCCTCACCCTTGATTTCATCTCTTACAAGAAGATTTATTCATCTATGCATTTGTTCTTCCAATGCTTGCATTCATCTTCAGAGGGCTAGGAAACCCTTAGGTGTAACACCTACAACTCTTCTGCCATGCTCTCTTCATGGAGGCATTTTCATGCTTTTTTTGAAACCCTAGTGCAAACTACCTCACAATTAGTGATTTGTCTACACAATCAGCCAAAACCTTGGTCCTGGTGTGAACTACCTCATAGTTGGTGATCTATCCACACACTCAAGAACTCTAGCTCTAATGCCACTTGATAAAGGGTGCTCCCCTTAATACCATAAACACATAACAGAAACAAAGAAACAATAGCAAATGTGAGAACAAAATATGGACTTCTTACTTGATGAAAGGTGCTCCCCTTAATACCACAACACAATAGAAACAAAGAAACAACAACAAATGCTAGAAAAAATATGGACTTCTTATTTGCACTGCAAATGCAAAATTACAAAATCCACAAGTACAATATGCTAAGCCAAATGGGTGCCTTCATTACATTATTTTGCAAGACTAAACTATGAACTACCACATAGAGTTTTCCTAGATAATGTTTGGGCCTTTCTTAAATAGGCAATTTTATGCCACCCGAGAAGGTTTAGATGCTCAAACTTAATACTTAGGTTCGATAGACCCTAACAATACATATAAAGTTGGCTAAATACATCTTTGACAAATTACTTTAGAAATTTTGGTATCCCAACTTCAAAAGGCCATAACTCTCAAACTATTATTCCAATTGGTTATTATAACCACTTTTCAAAAATTTCAGCTCCTGATGTATAGGCTCTTAATTGAGTAAGTGCCCTTTTGTCAAGTTTTGAAACCTCATCCAGGCACTCTAAGGCCTCCAACAGTGAGCCTGAAGATTTTTCTACAAAATTTTCTACCAAAAATCCATAATAACTCCTCCAATCCTTAACCTAGAGAAATAAGATTTTTATGGTAGGCTGATAAGTCTAAAATGAACCTTCATATAGAAAATGAGAATATTTTAGGCTCATATGAGAGACTTACTAAAAATAGCAAGTTCTCATAAATAGTAACCACCCTATGTACTAGTCATTATTAAAATAAAAAAGACTGAAAATAAAATGTTTTTGGGTGATGCAAGATTGCTCTTATACCCAGGATGCTCCTACATCAGAAGTAAACTAGTATGCAGGTACAAAATAAATGAGATTTTCAAAAGGAGTTCTAAATTTCTCTAATAGTTCTAAAATGAAACTTGCATTATAATGATAAATAGTTCTAAGATACGAGGAGACAACCTCATGATAAAGAACAATATATGGTAGAGATTAAGAGGCAAAATTAGTAGTGGAGAATGATCCTTATCTTGACTTTTAAGAACAAGAATCTTAAGTGGAAACATTAATGTTTATGTTTAAGAGGCAAAAAATATATGGAGAAAAATATGAGGTAAAAGAGATTCTATTGCCTTGGATAGTGTTCTCATAAGTGTATGCACAAATGTATTTTTTTAAAAATTTTAAATTAGAAAATTGTTTTTTTCATGTGCACATAGAATAAAAGGGATGCATTTAATTAAAAGGGAGCAAGATCTTCTAATTGAATAAAGAATCAGGATAAGGTGATCAAGAAATCAAATAATTCAAGAATTGATCAAAGATGATAGATAAAAGAGATTATGCATAATTGACTAGAAATAATAGATTAAAAATCTTGAGAAGGGGGCTCAAAATTTAGTAGCTCATTTTGGGTGATTACACCTACTAGTAATAAGACACTTTCTTTAGTCAAGTTACTTATCCATGGGTTTTCCCACCTTGGCTTTTCTATGTATAAAATCTATTCTTATGTGTGTGCGTGCTTTTTATTGTTTTGATTTCTACACTTAATAAATGTTGAGTGAAAGGTTTCTCAATTTTTTTATAAGTTTAAGCGTATACTGATTCATCCTTTCTTCTCTTAGTATCCTAGGTGTTCGAAAATTGGTATTACATCTTGGTCTGTTGAAAGAGTCTTATAGTTTGAATGCAATCTAAACAAATGAGCTTATGGGTTAAGAAATATATCAAGATTTTCATAAGGAACTTGAAAACACTCTTGAAGATATAGAGAATATTATATGTGAAAACCATTAATGTTTATCTCAGAAATAAAGATAAAAAATAAAAAATAAAAGATGAATGTAAACAAAGACACATAAAAACACAACAAATTGTTTTGGGAAAACCCTCAAAATTGAGCAAAAAATCCAGCCACACTATAAAAATGTTAGACTTAAGTAGTTATAGTGGCATGTTGGATTGACAAAATGGTGATGAATAAGATGTAGCATGACATTGACTTAAACATTACCAAGACTTAGAGTGTGACATTAATAGGAAATCATTTAATAGGATATAGAAGTGTTGCAAGATAGTACAATTGCCAATAGTCTGACATACCAATTAAGACCAAGAGCAGAGTATAGAAAAAATGACAAATGACAGATAAATGTACATTCTTATTGATCACAAATAATCTAAGCTAAGTGACCATGGATGTAATGAGACAAGTGGATAGTTTGACATTGATGTTATGGATGTGATGAGACAAGTGGATAGTCTGACATTGATATCGTACACACACACACACATGCATGTGCACACACACACACACACACGCGCGCGCATGCACACACACACACACACGTGCGCGCGCGCGCGCACACACACACAGACATATGTGATGAGCTAAGTCACCATTTGAAAAATGCATGTTAAATAATAGGTTTTCAAAAGCTCTTTTAAATAGTTTATTAGCAAATCTATATCATCTCTTCCTTTTATGGATATAGTAGTAATATTGAAAAATATTTTTTGATAATTTACTTGGGTGTATTAAAATAAATATAAATCTAAATCTAATCTAATACATCACATAAAAAAAAATCATAAAAAGTGCGTGGATTTATGTTTTTTGTATTGTCATTCATATTTACTATTATTGATATTTGTGTAAACTTAAATATCTTTATAAAGATTTTTAAAATCATTTCTTGAATAATTTTTTTATTTTAGTTTCTAAAATGTGTGGTGACTTTATTTGAGAGTGATTTAATAGCCTCCAAACACTTTTCACTAGTTTAATTTTCTATATAAATATTAATAAATAGCTCAATCTTTCTAGAAATTCTAAAGTATGTATACCTTAGAAGATGCTTACCGTGTAAGTATTAATTTTACATACATAAAAAAATCCTTAACAATAATTTTGTTTTTTTTTTTTTTTGTGATTAAGGCATCACCTTGGGGTCAAAGTTAGGCTGAGGAATGACAATTATTTGTTCTATAGCTGAACTCTTTGTCATATAACCTAAAGTATAGCTACCAAAGTTTGTGAATATATTATAATGGGTAGAATATTTGGGAAACCTTTATTTATATATAGTATTATAAATAAAATGATAAATTAATAAGAATTAAAATATCTATAATGAAATTTAGTATTTAAAAAAAAATCAAACCTTCTTTTAAAAGTCAACAAAATTCTAGCTCTTTGTAAGAGCATAGTCTGAGCACCAACTCAATGTCCATCACTTATATACAATTTTCACTTGATTGTAATTTTTTTTTTTCTAGTTTACAATATCATAAATATATATAATCAAGTTATTATTGTAAAAATATTACCAACATTGAACTATTTTATGTAATATTGTTTAGTTTTGATAAAAAAAGATTTTCTAAAACAACTTCTAAAAATTAAATGTTGCAAATTGTACCATGAATTTGAAAAGAAAAATGAAATTGTGTTACTATCAAATCATTTAACACTTGGAGACAAACATCTAGCAAATATTTGTTACAACACACTTAAAAATCCTTTTTTCGTAGATTTATCATTTACTTTAAAATGAAAATAACTATATTTAACACTCATCACACTCTCATTGAGCTTGGACAACATGTCTTAATTCAATAATCCCTACACTTACTTGGAATAGACCCTTCATCTAAATTGACGCCATTGCATCTTATGAATAATGTCCACTTGTACAAATGGGTGGAAAGTAAGTTTGGAATGCTACATTGAGATATGGCTTCAATTGATTTCTATCACAACTAGTGAATGTTAGTTAAAAGAAATTCTAACTTCCAAGAGTTATAAGTAGTACTTTATTGATAAAAGATAATAAACCAAAACAATTGAGTTAAACAAAATAATGTTTGTAGAGAGTGAGATAGCAATGATTCCAAGTGCATAACCAATAAAAAAATCACAAGATAAGCATGTTAGGTTTTGATAGATCCAAAACAATATAAGAATAAATAGGTGTATGCATAAACAAAAGAAGAATACCCAAAGAACACAAATAACATGGTTCATTCAAAACCTAGGCCAACATAGCCTTCAACCTTTCTATTATCCAACAAAAATGTACACTAACATTACAATGCATTATGAATCTTAACCACTTACAACAACATTTTAGGGAAACCTCTAAAATTAACCATTTTAGGGTTTTTAAAATTTTGGTTTTATGTTACTAGAAAAACACTAAATTTTTTTAGTGTTGCACGCTGACTAGAGGTTCGGGGCTACTGACCCTCGCCTTCGATAATTACCAAAGAAATCACCACAACATCAACACCCACTACATGATCAGTCACCCCAATATCAACAAAGAAATACATAGGAAACACATTTCTAATACATTGGCATAAGAAAGGCGCTCTGCAACTTTTTTTCTATTTTCTCGCTCAAGTGATATTTTGAATTTTGGATGAGCGTGGATGCTTCTAAGGGGCCATGCCTGGCCTTAGATCCCTACCCAGAGCTGCTTCTCATTTTGATTGTGACTGGGGTTACCTAGGGGAATGTCAATGGTGTTTGTCTTGTTGTGGGGATGCCAATGAAGTCAACAACATTGCTAGTGGGCTAGGAGATTCAAATGAGCCTTTCTAGGGCTCAATTGGTGGGCCAGGAGATTCAAGAAAGCCATAACAAGGTTTTGGGTTGGAAGGAAGTGGTCCTTGGTGAGAAGGAGGCTCTCATCCTTGTGGAAGCTCCCAAAGTGATTAGCAATGATGAGGGACTAGAAATTGTGGTTCCAAATAGCTTGGTCGACAATGTGTCTGCCAATCTACAACTCTACCTCATTGGTAGATTTTTTTCCTTTTGCCCATTGATTGAGATGGTCTAGAAGTGGGTGAGTTAGAGATGAAAGTTGAAGGGAAGTGTTATGGTCTTGGCTATGTTGGGAGGTCTATTCTTTTTTAAATTCAAGGCAATAGAGGATATGACAATGGTGATGGTAGGCTCCTAGTCATATGGAAACCATAGCTTGGTGGTGACTAAATGGCATCCGATGTTGGATTTGGTGAAAGAATTAAATAAGATGGCTTTGGTCTGGGTTAGGTTACTAGGCTTCCTCTTGAGTTCTAGGATGAAAGGATCTTGAAATCCATTAGGGATTCCTTTGGGAACTTTGTGGTGGTGGATTTGGTTACTTTGTAGAGATCTTGACTTGTCTTTGCGAGGTTTAGTGTTAATGTGGCAGTGGGTACTTCATTACCAGATACTATCATTTTGAGCTCAAAATGGGGTAAGAAGATTCAACCCATTTTTTATGAGACTATAGGTGTGTTTTGTCAAAAATGCTCATCTTTTGGGCATTTATTTGTCAACTATAAGAAGTCAAATAGAATGGTTGAGGAGAAAATTGAGGGTGATCTTGTAACGGGATCCCCTCCTCCTCCTAAGGACTCAAGAGCGGTGGACATGCCTCTTGAGGGAGACAAAGAGGTGACTCTCTCTCCAAGTAGGAAACTTGAGGAAATGAATCCTTAGAAGGATAAGGAGGAGTAGACTCTCCCCTAGGAAGGTGTTGAGTGATAACCATCAAGTTGGGATAGGTAGAGTAAGAACAAAGGAGCTGGAGGGGATGCTTGGCTCAGTCCGGGGGTTAGAGTTACTTTGCATATAGGAAGGGGAGATAGAGGGTTTGGAGCAAGGAGAAATTGATTCTTTCCCCTTTTTACAAGGTATTGAGGAGCTTCTTAGTACCCCTTCAAGGAACTTGGTGATTGAGGAGGTCTTTCAAGTGGGTACCGACAAGGCTGTGGAGAAGGGAGAGGTGAATGATGGGGTAGAAGGAAAAGTTGCTAGTGTACTTCACTGGAATGAGGAGGATTTTCCAAATAAGATGGTGGATCTGGCCTAGCTAGATGATAAAGAAGAGAGGTGGAAAACATAAAGAAGAGAGACAAGGGTTTCAAGGAAACTTCAAGTGATTGCAAAGTTGAAGTTAGATGTTGGAAAGTTAGGTAAACAAACTAAGAAAGCCAAGCAGTTGGCTAGGGAGGTGGCAAGTGGTAGGCAAGCCACTTTGGAATCCTTAATAAAAGGTAGGAAGTGATTTTTCTTTCTTGGAATATGAGGGGGATGAACAACCCTCATAAGTAGTTTTCCCTCAAATAGCAGTTGGCAAACTAGAAAATATTTATCCTACTCATCTATGAGCTTAAAATGTCTATGGTTAACTTGGTGAATATGGAAATTTTTGTTTGGCCTGGGGTGAAATTTTGTTATAGTGAAGCAAAAGGTGCTTTAGGAGAGGTGGCAACCTTTTGGAACCCAAATGCTGCTAATGGTAGTCTTATCTATAGCTCAAAGTTTTATCTTGTTGTTGAGCATAGGATAGGTGATAGGAAATGGAATATTATTAATGTTTATGCCCCTAACACAAGAAATGGTAGACATAGCTTATGGGAGGAGCTGTCAATTTTTATTTCTCAAAATAAGAATACCTTTTGTATGGGAGATTTCAACTCACCCCTATACCCTTCAGAAAAAAATGGAAGAATGATTGATTTTACTGATAGTTTGAAGGATCTAGCTGAATTTATATCATGGTGTGAAGTTTACATATTCTAATAATAGAAAACGGGTTGACCTAATCCAAGTCAGATTGGATAGACTTTTGGTCTTGCCAGGGTGTGAAGGATTAACTTCCTCCTCTCTTACGAGACTACCTAGGATGGTTTCAGATCATGCCCCAATCCTTTTTAATTGGAAAGAAGATTCCTTGGGGAATCCAAGACCATTTAGATATGAAATTATGTGGCAGTTCCATCCTGATATTAGCTCTAGAGTGGTTGAGTGGTGGGGGATAAGAATATAAGGGATAAGGATGTATAGACTCTCTATTGAACTTGACAATGTAACGAGAAATGTGGTACCCTGGAAAAAAAGGTATTTTGGGGACATTTTTAAGACCAAGTTGGAGGTGTAAGGGAAGTTAGTTGAATTCTAGAAAGCTATGGAGGAAGGCATACCAATGGATAAAATGATCTAGGAAGAGGGGAACTACATGAAAGATTGGAAGGAAACTTTGAGTAGAGAGGAGATTTATTAGAAACAGAGATCAAGGGAGTTATGGCTTAAAGTGGGGGATAGAAACACTATGTTTATTCATAGATCTACTTCAATCCACAAATGAAAAAACACTATTGATAGCATTAAAGATGAAAATAATGTGAAGCTGAACAAACTTGAAGAGATAGGGAACTAGGCGATGGCTTACTTCAATAATTCCTTCAAGGAAGAATAGAGGGAGTTTAGAGAGGAGGGTCGGAAGTGGTTGATTGAGACTATGCCCTCAGTAATCTCGGCTAAAGAGAATGAAGAGCTTGTGTAGATGGCGACTGAGGAGGAAGTCCATATAGCTGTGTTTTCCATAAAAGCCTATAAATCCCTAGATCCTGATGGTTTCCCGCTAGTGTTCTTTCAACACTTTTGGGAGATTATCTAGTTGGATCTCCTTCGGGTGGCCCATGACTTCTTTAGGACTAGGAATCTTCTCAAACAACTCAATAAAACTTTCATTACTCTAATTCCCAAGGTGAAAGACCTTGAAGTTCTCTCTGACTTTAGATTGATCAATCTTTGTAACACCACCTACAAGATTTTCACTAAAATTTTAGTGAATAGGTTGAAGTTTCTGCTATGCAAGTTTATTGGGAAAACGTAGAATGGGTTTGTCCCAAGATGATGAATCCTAGTTGCTGCAATAATGATAGATGAAGTTTTGCATTCTATGGAGAAAAGTGGTAATACTAGTATGGCCTTGAAATTGGACTAATGAGTTCTTTTGGAGGGCCACCCCGGCTGGGGAATTCTAGGTCAAATCTGCCTATAAGCTAATGTTTGATAAATCTCTTGAACCTAATGATTGGGGAAATGTTTGGTTTAACCATTTAATCCCAAAAATCAACATTTTCTAGTGGACCACTATCCATGGGAAAATCCTCACTATTGAAAACTTGAGGAAGAGGGGGTTCCAAATGCCTAATAGATTTTGTATGTGTAAGAGGGAGGACGAGAGCATCAACCACCTATTCCTACATTACAACTTTGCCACTAAGGTGTGGGGGAAAATTTTCCAAAAGTTAGAGGTGAATTGGGTGTTCAATGAGGATATGGGGCATTTGGTGAATTGGTAGGGCCCCTTCACCGACCCCCTGCTTATCAATTTGTGGAAGATTATTCCCCCCCAGGTGTATTGGGGTATTTGGAAGGAGTGAAATAATGAGGTGTTCAAAAATGAGGAAAGGGAGGTGAAGGTTGTGGTTGATATGGTCTTCAAATTGATAGTTGATAACATTAGATGCAGCAATTGGAGAAGACCAATGTTCCCCCCTTCTACCCTGGAGGTTAGAATTGCAAATTTTTGGTCATTGATGGATGGGATTATGGAGATTGACAACTCTAATCTTATGTCTAGAAAGAGAACTCGATGGAAACCCCTTCCTGCTAACTGGGTCAAACTCTATTTTGATGGTACTGCTAGAAAGGAGGGATCAACGAGGGGAGGGATTGTCAGGGCTGTAAGGGAAGGATACTATTGGCTTATGCTAGTCCATTAGGGAAAGTTTCAAATAATGTTGCAGAAGTGATGGCTCTATATTGGGGTATAAAGTTTGTCTTGAGTGTGGGATGGTGGGATGTACAAGTTGAAGGTGATTCTAAAGTCATTATTGAGATTGTTAAAAGCAATATGCGGGAGGGATGGGCTATCAAAATTATTATTGATGATATCAAGTACCTATTAGCCACCCTCAATAGGTTTGATTTGAATCACATTTTTTGGGAGGGAAATAGTGTGGTTGACGGTATGGTGACGATTGGCTTAAAGCTAGAAGGGCTAAGAGGTTGGAGGAATTTGAATGCTTTGTCAAATTTGGTGAGGGAGTTAGTGAACAAAGAAATTAATAATGATGAATCCTAGCTAGTTACTTTGTATAATGCAATTTTGCTAGTGGGGACGTAATGTACTTGATGCTTATATGGTAAGGGGAAAAGGCTTGGGTACGAGCAATAATTATAACTTATGGCTCAAAAATTAGAAGTTTGATATGGGGAATTTTTATTCATTTCCCTTTATGGATCATCATACGCTATGCAGAAAAAAGATTTTTTTTTATAGATTTGTGGTGTGTTGGGAATGATGGAAATGGTTGGGGGAAAGATCATGGGGGCTAACTCATGATCTTTCTCACCAATTTGGCAGGTTCCATTATTACTATTAATTGTAATTTTCATCTCCATTTAAGGGTTTATCTTTCTAAGAGTGAAGTATTTTTTAGGGACTGGGATTTGAATAGAGAGAGAGGAGAGGTAAAAATTATAGAGATGGGAGGTGACCTAATGCACATTGAATTGGATATGATCAATGATAGTGTGAGGAAGCCCTTTGGTCTGGTACATTCTAAAGGAGGGTAGTTTTGTCCTGTTCATGGAGACTCTCAATGGCAATGATGAGAATTGTTCTATGTAGTTTGTTAACTCATGGGAGAATTGCAAAGTGATAATTAATGGTATCTCATTTCATGTTTCAGAGGAGGTGATTGCTATGGCGATGGGCATGGTGATGAGGGGAAGAAAGTGGTAGAAGGTGACATAGGTGACTATGAAACAAGTCTGCAATGATTCTTTGTGGAAGGAAGGTGAGGAATCAGTTTGGCACAAATGGGGTTTCATGAGGGAAAAACTACTTGACTTGTGGAATGAGGTTTGTCTGATTTTGATGAAATATCTTACCTTGCTACTACCATTTTCCTCTTAATCATTTTTGACACCGTGATTTTCTTTCACTACCCTTCTTCTTGTTGCATGATCTTGAGGATACTGTTGTTGATGTGAAAGATAAAATAAGAAGGGGGGCTAATTTTACTATTCTACACCAGGGTTTAATTTCTAGATTGTATCAATTTCACCTTGCCCTAGTCCCCCCTAAAATTGTGGAAGTTGATATTCCTATTCACCCGAACCCTAGGCCCCAAATGATCCCCCTTAGGATTACGGGTCCTAGAGCCCCCACCCTTTAGCCCTTTCCTAGTGGGTCCCTAGTGAATCCATCCCCTAGGGGGAAAAAAGGAAAAGGTAACCAAAAAATGCAGATGGAGTCAGAGCATGAGGGGAGAGGGGGAAGGAGAAGGTCAGGGAGGTTAGCTAAGTCTCAGGCTAAAAGGAAGTTAATGGAGGGAGTCTCGTAGGAGGAGGAATTAGATTCTGAGGATTCGGGCTACTACAAAAGAAGAATGAAGGAGAAAATTGTTAACTTTGGAGTGGAAGGTATGGAGGAGGTTGAAGAGGAGATTTTTGATTCCTCTAGGTTGAACTTAGGTAATGGCAAGGAGAATAAGAAAGTGTCACATGTCTCAGCAACAGTTGTGCCCATGTGTGTGGATCTAACAAAAGATCAATTCCCCAAAATGGTGGATAGGATGCCTTCCCCCGTTATGATCTCCTCCCTTGTTAAGGAAAGTTCTAAAAAGGCCACTAACCCCCTTGTTATGTAGGATACTTAGGATGGCAGGGATAGATATCTGGATGATTTGGATAAGGCTGGTAATGAGTTGTAGGAGAGAATCTAGGCACTAGAGGAAAGAATGGGATTGTTAACCTAGTTTATGGTTAAATTCACTCATGTAGTGGCTACCACTCTGTGCCTGTTGAAGGATGCCAAAGGGGACTTGCCTAGGGAAGACTCCAAGCTACATTTTGACTTCTTGGCAGAAGACTAGGCGAATGTCCTTCTGGGGAAGAAGGAGGTCAAGAAATATTAAGGGCTCCCCCCTTCTTTTATTTTTGCATGCTATTAATCCACTTGTTTATAGACTTTTTCAATTTTAAGGTTGTTACGCCTTTGTTTTTGTTAAGTGACTTTAGCTTGTTAATAGGCATTTTGTCTAAAGCTTGTAGTTACTTTTATAATTATAGTATAAACTTTTGTTTCTTGTTAACAGGCAATTTGTTTAAAGCATATAGTTACTGTAATAATAATAGTATAAACTTATATTTTTGTGTTAAAAAGCATTAGGGGTTAGTTATGTTCTGATGGTTATCTGTTAGTAGTTGTTCAACTAGCTTGTAATGGGCTAGCCCCCTTGTTTTGGCTACTTTTATTTGAAAAACAAAGAAATACATCTTGACATTTTAAATTTGGACAAGTGTCAATGTTGCATTATCCATATCTAAATGATTTTAAAAATGATAATATTAAATTTAGAAAATAAATATTGAAATAAATATATTGTCTATCAAAAAACTGTAAACCATTCAATAATGTAAACATATTAAAATAAAGTCTCTCTATTGTAATTATAACACATCCTTCATTTACAAGATTATAGGGACCAACATACATATGTTCTTGATCTCCACACCTATAAGTTATAGGTCCCTAATCTTGACAACTATAAGTTACAAGCTATGGAAAAAAATAATTTTCTATTTAAAAATATAAAATAGTTCACTCTTTCTTTAAAAAAACCTAAAGCGTGTATAGCTTAGAGGATTCTTATCATGTTTGTAGGTAAACTTGATATACGTAAAAAAATTGCTTCAAATATTTTAAAATTTAGTTTTGGGTATAAAATCACCTTGAGGTTGAACACATGTTGTGGGTTAACAAAAATATGTTCTCTATTGTAGAACTCTTGGTTTGTCATATGATCTAAAATAAAGCTATCAAATTTTGTAAATATATTATAGTGAGTATAATTTCTTGGAAACTCTTTTTAATATACAAAATTATAAATAAAATGATGAATTAATAAGAGTTTAAATATCTATAATTAAATTTAATATAGATAAACAAATTTTCCAAACCTTCTTTTATAAGTCAACAAACTTCTCTTTATAATAGCATTGTTTGAGAATCAACTCAACACCAATCACATGTACAATTTACAATTGATTGTAGCCTAATTTATTTTTATAGCTTACAATATTTGAAGTATACACAATCAACTTATTATAGTCATAATATTGTCAACTTTCATTTATTCTATGTAGTATTGCTTAGTTTTGATAAAAAAGACTTTGCAAACCAACTTCTAGAAAAATTGAATGCTATCAATTGTACCAAAAAATTTGTAAAAGAAAACTAAATCTTCTTACTATCTCATCATTAAACACTTGGAGACAAACATTCACAACATAGGATATTTAACCTTCATCACACTCTTGTCAAGCACATACAATATATCTTAATTTAGTAATCCTTACACTTGCTAGTAGCAGAGCCATCTTCATCTCAATCAATACCTTTGTGTCTAGAAATAATGTCCCCTTTACACAATTGGGTTGCAATTATGTTTGGAATACTATTAAGAGATGATTTTAACTGATTTCTATTACAACTGAAGGTTAGTTGAAAGCAATTCTAACTTTCAAAGAGTCATAAGTAATATTTCATTGCTAAAAGATAATAAACTAAAATAATTGAGTTAAACAAAATAAAATTTGCAAAGAATTTTAAAGTGAGATAGTTTTGATTCAAACTACATAACCAATACCTAAATCACAAGATAAACAATACATCATGACATTTTAAATTTAGACAAGTGTCAATGTTGGATTACCAATATCTAAATATTAAGTTGAAACACAAAATACTAAATTAAAAAATAAATAAGGAAATAATTAATGGGTTACAACTTTTTTGAGGAATAAATTTCTCCAGTAATGCATAGGCCTAATTTTATAGTCAAGAGGGTTCTATAGAAACCTCCAAAAATGCTTGATCAAAAGTAGAAAACTTTTGACTGAAAGTACAAAAATTGGCTCGAAGGTAACTTTTGATTTAAAGTAAATAAGTACTTTCGATTGATAGTAATGAGGTAAACATAAAAGCCACTTAAATTGCCTGCACACTCACTTTTATGCCAACCATGGAGTCTTGATTAAAATAAACATTTGACTCATCAACCCACAAAAAAGATTAGATTTCTTTTACTTTTTTTTAAAAATATTTCAATAAGGGTCCATTTGGTTGATGGAATAGGAATAGAAAAATTGGAATACAATTTTTATTTTCTATTTGGTTTGTCACTTGGAATAGGGAATAGGAATGCAAATTCCCATTTTGCCTCTAAAATCAGCTTATACCCATTACAAAAAATAGCTGTTATTGAAATAGCCATTCATATTCCCAATATTACATGTCTATTCTCCATTCCTATGCCAGCAGCTAAACAAGCCCTAACTTTTTGTATACTCGAGATGGTTTAAAGTGTCCTAAACATATATACATATGCACATGTGCATTTAAGTATGATCTATATTAACATTTAATTTCTATTTAATATATCAAACCGTTCACAAATTTAAACATATTAATAAGGCCTCTCTACCATAATTATAGGAAATCCTTTATTTAGAAGATTACACGGACCAGCACATGTTCGTGATCTCGGTAACTTAGTTAAGATTACACGGACCAGCATGAGTTCGTAATCTCGACAACTATAACTTACATGGCTATATATAGATAGATAGATATATATAAATACACAATAGCCTTAACATTATATATTTTGAGAATCCTTCTGTTCGATAAGGTTCTGGATCTTCCAGAGCTGATTTGGATTTTCGGCACTTTGATCCGCAGTTTAATTTTAATATCATCCCCCTTCTTCGACGGCACTGCAGTCCAGAAGTTGGCATCTTCGTCATCTTCGTCATTTGCCCTCCTTATGTACACGTACTCACTTTCTTTGCCATCTTCGTCAATTGCAATCCACGTCACGACCTCATTCAGGTCATCCTCATCCCACCAAACACCACAATACTTCATATCATCGACTGCCATTAAAATCAAATTCAAAGCCACCTTCAAATCTGAAAACCAATTACTCAATAATACTCAAATACTACCTCATCCTTAGCATCATTATCAGAATCATCCTTATCAATACCAACACCCTTCACAAGGAACGGTTGGAGAAAGATAAACTTATTTCTCCCTTTCTTATTTTTTCTCCCTTGATCAACTTTTAGCCAGGTCTGTATGTATACACACAATTCATATATCAAATCAGTTATCACTCAAATAAGTAAGTAGAAGTAAAACAATAGATGGATACCAATTTTTCAGACATACATACAATATATCAACCATCCTTAAACGTCATAAAGAAATTAAGCTTTTAGAATTAAATCAATTTTGACTATTTAATAGTAAATAATCAAACCCTAATATTTGAACTATTTGAACCATCCACAATATACCTGAGTAGGGTTGTTGGAACTCTGCGGAACAAGCCTTACTTGCTTCAAATCTACGACTCACCATACAGCTCACACGGACAATCTGCCCCTGTGGAAGTTTGGGCTTGTTCTCATACTGCTGGCAGGATGCCATACTTGTTTACAGCTTAGGAAATATGAAGCAAAAAGCAAAGAAAATTTGAAATGTCCCTTGTTTGATTTTTCATGATATTTTCAACCTCTAATCAGATCTTTAAAATCAAACAGCTAATATCCCAAAGATCCACCAAATTCCTCAAGAAACCCCAAATCGGGTATGTTGAAAATAGTGCTAAAAGCTTCACAACTTCACAAATTATTAATGAATCTGAAAATGGAAATTTTTACAGAACTTTCAGCAGCATAACAGCCTACAAATTGACATTTCCAGATCCGTATAGCCTTTACACAACAGCTCGAAAATGTAGGACCAAAACTATGCTCATCGGGCTCCCGAAATAGCACAAAATATGCCCGGAAACACCACAAGAACACTAATAATCTATCTTAGAAGTTTAATCACGTCCCAATATATATATTCAGCTCTATTTTAATAGCTTAAAGTCTAAAATATAGCAGCAACCAAAACTGATATGAAATACTCAACCGGAAACACCAAACTCTTACAAAAAAAATACACCCGGAAACTCACAAATCTGCACTGTTTAGCACAAAGGCAAACTCTGTATGAGCATGCACATGGAATGGCTTCAAACTCCCGTCCTTAGCCTTCCTGGAAACCTGCAAACTCCCGTTCTTGGGTCTCCCTGGAAACCTGCAAACTCCCGTTCTTGGGTCTCCTTCTCCACAGGTTTGGCAGCCTCTGAAGAATAACAAAAAATGAGCGAAAATCAAGTCTGGAATCCCCCCAAAATGCCTCCAAACCTCTTTAAAAAGGGCATAACTGTAACTCACGTCCAAGAGAGGTTAATGAAACATATTTTAATAATAATTATCATTTATTAGTCCAACGGTTTCCAAAGATTAACTCCCTTTTTCCGAAACTTCACTTTCTTGGGCCTGCCTGTCTTAGCAAAGATTATTATTTTTTAATTATTTGAAAAGGGGACATGACAAAATTACAAATTACAAATAGGCCTATTTATCTTATCGATATATTTGAAAAATTCATGAAAGTTCTGGCTTCTACCTTCACTTAGTGTAGGAAGATATTGAAATGAATTTAACTTCAAAAAAATATATATGTTCACATTAACAGTCATTAAGATAGATTCGTCCATACCTGTAGAGTGGAGAATAGTGTTTTGTAGCATCAAGAGAAACAAATAGAAAATAAATCTATGAAGAAAAACAACATAAGGAAGAATATAATTAAGCCAAGAGTATTGAATTGATTAGATGGAGTCTAAGGTTCTTATGTTCTACTTCCAAGTTCATCTACACAACATGTATGGATATTGGTAGTCAATGGCCAGAATTTGTGTGAGGTATCTACTGTTGCCTACTAACTCTCATATGGGATGGAAATTTAAATTTCTTCTTTTGATTCTATTAGTTCTATTTTCAATTTGATCACTTATTTATATTATATTTCAACTTTTCATGAAACTTTTTAATATATTTTTTTGCATCATCTAAAGTAATTTTTAAAAAAATAATCTCATTTTTAGTGTTCAACCAATTACCTCTTGCTTTATTTAAATCAACCAACGTGTTTTCTTCAATTATTTTTTCAAGTTAAATTCATCCTAGTCACCCTGTCACAAAATATCTTCCTTAACCATAATGTTCATGTAAGAAAGATGCTCTAATAATATATGTGAAACATACATCAAATGATAGTGGCGCCTAACTTAGTATAGATTAAAACTTTACTTGAAAATCAATTAGAGAAGTTATCTTCTACATAACTAAAATAGAAATTAGTGATTGAAAAAAAAATACACAAAGACAAATATTAGTATATGTGGAATTGTTTTTCAAGATGACGAGGACTTGCCTAAAAAGTGAGATCACTAAAATAAGCAAATTGATTCCAATAGTGTTAGAAGCTCATTGCTCCACAAAAGGCTCTCTTCCTTTGTATAAATAATATAAAGAGATCACCACTCCAGATTTGCATGCAGGAGCTCATTGCCAAAGTAACTAAATACAAAACAATATTTATATACCAAAGATTCAGGCTAAAAAGGTGCATACAACTATTGAAAGTAGATAAAGTGGAACCCTCCTAATAATGCAATTATCCTATATAATTTTATTGAACTTTACAAAAATTGATTTCTGTCTTTACTTTTTTGGTAGAAATACTAATATATCCTTGTGTTACTCTTCTTGTAGATTTTTTTATTTCCTCACACTTCATCTTTTCTCACAATATTTAGTTAAACCCAAACCGTAGATATATACATTGTAGATTACTAGAAAATCCAAAAAGTTCAACCTACCTAAAAGAGCATACTATTTTCCAACTATATATAAACTACAATATTGTAATTGATCCTTAAGTCATGTTGTCTATTAGTGTGAAATATTTTAAGTCATGTCGAGTAGTAGTTACTGCTAAGTGAGCTAATGGTTGTCGAGTACTCCACTGATTGCTAAGTTTGTCAAGGATAGTAGTTGACATTGAGCGATATAGAGATTGAGTAATTAAGTTCATGCTAAGCATGGTTAAGGCTGAAGGACAACATGAAGAAATAGTTTATGCGATGAGTTAGTGTGATATAAGTGTCGAGTAAAACATTTTAATATTTTTTTTTACAATGATACAAAATCTTATGTAAACTATTTGTATCAAGTTGGAAACATGTTTGGAAGATCAAGGAGGTAATCAAGAAGGTCATTACATGCTTAAAGGAAGAGCATTAATCCTTATGGGAGGTAAACCACCAATCAAACAATGAAAAGACTAAGAAAAAAAAATATTGATTATAGATCATTAAATTAGATCTAGAAGGTTCACCCAAAAATATATTTAAGGAGGGTCTATGACCTAGTTCATATGTATGAGCATATGAGTGTGCATCGATGAATAATCTGGTCCCATGCAAAGTTTTGGAGGTGAATCAAAGTATTGAGAGTGAGTAGTTTAGTAAAGAGTTCTAAGATGAGATAAAGAAGATCTATTGCAATAAGGTGATATTATATTGCATAGAGGAAACCTATTACTAAGCATTAAAGTGCTAATTGAAGGACCAGGTACTAAACATTCTAACATGGATTTTAGGGTTTAAATATCTTAATAGAGTAGGTTTAAAAATCTTATGTAAATCTCCTAATAGGGTACTCACTTAGCTGGGATGTAAAATTCTCTAATCAAGGTAGAACCTAGCAATTCTTTTATCCTTTAACAAGGAAAACCTCTCACAGGGTAGATCGTCAAAAGTGATCAAAATAATATAGCGTCAACAAGCACAACTTTATTATTGCAATAGTAAATATTTTTTGGGTCTCATCCCTAACAAAGTTTTACCTTAACCAAAAGGGTTTCTATATTGCCAAATTTGTGTTTTTAGATCTAATATTATATTGATGTGAACATTGATATCAGTTAAATGTTTAAATCATACTTTATGTGGTGATATCAAATATGTTTCATGTTTGAAACTTAAAATAAGTTTTATAGATCTTGATTCACCTAGATCTATGTTTCAAATTAATAAATCATACATCAATTCCTAAATGCTATGAATAAAAGTTCCAATAAACATAATGATATATGCATAAGGACACTATTCAATGTTTGAGCTAAGATGAATTGTGGTACCAAGTTGAAAATTTGGTAGAGATGGAGTGCCAATTTTGAACGTTAGTATGAACCGAGTCATGCTACTCACCAAGGGAAGTTGAAAGGTCTTTGTATGTCAAGTTTCATTGGTTAAGTTGAGATAGCTATTATGCACTTAGTGCATACCTAATAAACACCTATATGGTGGATTTTAAATTGCATTTCAATTCACTAGGTTTTCAAGTTTATAGAGAAAAAAAATATATGCTATTATAGAGTGAATTTGTGTGAAGTAGTGAAGAGATTCAAGTGCATGTCATTGGTTTAGCAAGTAAGTTGTGCAAAGTTATTTGAGCCAAGTTGTGAAGTTTTTTTATTTAGAAACCCTAGATTGTGAAGATGGCATCATCTGCATCTGCTAGGGAGAAGAAAGAGATATTGAAGGATAACAATGCATAGATTATTTATAATAATGCATGTTCTCCACTAAAATTTAAGGCATAACCAAACATTGCATTAATAGAAGATTCTTGAGGGTGTTGTTTGCAATTCCACCCAAGGTAATCATGGTACACAATGTTAGGTCATGTTATATGTGCAAGATCAGAGATTGATGACTTGAAGTTGAGGAATGCTTATGATAAGTTTTGTGACAATGACATTTTAACATATCATAGTAGTATGCGTTTGAAAGAGGAATCATAATTTTATAATTTTCAAAGAGGGTCCAATAATAATCAAATCTTTAAGATTATCCAAACAATATAATTGATTAATTGTAATAGCAGAGGGAGCAACTTGCAAACAAAGGGAGAAAAGGGAGAAACCTTCAAACAAATCAAAAAACAACCAATTTGAAGAAAAGAAGATAAAAGTTTCACGCTTTAATGTTGCTAAGCTAATAAAGAGGAAAATAAATAAATATCATTTTATTCCTGTCAAATGTAACATTAAGATTAGCTCAAATAAAATGAACAAAATAATGGAAATGGTTTATTTTAATTTGTAAAAAGACATTACAATCATCTTAAATTAGTTGAAATATTTAGACTTACAATTACATTTACCTTTATAATATTATTATTGGAAAAAGTCCACTTAAATATGAAAGAAGCCAAAATATAATATACAAATTAATTTATAAAGTGAAAAAAAAGATTAACAACATGCAGATGTGATACTCTTCCAAAAGCCTAGCCAAAACCTATTCAATCTTCCTATAAATCAGACAATGGCTAAAAGGATCTAAACCCCATCAATGCATAATATTTTTCTCACAGGGATGGCCTCAATGGAGAATATAATAGAAATAGTAAGGGTTTCTTCTCTACCTTGGACAAAATTTATAATTTTCTCAATGACCATAGTTTAGGAACTTTGAACTATATTGAATGATGCCAATACCATCTATATATTCCAATTACCAATCCTTGAAACACAGAGAACAAGATGAACTTCATCTTCAAACATCTAAAACCATTAGTAATCACTCCAATTTACTGTCAGATTGTTGTAAAAAATTGGGTATTTTTCAAGTTGAAGCTGTCATGGTATTTCAAATTTTGGCTTTAGGCACTGATTAAGGGTCTCTTGCAAAAACCAGGCAAGTATAGTTAAATTAGACCTTTCAACTTCCCTTGGTTTTAAGCATGCATGGACCTATATCGGGTACCTAAAACATCTTTGTGGATGACCCCCATAAAATATATATATATATATATATATATATATATATATATATATATATATATATATATATATATATATATATATATATATATATAATGTTAAAAGAAAAATCAATATATGGGACTAAAATTCTTTGTAAAGGTCTTTAATTTAAATTCTAATTTTAATCCATCAAGAATTAAGATAAGTTAAACATTAAAGAGAATAATAACAATTAAAATAGTTTGGAGAACCATTTCTAAATTTGGAGTTCCAATCTTCCTATTAGATCATTTCAAATCGAAAATAAAATTTCACCTTTACCCTTCAGAACCCTTAACATCTCTACCTTAAACATTAAAACTTATCAATGTTTTTCTCTAATTTTGAATCCTTGAAACCCCAAATCAACATATCACACAAACCATCTCAATGAATTTAATAATTAATGATAATAAGATGAATCTCATACAAATCACGCTAGAAAATCTCAAAAAACATGAATAATGT
This sequence comes from Cupressus sempervirens, assembly GCA_028749045.1. Lineage (NCBI taxonomy): Eukaryota > Viridiplantae > Streptophyta > Pinopsida > Cupressales > Cupressaceae > Cupressus > Cupressus sempervirens. The sequence continues at coordinate 227,309,595 of CM053793.1, forward strand.
GATATAGAGGATGACTGAAATAAAAAATTCTCTACATATCAACCATTTTTAGAGTTTGTTAATATTTTTAGTGTTTATTAATATTTTTTATTTTTTAAAATGTAGTAGTATAGAATTCAGATTTTTACTTTCTAGAAGGTTTTAAGATGCAATTTAGAAACATGTATAAAACAAGAGATGCAAAGTGTCCACATTCTTAACAATAGTACAATATAGATAAAAGTAAATGAATATTGTAATGAAACATAAGTATGGTGAGAAAATAAATATCTAATATTTTTAAATTTTTGCAGGAATGTGAGAAGGGATACGCATGTATTAATAAGTATGCACTTCTTTTTAAAAAAAAAAGTTTTCATGCGCTTATGTGTGAATAGTGACACATATAGTTTGAAGTGAATATTGATTGTTTTAAGAAAAAAAAGGTATTTAAGAGAAGTTAAAGTTATGAAAATAATATGCTTCTAATTTGTATACTTATTAAAAAATTCAACTCAAATTCATTGATCCATGAGAATTGGTATTGTAGATTAATGGACAACTGTGTTTTCAAGTCTTATACCTATTCATTTGCACATCAATGGGCTATTATGCTTCTAAGTGTTATACATTTTAAGATCTATTGAGTTTTTGAGCTCATAAATTTGGATCACATGTTAATTTAGGGAAATCAAAAAACTCACTTTAAAAGATGGTCAATAGAAGATTAAATAAGCTTGTTTATATTTAGTTATAATTAAACAACTTATTCAAATAATTAGTGTGATGGTTGAGATGAGATATGTTGATAAATCTATAAGATGTTTTATTATTACTTGTTCTTTATTTATGACTATTGTGCATGTCTTACTGACAATATAAACATCCTAATACAAGTCTAAGAAGATCATGTTAATATGTTAAATTAGGCCACAAAGCTTAAAATTTTCCTAATATACAAATTCATTAAAAAGAATCAAAATATCCATATGAGGAACAAAGCCTTCAAGAGCCCATGATTAAATAGCAGAATAAATGTACCTAATTGAGAACCACTATTTTGTACCTTTAAAATTAATTAATTTATTAAAAAAAGAGTCAAATTAGAATTCATTTACTCTACTAGATAGAAATGACCCATTAAAGCTTATTGTGGATTTATTTTACCTTTAAAAAGTTCATCCAAGCCAAGTATACTTTCTAGATTTTTGAGACACAAGGCAACTCTTTTAGGAGTAATGAAATCAGAGCACAGTTCATGAAAGTCCTTTACCAAAGTGAAAAGCTAAATATTTTCAATTTTTCTTTTACAATCATTAACCATTAATTTTTTATTAACTACCTATATCTTTCTATTCTAAGCTGAAATTTGAGTGTCACCCCTATCTTATTGCTTTTTAATGAGGTTTGGTCATACTAATGTCTTTCATTTTATGTCATAAATATTAATGGTCAAAAATCAATATAAATTAGTTATATTTACAAAAATATTATATCTCAAAGATTCTAAATTTATACTTCTACAAAATAATATAATTTTTAAAAAAAAATTATAAATCAATTATATAAAAAAATTGTAAGTTTATATTTAAAAGTATTATCTATTATGAATTATGAGTGTTTATTTATAAATTTTGACGATTTTATATAAAATTAAACAACTCAAAAGTGGAAAATGGCACAACCATCAATTTCAACTGAACATTCGAGTACTTCTACAAGCCCACAAGCTTCAGAACAATTTTGATCCATTAGGCTAGGAAACACATCTGCTTGTAAATTATATCTTTACATAATTCTAAGACTTGAGAGAGAGAAGGAAAAAAAAATATTTGAATGAAAATAATTCCTGGGAATGATTTTTGTTCCTTTTATGTAGTTGCACAATACCCTTTTTTTATGCCACGATGTTAGAAATAGAAAAATTGTATTATTTGAAAATAAAACCATGCAAGGAGCAGAACCATCTACAAAATCCCATTTTCAAATGCATATAGTAGTTATAGGGCAGAAAAATCTAAGGCACTACAAAAATGGAGAAATATATGGCATGTCAAAATAAAGTCCATGAGAAAAGGATAGACATTTAATGCAATGTAATCTTTCTAAATTTTGTTATGGGAAATTGATTTTTCCTTTCTTTGTTTTCTTTGACTCAATAGATATCACAATAAGTAGATTTTTTTAAAAAATTATGTAGGTTTAATAAATTATAGTATTTTTTAATATAAAAATGTGTTTAATTCTTTAAACTAATAGAATACTAAAATTATAAATGGATACAATATACTAGAAGATAGAAACTAATAATAATGTATTACTATCAATGTAGTGAAAAGAGATTATATTGTGAAAAGTGGAGTTCGCGAAAACTATTCTCACCACTCCAAAATGAGTAAATGATAAACAATAGAGTTTTATGAGATGCATAAGCTTGTTTAGGGATACTGAGTTGTTTCTAGATGCATTGTATTGCCAACCTCCATAGAATGTTTGAAAGTTATGTGGGAGACCATAGATGAGTTTCTAGCTAAAGAACAAAATTTGGTAGAGAAAGCTCAATGTATTAGCCCTTCGAACTTCCTATCACATTTTATTTTAGTAATTTGTTTATAAAGATGGATTTATTATGTTTCAAAGAGGACCAAGGATATAACCATAAAGGCTTTCGAGTAATTAAACGACCAATATCATACAAGATAAATTGAGATCATACTCCATTGCAACTTCTTTTGAAATATTAATGTTTGATTTGTACTTTTAACATTAACATTGGCTTGACCTTATTGTCATATTTTTTTTTGATGAAAGTCCTTTTCTATTAATAAATAATATACTTAGAGATAATTCACAAAAAAGGTGTCGGAGGATAGAAGATCACCCCACGAAAGTCCACATGGCCGAAGCTAGAATCAACATCTATTCATAGAACAAAACATATTAGAAGCAACCTTTAGGTAGCTAAAAAAATGCCAGCTAAGGGGGGTGATTCATCTTGATCATGAAATCCTTAGTCATCCCTAGGATTGGCAAGTGAGTTGGGAAAAGTCTAGCTATCAGAAGCATTTTCCAGGGCATGGTCAACATCTTTGGTATTAGGCCATGGAGGTAAGATGGCTAATTCCAAGTGAAATGGCCATTTTTCAGAAACAACATGCACTTGAGTTTTATTATGCTAAAAATGATGCAATTTTGGCATGATCTAGCAATTAAGAGACCATGGCAATAATATGTTAACTAGGGAAATACCTTTTCAGATGTAAATTTTTGATAAACTATATATTCACTGAGCAATATTTAGGATAATCTATTCAAAGTTCTTGAATTGACTAAAGATCAACTTCTTTTCCAATATAGTTCATTTGAAGGTCAAAGTCGATCCTAAACATCAATCTCTACTAAAACCTTATCCAAATGTGCATTAAAGCTTGCACAAGTAACTAAATGATCTTATTGATAAATGCCACACTATACCACAGTAAAATGACCTTTCCTTTATACCATGTCCTAATAAAATTATCAAGTTGTGCTTGAGGTTTTCTTGATTTACAATGGATAATGTAAGACTTCTTTTAGATACTACAATAAATTAAGTTATTTTGTCAAAGATATTTACAATTGTCAGACCACATGACCAAGCATGCTAAATAGGCTTAACAAGTTTACCCAATGTGCATATCTAATTCCACTATGTGGAATATAGCATCTTGAAAATATCTTTGGCCATCCTCTAAATGTGTTGAAGATAATTACATCTCATCCAAAAGATACAACTGATTTATGAATACCCTCTTTTGATAAATCCTCTCTAAAAGCTACCTCTAGAAAAAATTGCATAATTCTGTCATTAATTCCATATCTCTTTCTACACACATAACTATACCTAACACATATTTAAATATATGTCTACAAGTACACAACCCAAGGCATTTATTGTTGACCGTGCCAAACACATGTACCTCTAAAACTCTAGTAATCTTCATAGAACAAGGTGTATGTTGACATCAATGACAAACATTATCATGAATGTAATGTATATGCACCGAATCATGTCTCCAACAATGCCAGTATACTACCCTATAGTAATGCCATCAGAGTTCATGCTAATGTCAATTACACTATGAATCAACATAAAATATGTGTTTTCTTTTTTCTCTTCTTCTTTTGAAGCTTTAGCATTGCTAATGTTGTGTTTATTACACTTCACCAAGATCTTTTCATTTCCTTATACCAACACAAGTTCAACAAATATCTATTTCAAAACACTCTCCTCTCAAATAGAATCCATGAGGTGGAGCTTCATTCTATCGACTCTAATTCCTCAGAATGTGTTAAATTTCTATCATGTTGCAAATTTGAAAGAGTGAGTACAAATCACAACATATCAATAGTACCGGTGTACTTTATTTATAAGGTAGACTCAAGTATGGTCGTGAGAAGTAGGAGTACACTAGAAATATAAGTAACATAATTAGGGACAGCACAAACAAAACAAGACGTATAAGGCAAATGATAATACCAATAAGTGAGTGCGTTGCCTTCACCGTTTGAGGTTTCATGGAGTTTATATACGGCAGTCAAAGGAATAAAACTTTTCTTTTCATCTTTAGAAGGGAATTAGTTCCTGACGTGAGTTTCTCTTAAAACCTATCTGATTGAACTTTTTCAGTACCATACACGTGTCATTTATTCCCCGTTATCTCTTCATTGGATATTTGTACTCTCTTGGATTGTATTGAAACCACTCTTGATATCTCTCATCTGCTATTTCCCTCTAGGACTAGTTTTAGAGATGAAAAAATTATTTATTACATAGACAATTCATACATAGAAGTAACAAACGGCATCTTATTATTCATAGGATTCTTTCTGAAATATAATCACTAAAGAATACATCACTAAAGAATACATCATCACTTTTCGCATAAAAGGGCTTCCTCAAGATTCTCACAATCCTTACTAGAAACGCAAATGATGTTCAGCTTCAAAACCCTTTTCAAATATCTAGACATTATACATTTTTAACATTATATGTACACTTAATTATTATTTTTTCACAAGGGATTGATGTCAAAAGTTGTTTTTGTTTCTTTAGAAATTCAAAATTAATCAAGGATTTATCTGTACATTTAAAGAGAACAAGTTATGTCAGTTATACCATTATAAGAATAGAATCTAAAGTTTGATGTAGTATATCTACCATCATCTTCATAACTTATAGAAACACTATATTGATCCCACAAGTTTAAGATGAAAATAATATTCTTTAAATTTTTGAAGAATATCAATCTTAAATAAAGAAGAAGAAATGTTAGGCCACTCCCCTAAGAATATCTTTCATTGAAAACTATTAATATTTTTGCCATTAAAATTGAAGGGGGAAAATGTAAGAGAAGCTCATACTACTATATAAAATGTACATACAACAACACCTAAATTATGCGCATCATGCCCTACCTACAGTTTAAATGAAGCATTGAAGGTGATGAAATAATGATAGGAATGCACTTTTCTATAAAATATTCTTAAAAGGTTCCTCCCACAAGTCAACCCTAACATCTTTTGCATCTAAAACTTTCTAAGAATACAATGTAATTCTTTATCCAACCTATTCTTTCATTTTTCTTTAGTCAGTATAACTTAATAAGAAATTAAATATTATCCATGATATACAAAAAATTTTCTTCAAAGAATTTCTCATCTTCAAAGACTATGATAGGAAAATGCAGAGGTAATTTTCTACTTTTAATTAACACTGAGTAATCTATGGGGAAAGAGATGGTCAAGGTGGTATCAATATTTGTAATGGCACTATCTAGGTCAACCAATAGATTCTCCTTGAATTTTTTTTAACAAAGCTTAAAAGTGGAAACTGATTCAAAAAATGAACAAGGTCATCTTGAGGCCTCTCAAGGGTTGAGTAAGACAAGGTCTTTTGATCCCCATAACTCCTTTTCACTAGATCAGTTCAAACAATTGTAAAGCCAATGAGATTGTCCTTGTTCTGTTGCCTCCAATTGTTGCATGTTGGGTCCTTGTTTTTTGTGTGGTAGTTCTAGATGGTGTAGGATTTTATCTGTTGAATGGTGGTTATTGTTTCAATTTGGTGCAATGGTGGTACTAGTTAATTTCTAGGCTTAGTAGTGTAGTAGAATACTATAGAGTGAAGGATTTTTACTTTTTGATGGTGGTAGCATGGTCTATTTGTTGAATTCTTTGCAGTGGTTAGATTTTTATTTGGCTCTCATCCTAGTTGGTAGCATACACTTCTGTTTTAGCTTCACAATTGTTGTTTGTTTCTGGTTTAGATTATGTCTAGTAGGTGTCACTTCTGGTGACCTTATTTTATTTTCTATCGACATGATGTTGCCTTATCTATATTGGGTTTGTGATCTTCCCACTTTACTTAATTGGAAAAATGCTTCACTATATTTTCTCTTGCCAAATAAAAAATGAAAGGGTGGATATTTGACGATACCTCGAGGATCTCCATGTCTAAATAGTAATTTGTGATCATATAAGAATACACTCTACAATCCACATATGCTACAAGAATGATATTTGAACAAAACTTTGAGAGTTTATGTTAATCAAGATTTTCATGATTTTTGCAAAGTAGAAAACCAAGTTGGAAAGTACATTAGATGTCATTTTTATTCAAGTTTTAGTAGTGATTTGATAGTGTTAACTATGGACACTAAAATAATATCATAATAGACATTTGTGTCCATGCATCAATATTAACATTAATATTAATAAAAATTTGATTGTTACTCATTGTCTTCAAAAGTTGAATTAGGTCCAATGTTTAAATGAAAAATTTATTGTCACTCATACTTGAGGTAGGCCCATTAAAAATTATTAATAAAATAGAGAGTTCCAATTATACAAACTTCAGAAAAATTGAATTTTCATTAGATTGTATAGCAATCATCTAAACTTGTCACATCATCAAAAGATTCCAAGGATAAAAGTTTTAGATTATATATAGTCCAATGATATAACTAAGAGGAAGGGCAGGGGGGTGGGGGATGGGGTGGGGGACGAGTGTTGGTGATGAATTAGTTATCCAACTAATATCATAATTATCAACCTTAAAAAAACTTAACCATATGAGAAATATGAACTCCAACCACAACAAGATACTCATACACAATAAAACCAAATATGTTAACTAGGAAAACCCTTGGTCAAAGGGAAAACCCCTGTGGGGATGGTACCCACAAGATGATGTACTAATATAAATATTCCTTATTAGAGGATGGAGCATGTTAGGAGTCTATGATTACATTCAGTTCATATGAGTTCCTCTCAAGAGACTTTGAATCCCTATTAAGAGATTCCAACCTTGCTAGGAGTTGTGCCAACCTTGTTAGGCATTGTAGAAGATACTTGAACCCATTGCCTAGATAGCTTCAAGGGCAAGACCAATGAACCCACTATCCAAATGATCTTTGTATTATTTCTTGCAAAATAATAGAATAGTATTGTATTGTTCCTTCCTCTTTCTCTATCTTGTCGACCAAACCTCTTCTCCTTCTGATCTTGTAATCAAATCACAAATCTCACATCTAATAATCCCTTTGATTGCTTACTTGCATTCAGTAAGTACTCTTCTCATTTTCAATCTCCACATTTCAACAACAATCACAATACATCAATACACACTTTACATTCAAGGAAAATATGTTTCCTTTATACAATATCTTTATACTAATTCCTTGAATCTACCTTGATGCTTTCCCAATTAATTTTAATGAGATAATTAATTAATTACAATTACAATAGTAGTGTCTACTCACTGTCTATATAAAAATTTGCATGTTCGATACTAGGGCTTGTGCACTTGCTGACATCATTAGTTGACTATCCTCTGTCACTATTGGACTGTGCATCTCTTCATCACATATTAGGTGTAAGATAGCCAACAAACATTAGGAACTACTTTCCCAATACTTTTTCCTAAACTACTCTATGTAAATTAAGTACATCTTCCATACGTCTATGACTCAAACACTATGTACTTGACCATGTCATCAAGACACTGTGCCAAACATGTCTGTAATTGCACATCACCAAAAAATCAAACCATTATTTGTACCATCAAGATCTTTGTCTATTACTTAGCTAGTCTTTACAAAGGTTGTACTAGGTTAACATCAATGACAAACATAGTCATGCATGCAACATGTCAATACTCTCCAATGCTCAGGATACTCCCACAAAGTAGTATCATTAGCATTCATGCTAAAAATCCCACCCTTTGGCATCGATGGAAACATAGCTGAAAAAACATCTAAGTTACAAGAATACCAAATAGTGTTCTTCTACTACTACTGACCAGGACTAGTTGTCCATGTGCTAAAAGGAATCTCAAAGACAACAGATGAACATAGGTGCATACTCCTTCTTCTTAGACATCAATTTTTTACATCACACTAAACAATTCACAATACATCTCACAATACATCAAATGCATATTCCTTCTTTCTTACATGAATCTTTCTAAATCTCTCTAAAGAGATACCTCTCCCCCATACTTAGGAGATGCTCTCCCCCATACCTTAGGAGATGTTTTTTAATGGATATTCTTCCCTATTGACATCAACGTAAAAGACTTCAATCTCAATACCAATTGTTAAATGCCAATTACTAATATGTTGTAGTAGTTCATCAACTAGTTTGAGTGTCCAAAGACACTATTCAATACCAAATACCAAGCATCCTTAGCAACTCAGATCATCATAGATACTCCCCCATATGGAAATCATCAACATTCATTCCAAGCTAACAATAGTACTCTATACCACTAGACTGATGCATTATCTACATCATCTACTCAGAAGTAACCAGGGGCATAACCCCAAGCATACCTCTCAAGAACTCAAATGTATCTTTAGGAAAATTCTTCATAAATATATTCGCAATCTAAACTTTAGTACTCACATACTCTAATTTAATCTCCTTTTATGTTACTTTCTCTCTTTGTACATGATACTTAATAGATATATGCTTAGTCTTAGAATGCAATATAGGATTCCTAGACATACTCAATGTACTTGTGTTATCATACTAAATGATAACAAGTTATTCAAACTCAATTTTGATATCCTTTATCTTTTGCTTCATCCACGTAACTTGATTACAATTATTTTTTGTTGTAACATACTCTACATCAGTGATACTCTACCAGATGCAATCTTGCTTCTTGCTTAGCAAAGAAACCAATCTTCCTCCAAGAAAGAATGCTCCACCACTATTGCTCTTTCTATCATCCATACTACTTGCCCAATTTGCATCAGTATATGCACATCAAGTGAAATCATCGAATCTATCATACCAAATTCCACAATCAGATGTCCCTTTTAGACATTTGAATGAATTTCACTACTACAAAATAATATTCCTTAGGATCAGCTTGAAATCTAACTACAATCCCAATTGTATTTGCTATATTTGGTCTATTGTGAGATAGATAATATAAACCTCCAATCCATGGATCTATACTTCTTTTGCTCTACTGCAAGTGTCTTATCTTTGTTGGATAACTTGTGACCAATTATCATAGGTGTACCAATAGGTCTACAAATTTTAAAATCAAACCTTTTTAACAAATCTTTCAAGTACTTAGGTTGTTAAATGAAAATACCATCACTATTCTATACAATATTCAATCCTAGGAAAATTTTAATTTCTCCTATCATGCTCATTTCAAACTCATTCTTCATCTTGTCAAAAAACTTATTACTTTCTTCATCATTACCTCAAAAAATGATGTCATCAACAAATATTACAATAATTAGCAAACTATTTATAATTTCTTTCAAATACAAGTTACTATCAGTCATACCTTTAGGAAATCCAAGCTTTGCCAAATTATTATCCAACCTTGCATATCAAGTTTTAGGTGATTTATTTACACCATATAAAGCTTTCTTTAATCTACATACCATGTCTTTTTTTTCTAATCAAGGAAAACCTTCAGGCTGCTCAATATATACCTCTTCTTTAAGTTCCCCATTCAAAAAGGTCGATTTAACATGCATCTGATAAACCTTGAACTTCTTATTTGCTGTATAAGCTCAGGACATCCTTACTACTTCCATTGTAGCTATAGGTTCATATATCTCCTCATAGTTTATCCCCTTTTGCTATGAATATCCTTTGCATACAAGTCTAGCCTTGTTCCTCACAACTTGGCCTTGCTCATTCATCTTGTTTCTGAATACCCATTTGGTTCCTATCACATTATTTTCTTTAGGTCTAGGAACTAACTCCCATGTATCATTCCTCACTATCTGATCCAATTCCTTCATTGCTTGAATCCAACAATCTCTTTAACTACTTCATCTATGCTCTTAGGCTCAACTTGAGATATTAGACATATCTCCTCATTTACTCCATTCCTTGTCATCACACCTTTGTCTTTACTTCCAATTATCTATTCACAAGGTTCGTTCCTTATCAAATTGTTGTTAGGGGTAGGATTTGACATTTTAACTCTTATTTCTTCTATTGCTTCATATTTATTCTCTCCTCTTTGCAATATTCAATATACAATATTCAATTAAATTGTATTAAATTACAATATTCAATTTACGTAAAGACTCTCTAAATAGAACTAATCTAATATTCAATCACCTAACCACTATCTAATATCAACACCATTACCAATCTAAATGAATTATAACCTTACTTCCTAAAGCTAAGAACTATAATCTAAATATAGGTTTCAAGGTAATCCTTAATTCGAGATATAACAATCTAAACTTTATCAACAAACTAAGCTATCTTAGCTCAAATCACAACCATCTAAAACTAACATACTAACTATAAGAAACTTTATTAATTTAAGCTAACATTACATCAATTAACGTAAATCTAAACTTAATTAAATTTAAGCTACTTAACTCTAAACAGTCAACAAAACTTAAACAAATCAACCATTACTAAAAACAAAAGACTTAAATTTAAAACATAAAAAAAATGATAATCAATATTCAAACTTAAATTTAAAACTGACATAATTACTAAATAAACTTAATAATCTAATCTACAAATGTCATAAACTAACTATCAATAAATAAATAATACCTATACTAACCTAGACATAATATCCTAACTTTTAACTTAAAACACAACTACCTAAAAACTAACATACTAACTATATTCTATAAACTAAACCTTCTAACTTCCCCCACCCTACAACTAACCTAAGCCAAGTGGCCAGACCTAGGCATGGGCCACTCCCCAAGGTGGTGCGTTGTCCCATGTCTGTGCAGTGCAGATGTGGTCCCCCGCCTCCCTCTCCTCATTGCGTGACTTTTCAGCAAGGAGGATGAGCGCTAGGTAAGAGGGTAGAGGAGACCGTTTGAAAATTAATTTTTTTTTAATAATTAAACTTCCTTTGCCCCCCTCCCTCCTTGGTGACATGACACGTCATAATGTAAGGTGTACCCTTACTGGCAAGTGGGTGGAAAGTCCACACCTGGCCATGAGAAGGGGAAATAAGTAAGGTGTGAACTTAATTTTTTTTTATTAATTTAGTGAATAGGTATAATGACCTAGGTAAGAACTTTGGCTCCTTAGCTCTAGGAGTTAATGAAAAAGTTTTATAGGTGAAATATGTCAAATAAGATATGCATTGAAATGTTATAGTTGTAAATGCATTTCATTTATACTCCTTTTTTTAAAAGGTTTAATAATGATTTATTTATTTTTGTTGAAAATTTCAAAGAATAACTCAAAGAATATTCTCTGTAACTTGGGGGGAAGAATTAAATTTTTCTCCACACATTTTCCAGAGAATTCTTTTAAGCCTGGAGATGCAAATTTTTTTTTTGAATTCCATTCTTAAGTGTTGATCTCTAATACTTTCTTTTTGTGATAACCTAAGAATGTTATCTATCTATTGACAACCTTGATTCCCTTATTCAACCTTACTATTATAATGATGTGTATGAAATTATTCTTTTCTCCTATAATTCACTCAACAATCAACATGTAACAAGGTGAATGTTCCATTTATCCAGAATTCAAGGTAATGCATAGTTCTTAGCCCAATTGACTTTTGGCAATTATGAAACTTAACAAGCAAAAAGATAACTTGGATCACAATGTAAGATTTCTACTTCATCTAAATACTTAAACCATATAATTGAAAACTTCATCATATCAAATTTCATTTCATTAACATAATTGGGAAAACTTGGAACTTTATAATTAAATCACATTATCCATCAATCTATTTTCTCACAACATAAGAAAAATTTGAAATCACGTAAGATCTTATAAAGGAGGTATTCATGATCATTTTCTTTGTCTATTATTCATCCTGGTTCAAGGCTCCATCGGGAAAGAACCAGTAAGAAAACCTGATGTCTTTGCCACTACATCAAATTCAATTACAACTTACATAATATTACAATTCATTGAGTTTTCTTCAAGGCTTGCACAAGAGAACTTTTATCAAATGTCTTCATTGCATCAAGGAAAAACATGGAAGAGACAAGAACCAACATGGAGATAAACAACACAAGGAGATAAGCAAATTAAACATGCATTCCCACCCGGTTGCACAATAGGTCCAACAATGAACCAATATAGGGGAAAGGTGGATTTTCTCAATAGGAGAAGTCAATCACCATACAATCACATAGCCCTTTCGGGGCTAAAACTTCAAGAACTTCCATTCTTTCACAAGGCCCTTTTGAGGCTATATCCATAAGAATTTTCATTCTTTTCCACATTCAAGAATTTTCAATAACAACAAGGGATGGGATGACAAGTAGGGGCCCATACACCCTACCCTTTCTCCCTCCTCTCACCATGAGAGGAGACTCTACACTATTGAAGTCCAACTAAGGCCCTTTCCCCAAGCATGGCCACTTCTTCCCTATCCAAGGGTGAATGTTGCCAAAAACATCCCCATGAAAATCTCTCAAAAAAAATCAAAACATCAAGAAGGCATATGAATAACATCAAAAGAAAACAAGATAAAATCCCTCCCAAATCCACCCTCAACACAAGCAAGAAATGCATAAATACTCAATGTCTCCAACATGATTCAAGCAAGATTCAAAACATGAACACACATAAAGAACCATTCATGGAGTGAAGACCTCCTACCTTCATAAAAGAGTTATGGCAATGGTGGTTTGAGAAGAGCTTCCCTTTCTTCCTTTAATCTTCAAGACTTCCTCCAAAACTAGAGGATTAGGTGACAAAAAAAAAACTCCTCCCAAAATGCCTCTAAGTATGGTCCTTAACTCCACTAGGCTACAAGTAACTCAAGATGGGGGTTTGGTTTCACTAACCCAAGTAAAGAACAACTCATTTTCGAAATCAACCTAAAATAGGGTTTTTGAGTGACCCTAAGAGTCAACCTAGGAGGCTAAAGGGTTGGAAAGTACCCCCACCCGTACCCTTACCCATAGGGGTACTTAAATTTAATGTTTCTAAGCCTTTAAAGACTTATTAGGAACAATTAAAAGTTAGAAGAATAGTAAGATCAAATTACAACCTTTAAAGAATTACAATATAAGGTTAGCACAAAATTAACAAGTAATTTAGCTCTGCTTTTCTGTTGAGTTGTCTCAGCTAATTTTCCTACACACTCATTGCACACATCAGTAGGTCCAAAAACCACATGCATAATGTGAATTACATATTAGAGGAATTATATAAATTAAACCATCCATTTCTTAATAAATAGTTGTTTATCTAATTCTACTCATATTTCTAACCTTTCGACTAACCAAATGTGTTAGTGTTGCATACATTTTCTTCATCGTTATACATATTTATAAGCATTAAATGAAAAAATAAAACAACTAAAATAAGCATCACACATCGTAAAATAGCTTAACAATGTTCAATGTATCCAATAATGTTTTGACATATCAAAGCATGAGTATCAAAATAATAATGTATCCTCGGTGCTAGGATGGGTCGGGGCAAGGCCTCATAGCATCATCTACATCTACTAGGGAGAAGAAAGAGATATTGAAGGATAATAATGCATAGATTATTTATAATAATGCATGTCCTCCATTGAAATTTAGGGCATAACCAAACATTGCATTGATAGAAGATTCTTCAGGGGTGTTGTTTGCAATTCCACCCAAGGTAATCATTGTACACAATGTTACGTCATGTTATATGTGTAAGATCAGAGATCGATGACTTGAAGTTGAGGAATGCTTATGATAAGTTTTGTGACAATGACATAGTAGCATCTCATAGTAGTATGTGTTTGAAAGAAGAATCATAATTTTATAACTTTTAAAGAGGGTCTAATAATAATAAAATCTTTAGGATTATCCAAAAAATATAGATGTTTAATTGTAATAGCAGAGGGAGCAACTTGCAAACAAAGGGAGAAAGGGGAGAAACCTTCAAACAAATCAAAAAACAACTAAATTGTAGAAAAGAAGATAAAAGTTTCATGCTTTAATGCTACTAAGCTAATACAGAGGAAAATAAATAAATATCATATTATACCTGTCAAATGTAACATTAAGATCAGCTCAAATAACATGAACAAAATAATGGAAATGGTTTATTTGAATTTGTAAAAAGACATTACAATCATCTTAAATTAGTTGAAATATTTAGACTTGCAATTACATTTACCTTTATAATATTATTATTGGAAAAAGTCCACTTAATATGAAAGAAGCCAAAATATAATATACAAATTAATTTATAAAGTGAAAAAAAAGATTAACAGTATCCAGATGTGATACTCTTCCAAAATCCTAGCCAAAACCTATTCAATCTTCCTATAAATCAGACAATGGCTAAAAGGATCTAAACCCCATCAATGCATAATTATTTTCTCACAGGAATGGCCTCAATGGAAAATATAATAGCAATAGTAAGGGTTTCTTCTTTGCCTTCGACAAAATTTATAATTTTCTCAATGACCATAGTTTAGGAACGTTGAACTATATTGAATGATGCCCATACCATCTATATATTCGAATTAGCAATCCTTGAAACATAGAGAACAAGATGAACTTCATCTTCAAAAATCTAAAACCATTAGTAATCACTCCAATTTACTATCAAATCATTGTCAAGAATTTGGTATTTTTCAAGTTGAAGCTGTCATGGTATTTCAAATTTTGGCTTTAGGCACTGATAAAGGGTCTTTTGCAAAAACTAGGCAAGTATAGTTAAATTAGACCTTTCAACTTCCCTTGGTTTTAGGCATGCATGGACCTATATCGGGTACCTAAAATGTCTTTGTGGATGACCCCCATATATACATATATATATAATGTTAAAATAAAAATCAATGTATGGTACTAAAATTCTTTCTAAAGGTCTCTAATTTTAACCCATCAAGAATTAAGATGAGTTAAACATTAAAGAAAATAATAACAATTAAAACAGTTTGGAGAACCATTTCTAAACTTGGAGTTCCCATCTTCTTATTAGATCATTTCAAATCGAAAATAAAATTTCACCTTTAGCCTTCAGAACCCTTAACATCTCTACCTTAAACAATAAAACTTATCCATGTTTTTCTCTAATTTTGAATCCCTGCAACCCCAAATCAAGATAACACACAAACCATCTCAATGAATTTAATAATTAATGATAATAAGATGAATACCACACAAATCACACTAGCAGATCTCAAAAAACATGAATAATCTGATATAGAGGATGACTGAAATAACAAATCCTCTACTTATCAACCATTTTTAGAGTTTGTTAATATTTTTAGTGTTTATTAATATTTTTTTTATAGTGTAACAAATTTGGTTTTAGTGTTTATTAATATTTTTGATTTTCAAAAATGTAGTAGTACAGAATTTAGGTTTTTACTTTTTGGAAGATTTTAAGATGCAATTTAGAAACATGTATAAAACAAGAGATGCAAAGTGTCCACATTCTTAACAATAGTACAATATAGGTAAAAGTAAATGAATATTGTAATGAAACATAAGTATGGCGAGATAATAAATATCTAATATTTTTAAATTTTTGCAGAAATGTGAGGAGGGATACGTATGTATTAATTAGTATGCACTTCTTCTTTTTTTAAAAAAATGTCATGCACTTATGTGTGAATAGTGACATATATAGTTTGAAGTGAATATTGATTGTTTTAAGAAAAAAAAGGTATTTAAGAGAAGGTAAAGTTATGAAAATAATATGCTTCTAATTTGTATACTTATTAAAAATTTCAAGTCAAATTCATTGATCCATGAGAATTGGTCTTGTAGATTAACAGACAACTGTGTTTTCAAGTTTTCTAACTATTCATTTGCACATCAATGGGCTATTATGCTTCTAAGTGTTATACATTTTAAGATCTATTGAGTTTTTGAGCTCATAAATTTGGATCACATGTTAATGTAGGGAAATGATATTGACTAATCAAAAAGAGAGAGGAAGAAAAATTCACTTTAAAAGATGTTCAATAGAAGATTAAACAAGCTTGTTTATATTCAGTTATAATTAAACAACTTATTCAAATAATTAGTGTGATGGTTGAGATGAGATATGTTGATAAATCTATAAGATGTTTTATTATTACTGTGTTCTTTATTTATGACTATTGTGCATGTCTCAGTGACAATATAAACATCCTAATACAAGTCTAAGAAGATCATGCTAATATGTTAAATTAGGCCACAAAGCTTAAAATTTTCCTAATATACAAATTCATTAAAAAGAATCAAAATCCATATGAGGAACAAAGCCTTCAAGAGCCCATGATTAAATAGTAGAATAAATGCTCTTGATTGAGAACCACTATTCTATATCTTTAAAATTAATTAATTAATTAAAAAAATAGTCAAATCAAAATTCATTTGCTCTGCTAGATAAGCATGGCCTGTTAAAGCTTACTATGGATGTATTTTACCTTTAAAAAGTGCACCCGAGCCAACTATACTTTCTAGATTTTTGAGACACAAGGCAACTCATTTAGGAGTAATGAAATCAGAGTACAGTTCATGAAAGTCCTTTACCAAAGTGAAAAGCTAAATATTTTCAATTTTTCTTTTACAATCATTAACCATTAATTTTATATTGACTACCTATATCTTTCTATTCTAAGCTAAAATTTGAGGGTCACCCCTATCTTATTGCTTTTTAATGAGGTTTGGTCATACTAATGTCTTTCATTTTACGTCATAAATATTAATCATAAAAAATTAATATAAATTAGTTATATTTACAAAAATCTTATATCTCAAAGATTCTAAATTTATACTTCTACAAAATAATATAATTTAAAAAAAAAAAATTATAAATCAATTATATAAAAAATTTGTAAGTTTTTACTTAAAAGTATTATCTATTATGAATTATGAGTGTTTATTTATAAAATTTGACGATTTTATAAAAAAATAAATGACTCAAAAGTGGAAAAATGGCATAACCATCAATTTCAACTGAACATTTGAGTACTTCTACGAGCCCACAAGCTTCAGAACAATTTTGATCCATTAGGCTAGGAAACAGATCTACTTGCAAATTAATGATGGAAATTATATCTTTACATAATTCAAAGATTTGAGAGAGAGAAGGAAAAAAAATTATTTGAATGAAAATAATTCCTGGGAATGATTTTTGTTCCTTTTATGTAGTAGCGCAATACCCTTTTTTTATTCCAAGATGTTAGAAATAGATAAACTATATTATTTGAAAATAAAACCATGCAAGGAGCAGAACCATCTACAAAATCCCATTTTCAAATGCATATAGTAGTTATAGGGTAGAAAAATCTAAGGCACTGCAAAAATGGAGAAATATACGGAATCTCAAAATAAAGTCCACGAGAAAAGGATAGACATTTAATGCAATATAATCTTTTTAAATTTTGTTATGGGAAATTGATTTTTCCTTTCTTTGTTTTCTTTGACTCAATAGATATCACAATAAGTAGATTTTTTAAAAAGAATATGTAGATTTTGTTGGAAATGATTGAAAAGATAATGAATGAAGGATAATGGAATTGGCAATGAATGTTTTCAATCATTGTTTTGTCATTGATGTCAAACTTGCTACTTGCAGGAATGACAATTGTTTTAGTGATCCAAATATTATTAATTGGTTGATTGACAAGGAGTTGGCAATCAATAAGATGTAACTAGAGTACCTAAGAGAAAAGGTTGAAGTTATGATGATGTAATGAAATACAAGGATCAGCTAAGCCATTGATGAAATAGTGTATTGATGACATATTCTAACACATGTTGTAAGGACTAACTAAGTACTGAACAGATTCTCAGTTGAAGCCAAGCAACTCAACTTAGTGTATGTCGAGTGATCTTCAGGTGCTGAGTGAATATCAAGTACCGAGCAGTCTTTAGGTGCCGAGTGAGTATCAAGTGCTAAGTAGCAGAAAAGATAATAAGTGTCAAGTAAGTCTTCAAGAGCTGAGAAAGATATAAGTGCAGAGTAATATTGAAGTGTCGTGTAAATTTCAAGAGTTGAGTTTCACATAATTCTTTCAGGTGCTAAGCATCAGTAAATCAATGATGATGAGTTGTTGCATTATCTTGAAAAGTCAAAGATTCGTTAGATCTAAGCCGACATGGTAGTTATTTAGAATTTTGTGAACTAGATAAAAGATAAGAATGATGAGCTGGTGGTACAGAACACTATGTAAAATGTTTTATGGTGAATGCTAATGGATTTATCATGAAGTTTCTAGATAGAAACAAGATATGGGACGGATACATTGTATCCTACCTAATCCATTGAAACCCTAAAATTGGAAAGAGAGATTTGAGCAGGAAATGAAGAACAAAACTTCTTTATAAGGAGTTATAGGCCAAAGATCAAAAGTGTGTACAAGAGAGGGAATTGGTCATAAGTGTGATCATGCAAAAAAGCCAAAGAGGAGTAAGAATAAGAGCATTAAGACCCTTAGTTGATCAAGTGACCAAGAGATTGCATTGACATAATGAGTGAAAGAACTCAAGGAGATAGATCTTGAAGGGTGAACAAGCTGTCAGCACTACAAGGAAGAAAAGCCAATCAAAGAAAGGAATTGAAGAGTGATATGAAATCTACATAGTTAAGGTTGCAAATCTGTATCAGGTCAAAATCTTTCTAGTACTTTCTTACCATTGTATTAGATATTGAAATCCTACATTGCTAGGTCAGCTTAATAGCTAGATGGATAAGCCTCAAGAAAAGGACAAAGAGATCCCCAAGAGAAGGATAAAGAGATCCTCAGGAGAAGGATAAAAGATCCTCAGGAGGAGGATAAGAGATCCTTAGAGAGGGATGAAAGATTCTTTTGAGAAGGTGACTGAAAATCCCATGGACTTGGGTGAGCCTAACAACTCTATGTAAATCCTTTAACAAGGTTACATTCCAAGTTGAATGTTCTGAAATCCTTTAACAAGGTCACATTTAACAATGTGTTGTAGCCTTTAATAGGACAGACCTTTAACAGGGCAGACCATTAGAAGTGGTTGAAATCAATTGCGCAGTTATTTTGTGGGTATCATCCCCATTCCAATTTTACCTTCTTATTCTTGGAGGGTTTCTGGGTTATCAAATCCATAGTGTTGTGGTGTGATGCATGTTTACTTTTTATGGTTGTTTAATGTTTAATTGCATGCATGATAATTTTAGTTGTGTACCATTAAGGATTTGTAAAAAAAAAAATATTGGACATCATTGGACCATGGATAACTGATTCACCCCCCCTCTTAGTTATTCTAAATAATTCTAATAGATTTAATAAATTATAGTAGTTTTTAATATAAA
Source organism: Cupressus sempervirens (assembly GCA_028749045.1). NCBI lineage: Eukaryota > Viridiplantae > Streptophyta > Pinopsida > Cupressales > Cupressaceae > Cupressus > Cupressus sempervirens. Next base: position 227,329,320 of record CM053793.1, read on the forward strand.
AATGTGTTTAATTCTTTAAACTAATAGAATACTAAAATTATAAATGAATATAATATACTAGAAGATAGAAACTAATAATAATGTATTACTATTTTTGAGCCAATAGGTTAATTATTATGAGACTTTTGGCTAGATTACTATGATAATCTAGTACTGTCAATGTAGTGAAAAGAGATTATATTGTGAAAGTGGAGTTCTCAAAAATTATTCTCACGAGTCAAAAATGAGTAAATGATAAACAATAGAATTTTCTGAGATTCACAAGCTTGTTTAGGGATAACGAGTTGTTTCCAGATGCATTGTATTGCCAACCTCCATAGAATGTTTGAAAGTTATATGGGAGACCATAGATGAGTTTCTAGCTAAAGAAAAAAATTTAGTAGAGGAAGTTCAATGCATTAGTGCTTCGAACTTCATATCACATTTTATTTTAGTAATTTGTTCATAAAGATGGATTTATTATGTTTCAAAGAGGAGGAAGGATATAACCATAAAGGCTTTCGAGTAATTAAACACCCAATATCATACAAGATAAATTGAGATCATACTTCATTGCAACTTCTTTTGAAATATTAATGTTTGATTTTTACTTTTAACATTAACATTGGCTTGACCTTATTGTCATATTTCTTTTGATGAATAGTCCTTTTCTATTAATAAATAATATACTCAGAGACAATTCACAAAAAAAGTGTCGGGGGATACAAGATCACCCCACGAAAGTCCACATGGCCAAAGCTAGAATCAACATCTATTCATAAAACAAAACATATTAGAAGCAACCTTTACTTTGCTAAAGAAATGCCAGGTAAAGGGGGTAGTTCATCCCGATCATGAAATCCTTAGTCATCCCTAGGATTGGCAAGTGGGTTGGGAATAGTCCAGCTGTCAGAAGCATTTTCCAGGGCATGGTCAACATCTTTGGTAGTAGGCCATGGAGGTAAGATGGCCAATTCCAAGTGAAATGGCCATTTTTCAGAAACAACATGCACTTGAGTTTTATTATGCTAAAAATGATGCAATTTTGGCATGATCTAGCAATTAAGAGACCATGGCAATAATATGTTAACTAGGGAAATACCTTTTCAGATGTAAATTTTGGATAAACTATATATTCACTGAGCAATATTTAGGATAATCTATTCAAAGTTCTTGAATTGACTAAAGATCAACTTCTTTTCCAATATAGTTCATTTGAAGGTCAAAGTAGATCCTAAACATCAATCACTACTAAAACCTTATCCAAATCTGCATTAAAACTTGCATAAGTAACTAAATGATCTTATTGATAAATGCCACACTGTACCATAGTAAAATGACCTTTCCTTTATACCATGTCCTAATAAAAGTATCAAGTTGTGCTTGAGGTTTTCTTGATTTACAATGGATAATGTAAGACCTCTTTTAGATACTACAATCAATTAAGTTATTTCGTCAAAGATATTTACAATTGTCAGACCACATGAACAAGCATGCTAAATAGGCTTAACAAGTCTACCCAATGTGCACATTTGATTCCACTATGTGGAATATAGCATCTTGAAAATATCTCTAGCCATCCTCTAAATGTGTTGAAGATAATTACATCTCATCCAAAAGATATAATTGATTTATGAATACCCTCTTTTGATAAATTCTCTCTAAAAGGTACCTCTAGAAAAAATTGCATAATTCTATCATTAACTCCATATCTCTTTCTACGCACATAACTATACCTAACACATATTTAAATATATGTCTACAAGTACACAACCCAAGGCATTTATTGTTGACCATGCCAAACAAATGTACCTCTAAAACTCTAGTAATCTTCATAGAACAAGGTGTATGTTGACATCAATGACAAACACTATCATGAATGTAATGCATATGCACTGAATCATGTCTCCAACAATGCCAGTATACTACCCCATAGGAATGCCATCAGAGTTCATGCTAATGTCAATTACATTACGAATCAACATAAAATAGATGTTTACTCTTGAAGCTTTAGCATTGCTAATGTTGTGTTTATTTCACTTCACCAAGATCTTTTCATTTCCTTATACCAACACAAGTTCAACAAATATCTATTTCAAAACACTCTCCTCTCAAATAGAATCCATGAGGTGGAGCTTCATTTTATCGACTCTAATTCCTGAGATTGTGTTAAATTTCTACCATGTTGCAAATTTGAAAGAATGAGTACAAATCACAACATATCAATAGTAGCGGTGTACTTTATTTATAAGGTAAGACTCACGTATGGTCGTGAGAAGTAGGAGTACACTAGAAATATACATAACATAATTAGGGACAGCACAAACAAAACAAGACGTCTAAGGCAAATGATAATAATACGTTTCATGGAGTTTATATACGGCAGTCAAAGGAATAAAACTTTTCTTTTCATCTTTAGAAGGGAATTAGTTCCTGACGTGAGTTTCTCTTAATATCTGATTGAACTTTTTCAGTACACGCATGCTGACAAGAATTCCATAGGATTTGTTAAATAGACAATTCATACTTAGAAGTAACAAACCGCATCTTATTATTCATAGGATTCTACTACGATGATTGTTTCTGAAATATAATTACTAAAGAATACATCATCACTTTTCGCATAAAAGGGCTTCCACAAAATTATCACGATTCTTACTAGAAACACAAATGATGTTCAGCTTCAAATATCTAGACATTATACATTTTTAAGATTAGATGTACACTTAATTATTATTTTTTCACAAGGAGTTGATGTCAAAAGTTCTTTTTATTTATTTAGAAATTCAAGATTAACCAAGGATTTATCTATACATTTAAAGAGAACAAGTTATGTCAGTTATACCATTATAAGAATAGAATCTAAAGTTTGATGTACTATATCTATCATCATCTTCATAACTTATAGAAACAATATATTCATCCTACAAGTTTAAGATGAAAATAGTATTCTTTAAATTTTTGAAGAATATCAATCTTAAATAAAGAAGAAGAAAGGGACTACATAAAATTATTTAAATGTCTTTCACTGAAAACTATTAATATTTTTGTCATTAAAATTGAAGGTGAAAAATGTAAGAGAAGCTCATACTACTATATAAAAGGTATATACAACAACACCTAAATTATACCCATCATCCCCTACCTATGGTTTAAATGGAGTATTGAAAGTGATTAAAGAATGATAGTAATGGACTCCTCTAAAAAATATTCTTAAAAGGTTCACCTCCCAAATGTTAACCCTAACATATTCTGCATTTAAAACTTTGTAAGAATACGATGTACTTCTTTATCAAAAGTATTCCTTCATTTTTCTTTAGTCAGTATAACTTAATAAGAAATTAAATATTATCCATGATATGCAAAAAAATTTCTTCAAAGGATTTCTCATCTTCAAAGACTAGGATAGGAAAATGCAGACGCAATTTTCTACTTTTAATTAACACTCAGTAATCTACGGGGAAAGAGATGGTCAAGGTGGTATCAATATTTGTAATGGCCCTATCTAGGTCAACCAATAGATTCTCCTTAAATTTCTTTTAACAAAGCTTAAAAAAGGAAACCGATCCAAAAAATGAACAAGGTAATATTGAGGCCTCCCAAGGGTTGAGTAAGACAAGGCCTTTTGATCCCCATAACTTCTTTTTCGCTGGATCAAGTCAAACAATTTTAAAGCTAATGAGATGGTCCTTGTTCCGTTGCCTCCAACTGTTGGATGTTGGGTCCTTGTTTTTTGTGTGCTAGTTCTAGATGGTGTGGATTTTATCTGTTGAATGGTGGTTATTGTTTTAGTTTGGTGCAATGGTGGTACTAGTTAATTTCTAGGCTTAGTAGAGTAGTATAATACTTTAGAGTCAAGGTTTTTCTACTTTTTGAAGGCGGTTGCATGGTCTGTTTATCCAATTCTTCATATTGGTTAGATTTTTGTTTGGCTCTCATCCTGGTTAGCATTATATACTTCTATTATAGCTTCGCAATTGTTGCTTTTTTTTGGCTTAGATTATGTCCAATAGATGTCACTTCTGGTGACCCTATTTTATTTTCTATCGACATGATGTTGCCTTATCTATATTGGGTTTACGATCTTTCCACTTTACTAAATTGGAAAAAAGCTTCACTATATTCTCTCTTGCCAAATAAAAAATGAAAGGGTGGGTATTTGATGATTCCTTGAGGATCTCCATGTCTAAATAGTATATTGTGATCATAGAAGAATACACTCTACAATCCACGTACGTACAAGAATGATCTTTTAACAAAACTTTAACAACTTACATTAATCAAGATTTTCATAATTTTTACAAAGTAGAAAACCAAGTTGGAAAATAGATCGGATGCCATTTTTATTCAAGTTTTACTAGTGATTTGATAGTGTTAACTATGGGCACTAAAATAATACCATAACAAACATTTGTGTAGATGCATCAATATTAACATTAACATTAATAAAAATTTGATTGTTACTTATAGTCATCAAAAGTTGAAGTAGGTCTAATATTTAAATGAAAATTTTATTTTCACTCATACTTGAGGTAGGCCCATTAAAAATTATTAATAAAATAGAGAGTTCCAACAATACAAACTTCAAAAAAATTTAATTTTCATTAGATTGTATAACAATCATCTAAAACTATCACATCGTCAAAAGATTCCAAAGATAAAAGTCTTAGAATTTATATAGTCCAATGATATAACTGAGAAGGGGTGGGGGGAGTGGGGTGGGGGTTGAATTAGTTATCCAACTAATATCACAATTATTAACCTTAAACAAACTTAACCATATGAGAAATATGAACTACAACCACAATAACATACTCATACACAATAACACAAGATATGTTAACTAGGGAAACCCTTGGTCAAAGGGAAAACCCTTGTGGGGATGGTACCGACAAGATGATGTACTAATATAAATATTCCTTATTAGAGGATGGACCCTGTTAGGAGTCTATGATTACATTCAGTTCATATGAGTCCCTCTTTGGAGACTTTGAATCCCTATTAGGAGATTCCAACCTTACTAGGAGTTATGCCAACCTTGTTAGGCATTGTAGAAGATACCTGGACCCACCACCCAGACAACTTCGAGGGCAAGACCAATGAACCCACCATCCAAATGATCTTTGTATCATTCCTTGCAAAATAATAGGATGGTACTGTATTTTTCTTTCCTCTTTCTATGTCCTATCAACCAAACCTCTTCTCCTTATGATCTTGTAATTAGATCACAAATCTCACATCTAATAATCCCTTTGATCGCTTACTCACATTCAGTAAGAAATCTTCTCCTTTTTGCAATCCACATTTCAACAACAATGACAATACATGAATACACACTTTACATTCAAGGAAAACATGTTTCCTTTATACAATATCTTTATAATAATTCCTTGAGTTGGCCTTGAGGCTTTCCCAATTAATTCTAATAAGATAATTAATTAATTACAATTACAATAGCATTGTTTGCTCATTGTCTATACAAAAATTTGCATGTGTGATACTAGGGCTTGTGCACTCGCTGACATTATGAACTGACTATCCTCTGTCACTGTTTGACTGTGCATCTTTTCATCACATCTCAGGTGTAAGATAGCCAACAAACCTTAGGAACTACTTTCTCAATACTCTATCCTAAACTACTCTTTGAAAATTAAGTACATCTTCCATGTGTCTATGACTCAAACACTATGCACTTGACCATGTCATCAAGACACTATGCCAAACATGTCTATAATTGTACATCACCAAAAAATCAAACCATTGTTTGTACCATCAAGATCTTTGTCTGCTACTTAGCTAGTCTTTACAAAAACCATACTATTTCAACATAAATGAAAAACATAGTCATGAATGCAACATGTCAATACTCTCCAATGCTCAGGATACTCCCCAAAAGTAGTATCATTCGAATTCATGCTAACAATCTCCCCCTTTTGCCTTGATGAAAACATAGACGAAAAAATATCTAGGTTACAAGAATACCAAATAGTGTTTTGCTGCTACTGGTAACCAGCATCAATTTTCCACATGCTAAAAGGAATCTCAAACACAATAGATGAACATAGGTACATACTCCGTCTCCTTAGACATAAATTTTTTACTTCACACTAAACAATTGACAATACATCTCACAATACATTAGATGCATATTCCTTCTTTCTTACATGAATCTTTCTAAATCTCTCGAAAGAGATACCTCTCCCCCATACTTAGGAGATGCTCTCCCCCATAACTTAAGAGATGTTTTTAATGCATTTCCTCCTCCATTGACATCAATGTAAAAGACCTCAATTTCAATACAAATTATTAAATGCCAATTACTAATATGTTGCACTAGTTCATGAAATAGCTTGAGTGTCCAAAGATAGTGTTCAATACCAAATACCAAGTGTTCTTGGTGACTCAGATTATCATAGATACTCCCCATATGGGAAGCATGAACATTCATTCTAGGCTAACAATAGTACTATGTACCACTAGACTGATGCATTATCTACATACTCTACTCAGAAGTAGGTAGGGCCATAACCTTAAGTATAGCTCTACAGTACTCAAATGTATCTTTAGGAAAAGGCTTCATAAATATATTTGTAATCTGATCTTTAGTACTCACATACTCCAATTTGGTCTCCTTTTACATTGCTTCCTCTCTTCAAACATGATACTTAATAGATATATGCTTAGTCTTAGAATGCAATATAGGATTCCTAGACATACTCATTGTACTTACAGTGTTATCATAGTAAATGATAACAAGTTCTTCAAACGCAATTCTTTTGTCCTTTAGCTTCTACTTCATCCACATAACTTGATTAAAATTATTTGCTACTGCAACATACTTTGCCTCAACGATACTCTACAAAATACAATCTTGCTTCTTGCATAGCCAAGAAACCAATCTTCCTCCAAGAAAGAATCCTCCACCACTATTGCTCTTTCTATCATCCATACTACCTGCCCAATCTACATCAATATATGCACATTGAGTGAAATCACTAAATCTATCATACCAAATTCCATAATCATATGTCCCTTTCAGATATCTAAATGAATTTCACTACTACAAAATGATATTCCTTAGGATCAACTTCAAATCTAACTACAATCCTAATTGTATTTGCTATATCTAGTATGCTATGAGATAGATGCCATAAACCTCCAATCATGGATTTGTACTTCTTCTGCTCTACTACATGTGTCTCATCTTCGTTGGATAACTTGTGACCAGTTATCATAGGTGTACCAAAAGGTTTAAAAATTTTCAAATAAAACCTTTTCAACAAATCTTTCAAGTACTTAGGTTGTGAAATGAAAATACCATCACTATTCTATATAATATGCAATCCTAAGAAAATCTTAATTTCTCCTATCATGCTCATTTCAAACTCATTCTTCATCTTTTCAACAAACTTATCACTTGCATCATCAACAAATATTACAATAATTAGCAAACCATTTATAATTTCTTTCAAATACAAGTTACTATCCGTTATACCTTTAGGAAATCCAAGCTTTGCCAAATTACAATCCAACCTTGCATATCAGGTTTTAGGTGATTTATTTAGACCATATAAAGCTTTCTTTAATATACACACAATGTCTTTGTTTTTTGATCAAGGAAAACCTTCGAGCTGCTCAATATATATCTATTCTTTAGGTTCCCCATTCAAAAAGGTCAATTTAACATGCATCTGTTAAACCTTGAACTTCTCATTTGTTGCATAAGCTTAGGGCATCCTTAATGCTTCCATTCTAGCTATAGGTGCATATATCTCCTCATAGTTTATGCCTTCTTGCTACGAATATCCCTTGCATACAAGTCTAGCCTTGTTTCTCACAACTTGGCCTTGTTCATTCATTTTGTTTCTGAATAACCATATGGTTCCTATCACATTATTTTCTTTAGGTCTAGGAACTAAATACCATGTATCATTCCCCACTATTTAATCCAATTCCTTCATTACTTGAATCCAATGATCTCTTTAACTGCTTCATCTACGCTCTTAGACTCAACATGTGATATCAGACATATTTCCTCATTTACTCCATTCCTTGTCATCACACCTTTGTCTTTACTTCCAATTATCTTTTCACATGGTTCATTCCTTGTCAAGTTCTTGTTAGGGGTAGGATTTGACATTTTATCTCTTATTTCTTCTCTTGGTTCATATCTCTTCTCTCCTCTTTGCTCAATAGTTAGCACATCATTCTACAAATTATTATTAGTTTCAAAGAGAACTTCAAAATTCTGTCTAACAATTTCAAAATTAACTTCTTCTTCATTTGAATTATAATCTACCAAATTTTCTTTAGTTCCAAACTTTTCATTAACCATTACATTTATGGATTCAACTAATGTCTAAGTTCTATAGTTGAAACATCTGTAAGCTTTTCTTTTCAATGAATAACTAAGAAACATACCTTCATCACTTCTTGGATCAAACTTACCAATGTCATCATCTCCCATAATGCAACATTTTCTCCCAAATATTATGAAATACTTAATTGATGGTGAATGACCAAACCATAGTTCATAAGGTGTCTTGCTCATACCTTTTCTAATTTCTACTATGTTCAAATTATATACTATTGTATTGACTGGTTCTCTCCAAAATGTCTTAGAAACATCATTCTCAAACAACATCCCTCTTGCTACTTCTATTATTAATTTATTTCTTCTTTCAGCAATCCCATTTTATTAGGTGTTCTAGGTGTAGATAGGTTCTTTTTTATTCCATTCTCTTCAAAAAATATGCTAAACTCTCTAGAGGTGAATTCTCCTTTTTTATGAGATCTCAAATTTTTTATCTTAACATGAGATTCATTTTTAACTCTATTCTTAAATATCTTAAACTTCTCAAAATCATTAGATTTCTCTTTAAGAAATGCTTCCCACATCATTCTATTGAAATCATCAACAAAAATCATAAACTACCTTTCAGCATAGAATCCTCTTGTTCTAGAGGGACCACTCAAGTGTGTCTGAATGATCTCTAGCTTCACTTTGGTAGTGAACTTCTTGCTAGGAAATGATACTTTCTTCCACTTAGCCAAAATACATTCCTTACACATAACATTAGTAAGTTTTTAATCTTAGGCAAGTATCTAACTTCAAAAGTGCTACTAACTTTCACAATATTATCAAAGTTTATGTGAAAAAATCTTCTATGCAACAACCAACTATTATCCACTTTAGCTACCAAATATTTTATTCTAGTGGAAATAAATTGAAATACATTACCTTTGGATCTAGTGCCATTTTCAATGATCTTACCATCTTTTTCTTTGATAATGTAGGTGTTCTTAGTGAAATACAATAGATAACCCTTGTCCACCAACTATCCAACACTCAACAACTTATGCTTCAATCCATCAGTAAAATAAACATCTTCAATGTTAGTTTTACCATAAAGAGTAATGGAACCAATTCTTGTTATACGAAAGACTGCATTGTTACCAACTCTAACAATACCTCCATCATGATTCTTGAACTTAACAAAATTATTCATATCACTAGTCATGTGATGTGAACAACCATTGTCAATTATCTAGTCATATCTCTTTTCAACTTAGGAAACTAGATCTCTTTCTTCTCTAATTTCTCTATCAAAATCATCTTCCTTGTTAGCCATCATCACTTTTACTTTGACCTTTTGCATCAGATTCTTCATCTTCATTTGCATACAAACAATCTCCATCTCTATCTCTTCTAAGTTTTAACTTTCTTTTGTACTTTTTCTCTCCTTTAGGAAATTTAGATGCATAATGACCAAATTCATTACACGTCCAACATTTACAATTTTTCTTACCATATTTTTTTCTTCTCACAAGAAGGCTTATTCCTTCCTCAATCTTCTTCTCTTCATCAGATATGTTGCTACTAGCAAAATCTTCATGTGTGCTTCTACTCCTTGTCAAATTAGGTTGAAAGTTTAGGGCATTGAAAGTTGTTTAGACTCTTGCTAGATCTCAAAACTATCTCAAATTTTATTTTTTTGATTTTAATATTCCAAGCAACATTTTCTCTATGAAATCCTTAGTGCAAGGCATTACTAGCTGAATCATATGAGGTATTGGCTTCAATGGTGGTGTCAATCTTTCCAAGATCTTCCATATAACTTCATCATCTTCCTTAGTTCCACCATGACACTAAATTCCTCCAATGATTTTTGATATTCTACCAACATAACTTCTTAGAGATTCATCTTCCATCATTTTACCATCTTGAAATCCACATGTCCAATTCTATAATCTCGTTCTCTTTGCATGATCATCACCTTCAAAAGTATATTTAACTACTTTCCAAATTTCATAAGATGTTACAAGGGACTTTATCTGGCTATATTCATTCACTAAAAGAGCTGTTAGTGATGCTTCTCTTTCTCTCATGTTACACATGGATAGATCTCTCCCTTCTTCACTACATCCTTCAAGGTTTTCTTCTTCAATGATTGTCTTCTTTTCCTTTGTTAAAATCAAATATCCTAGACCCATGCACAATAGATGAGTCTTCACCTTCTCCTTCCAATTTTCATAGCTGGCCACATCAAATCTTAGACAATCATTTTTGAAAAGATTCACCATTGATCTCCCAAAGTTGTTAAGCTTATCCTTCTAGGACTTGATGTTTTGATACTAATTGTTAGAATATATAGTCCACTAATATAACTAAGAGAGGGAGGGGAGATGAATCAGTTATCCAACTTATATCATAATTATCAACCTTAAACAAACTAGCCATATGAGTAATATGAACTGAAACCACAACAACATACGCATACATAATAACACTAGATATGTTAACTAGGGAAACCCTTGATCAAAGGGAAAATCGCAGTGGGGATGGTACCCACAAGATAATGTATTAATATAAATATTCCTTGTTAGAGGATGGACTCTATTAGGAGTCTATGAATACATTCAATACATATGAGTCCCTATTAAGAGAATTTGAATCCCTGTTAGGAGATTCCAACCCTATTAGGCATTGTGCCAACTTTGTTAGGCATTGTGGAAGACATGTAGACCCATTTCCCAAAAAACTTTAAGGGCAAGACCAATGAACCCACTATCCAAATGATCATTGTATTATTCCTTGCAAAATAATAGAATGTTATTGTACTATTCCTTTCTCTTTCTTTTTCCTATCAACTAGACCTCTCCTCCTTCTATTCTTGTAAATAGATCACAAATCTTGCATCCAACAATCCCTTTGATTGCTTACTCACATTCACTAAGCACTCTGCTCCTTTTTGCAATTTGTACTTCAACAACAATTAAAATACATGAATACACATGTTACTATTAAGGAAAACATTTTCTTCTATACCATATCTTCATAATAGTTCATTGAGTTGGCCTTAAGGATTTCCCAATTAATTATAATAAGATAATTAATTAATTACAATTACAATATCAATGTCGACTCATAGCTTATACAAATCTTCAAATGTGTGATACTAGGGGTTGCGCACTTGCTAACACCATCAACTGATGGTCCCTTGTCACTATTGGATTGCGCATCTCTTCATTGCATCTTAAATATAAGATAGCCAACAAACCTTAGGAAATTCTTTCCCAATACTTTGCCTCTGAACTACTCTTTGGAAATTAGGTACATCTTTTATACATCTTTGACTCAGATGCTACACACTTGAGAACATCATTAGGACACTATGCCAAACATGTCTGTAACTACACATCACAAAACAATGAAACTATTGTCTCTACCATCAACATCTCTATCTTCTACTCAACTAGTCTTTACAAAAACCATTCAATGTTGCCATCAATGATAACATAGTCAAGAATGTAAAATGTCAATACTCTCCAATGCTTAGGATACTCCCCCAAAGTAGTATTATCAACATTCATGCCAACATAAAGAACTTCTTACTATTCAAATACTTTTTTTTTGTCTCTCAAAATATTATGACCATCTCTTAGATATTTTCTATCAATGAACACCCTTTTAAGGAGAATTACGAGAGTAGATCAAAGAGGTTAAGGGTTTACGAAGAGCTATGGAAGCTATGCTAAAGTTTCTTATAGGAAATATCTCTAGAAGAAGAATCATGGTCTATTTTGAAAACACTAAGGGTATACCTACACACTTCAATTAAAGCCTTGTTGGATTTTGTGTTAAAAAAAATAGTTATTTGTAGGATGGTATTGTGTTTTTGAGAAGAGAAGGGAGGAATTAAAAATGGTCTTAGTTTCACTATAAATGGAGATGGGAATGGAAGAAATGTTCAGTGGAGGATACACTTAGTGTAGTGGTTTATTTAAAGAAATCTTGGTGCCCAAGTGGAATTTAGTATGATTGCACAAATTTTTAGGAAATCAAAGTTTGTGTAGAGGTAGGCACACAAACTAGTGGAGGTGAGATGGATTTTTAGTACCCTAAAAGAAAAAAAAAATCATATATGGAAATGGTAAGCTTTGTGAGAAGGCATGACTTTTTTTATAATTGAGGCTGGTAATGATCGGCTATAAGGAAAACACTAAGGGTACACCTACAAATCACAATTGAAGCCTCACTGATATTTTGTGAATCAAACCAAACAATCATTTGTAGGATGGCATAACATTTTAGAGAAGAGAATAAAGAAATAAGAAAAGGGGGCTAGTTTAATTATTAATGGAGGTAGGAGTGGAAAAAATCTTTAGTGGAGGATAACCCCCAGTGCAATGGTTTATTTTAACCAATCTGGGTGGCTAGGTGGACTTTTGTACAGTTGCATGATTTTTTTGGAAATCAAATTTTGTGTAGAAGTATGCACAAAAAATTATTGATGAACTATTGGAGGTGAGATGGATTCTCAACAATCTAAAAGAAAACAATTAATCATGGATGGAAATGGTAAGCTTTATGAAAAGTCATTCCTTTTTCCATCAATAGCATTGGGAATGGCTAGCTATAAGGAAATTCAAGAACTAGTGCGATCAAAACTAGGGACATGTTAGAGATTAAAAAACCCTAGAAAATGGTTTTGCTCATGATATGGATTTGATTTTTAAAATGGTTCCTACTTTGTGGACGGAAAAGGCTCTTATTTAAAGTAGCGAGAGCCAAATTTGGATCCCATGAGGGATGTTATTCAAATATATCCAATATGTATTGGTCTATGTAATATGCCTCTTGAGTATTGGAATGAGGATTCTTATCAAATCATAGTGAATAAATTAGTCTCCTTTGGAAGATCTAGAATAGATGGTTTATGATACAACACTAAAAAAATTTCCCTGTATTTATATCCAATAAAATTTATGCAACCCTTCACTAGAGAAAATTGAAATACATTCTTCAGGAGGTGTATGGAGATTCACTAGCTCCATAGGAAAGGATACCCTCTTTTGAAATTTTTATTTACTCTTCTTAAATAAGTGTTTGGGAGATTGATTAGAAAAATAAGGGTGGATGGTTCTTGGAAGTGGGTGAAAGTTCTTAAAGGAGTGGAGGTTGAATCCCTCCTTTAATTTGTGGAGAACACCTTCTTAACAAGTGATGATTTGAAGAGGGAGGCTAGGGTGATGAAAAAGATATTACAGTTGTGTGGAAAGGTTCCAGGACAAAAAATTAACTATCATAAGTCTAAAATAATCTTTTTCAATACCCCTCTATGTAAGCATAGAGCTACAAGAAGAATCTTAAATATTAGAAATGGTTATTTTACAAGTAGATATTTTGGAACTCTCACATTTGGAAGAAGGAATACATCATATGTATTCAAAGGATAGGTAGACAACTCTTTCAAGAGAATATAAGGGCAGAATGAGCACTCATTGACCTCTGTACATCACATTCTAATATTGAAATTTGTGTTGCCTACAATCCCAAAAAAAAAAGATTACATGCCTAAAAATCCCCATAAAAGTGATTAAAATGTTGGAAGAAAAAACAAGTGTCTTCTAAAATGGTTTAGGGGATGTGGATAAACATTGGTTATAATAAAGAATCTACTCCAGCCATAACCATATATTTTATCTTTTTCTCTTTGATTTTATTGTCATGATAGTAACCATTAATTAGTTAATTTATATGGCTCTAATAGTTCTCTCTAGTGATGGTATAATATGGCCCAAACATTACTAGGAGGGGATGGTAAATTAGTAATCTACCATAAACCAAGACTTCAAGCTAATTAATCTTTTCCTTCAAGAATGCAACATAGATTCTTGAAATAATATACAACCACAAGCAAACACCAACACAATATCAGACCATACTACAAAGCTTTTATCATATAAGCCCAAGGGGAGAAAACATCAATCTCACCGCCTCTCCTCATAATAAATCAATCTCATTACATACATCTTTTTCTTCTCTTTAATAAAAAACTTGAGAAATCTATTTCCACTTGAAAGATCAATAAATATGATTTAAAAGATATAATGAATGAGTGAGTAAATGCAAGTATTTACTAATGTGTAAGAGACTAACCATTATATGGGTCCAAAGGATCAGATTAAAAATCATGCACAAGTGAAAGAATTTAAAAAAAAAAATTAAAATATAAATAACTTCTTCATTTTTTTAACTAGAGATAAAAGCTCCAACATAAATATGCTTTACACTTCACATATGGTACATGAATGATCTTTGAACAAACTTTTGTGATGTTACGTTAATCAAGATTTTTAACAATGGAAACCCAAGTAGGAGAATACATTGGATGCCATTTTTATTCAAATTTCAATAGTGATTGAATAGTGCTAACTATGAACACTAAAGTAATATCAAAAAAAAAATTTGCATCCAGATATAGGAGCATCCAGTGGTGTAAGGACAATCCTGTATCACCCAAAAATGTGCTTAGTGTTAGTTTCTATTTAAACTATTTTCATTTCTAGATACCCATTTGGGTCAAATAAATATTCAAACTCTCATAGTTCCACTATTGGTTTTCTGGGTTAGAGTTTTTTTACACCTTGGGACATGTGCCAATGTAGAAAATATGTTATTTTGTAATTGAGCAATAACTGTAATGATTTAGAGGGTGTAAGTTGGAGGGATGATTAAAATTATAATTTAAAGAACTCTAGGAAATGAATTAGGTCAAAAGCCTCTATAGTTTGAAAGTTATGGTGGTTTTAAGTTGTGTAGAGACCTCCTAAGAGTACTTCAAAGTCAGATTTGAGGCACCAAACAACCTCGTATGGGCTCAAAAAATGGGGGACAAGCATATTTGATGCATAGGGCTATAGAGCGCTTGGAGAGATTTTTGAGAATATAAATAGTTTATCAATCGTAATCCCAAATCAAAAGTTATTCCTCTAGAAAGTTGGAGTACCTTTTCTAGATTCTTCTAATTTTACACTGACTTCTGATGTGTTTTCTAGAACCTTTTGTTTTGGAATTGCTTTCCAAATGTCATATTATATAATGTATTCCTAACCCTAAACTTAATTGGGGTTTACTTTAGAACATTTTTGGCATTGTAAGGGCAATTTTTGTCGAGTTTGGAAGAAGGTATTGGAGGAGGGTTTTCTCAAAGATCACATTACATTGTAAGCCCATAGGGCATGTTTTGAGTCCATCCTAATTGTACAAAATATATTAGCATATTATTTCTAATAATAATATTTCCCTTTTCTTGTTGTGTTCATTTTGGTCTTGGATTGTGCCCTTATCAAGTGGTATCAGAGCCAATTTTCCTGAGTGTGTAGATAGAGCACCACCTATGAGGTAGTTTGCACTAAGACTGCATGGTTGTGAGTTTTGATACAAGAAGATTCCTTCATAAAGGGAGCATGGTGTAAGGGCTAAAGTTGTTACTCCTAAGGTTAGAGTCCTCCAGAGACAAGTCTAGGCATTGCACGAGGAGATCCATAGAGGGATGAATGTTGTCATAGATGATGAAAGTGAGGAAGAAAATGAAGGAGAAGGAAATATTGGGAAGGAAGGGGAAGGAGATAGAGAAGTCCTAAATTAGGTGAAGGAGAAGAGTTCTAAGGCCATTGCTAAGCTTGAAAAAAGACCTAAAATTGATGTTGACATATTTTTGGGAGATCAATGAGATAGAGGAATATTTTGAGTATGATGACATCGAGGACCTTGATAAGGCTAAGTTTGTGAAGGAAAAAATGAAAGGCCATACCAAAATCTAGTGGCAAGAGATTTAGTTTGAAAGAAGTAGAAGAGGACAGAAGAAAATCACAAGATGGGATCACATGGTGGACAAACTAAAGAAGCAGTTCATTCTTGTTGATTATGAGCTTGATTTATTCAAAAAGATGTAAGGGTTAATGCAAGTAGGAAAATCTATCCAAGAATACATAGAGGAGTTTTACTGAGTCCTTATTAGGGAAGGGAATCTGAAAGAAAAGAAGGAGAAGTTTGCCCATTTCCTTAGTGGGTTAAGACCTAGCATTTAGAAGGAGTTAAGTCTAGTTAGAATGACTAGCATTGAAGAGGCATACTAGTTTACCTTGCAAAGAGGGCATAGTCAAGGAGGAAGGGGCGATGGCAGGTCATTTGGAGGCCAAAATGAGAACCAAAAGAAAAATGAAGATGTGGGTACTAGCCAAACCCACAGGAATGAGGGTTTTAACCACTTCTATAATCAAAACTTTGGAGATCAAAGAGGAAGAGGTAGAGGGTGTGGAAAAGGTTTAGGAAGAGGACACTTCTATGGTTCCTATTTTAATTGTAATGAAGGTCATCATACCTTTGAATGCCATCCATGCCGAGGAAGGATAGATAGGAGAGTTGATGGTCAAGCAAGGGTTGCTTATATGGATGATGATGCACAATCATTACATTTAGAGGATGCAAAAAGAGGAGAGGTTATAGTTAATGACATGGTCTTATTGAGCAGTGAGACTAAAGCTTGACAAAGGAGGAGTTTGTTTCATACTAGGTGCAAGTGCGAGGGTAAATGTTGTAATGTGATTGTTGATGGTGGAAGTACTAAAAATTTGGTGTTAGAGGATATGGTCTTAGTGCTACAACTCAAGAGGGAAAAAAACCCCTAATCCTATCAAATTGCTTGGGTGTAAGATAATCATAAGGTCCTAGTTAGTGAGAAATGTGCAGTAATGTTCAAGATTGGGAGTTACAATGATGAGGCTCTCCGTGACATCATTCCAATGGATTTATACCTTTTATTGTTGGTAAGGCTATAGAAGTTTGATAGGCATGCTATACATAATGGCCATACAAATACATACTCTTTGACAAAGGATGGAGTTCACCACAAATTGAAGCTCTTGATAAAGGAGGGTGAAAAGTTATGTAGTAGTGCTAGGTTATGTCTTGTTGATGGAAGAAATTTTTTAGATGGCATGAAACATTATCATATGTGTTATGCTTTGATTCCTAGAAAAGATGTAGAAGGTAGTACTAAAGTTCTACTTGAAGTTTCAAGTCTACTAAGTGAGTATGGAGATGCCATCTTTGATAATGTTCTAGAAGGGTTATCGCTAGTAAGGAAAATCAATCATGAAATAGATTTAGTCCCTAGAGCCAGTTCACCTAACAAGGCTACTCATAGGATGACTCCTACTAAGACTAGGGAGCTAAACAAACAAGTTTAGGAGCTATTGAGGAAAGGTTTGATTCAAGAGAGCTTGAGTCCATGTGAAGTACCTATAGTGTTGGCACTAAAGAAGGATGGAGACTAGAGAATGTGTATAGAATCTCAAGCGATAAATAGAATAAACATCAAGTATCAATTTACTTTGCAAGAATGGATGATCTTATGGACTATAAATAGAATAAACATCAAGTATCAATTTACTTTGCAAGAATGGATGATCTTATGGACTATTTGAGTGGAGCTTAGTACTTCAAAAAGATAGATCTCAAGAGTGGCTATCACCAAATATGGATATGAGAAGGAGATGAGTGGAAGGCTACGTTCAAGACCAAGGAGGGTCTATATGAGTGGTTGGTCACGCCCTTTGGACTATAATATGTCAAGAACCTTCATGCATTGTATGAATGAGGTACTCAATAAATTTTTGGAAAAAATTATTATTGTCTATCTGGATGACACATCAACTGAGAGTCTCAAAATGGACCTAGAGAAAGTGAAGGTAATCTTGGAATAGCCTACTCCAAGGTTTTCCACTAAGGTGAGGTCATTCCATGGTTTGGCTAGTTTTTATAGAAGTTCATTAGGAATTTTAGTAGTATATGTGAACACCTAACTAAAACAATGAGGGGGGATATAAAAGAGTTCAAGTGGACTACAAGAGCTACAAATAGTTTTGAATTACTAAAGAAGAAGGTGACAAAGAAACCTATGTTGGCACTTCATGATTTCAATAAAGTGTTCTAGGTGGATTACGATGCCAGTGGCAATGCTATTGGGGTTGTATTGAGCCAAGAAGGTGAGCCTATTACCTATTTTAGTGAAAATTTGAATGATGCAAAGAAGTATTCTACTTATGATTATGAGTTCTATGCAATAGTTCAATCCCTAAAGAAATGGAAGAATTATTTGTTTCCAAAAGAATTTGTCTTGTATATTGATCCCCAAGGATTGCAATACTGAAATAGTCAAGATAAATTAAATTAGAGACATTTTAAATGGGTAGAGTTATGCAAAGTTATACATTTGTATTGAAACATAGAAATGGAAGGTCTAATAGGGTTGTAGATGCATTAAGTAAGAGAAAATTGTTGCTCATAGTGATGCAGGTTGAAGTGGTTGGGTTTGATGAACTCAAGAATCTGTACCCTGAGGATCCTAACCTTGTAAAGGCATGTAAGGCTTGTATAGAACCTATTACTCTAGATAGGACCTAGTTGGTAGATTATTTGATTTAGGATGGTATGTTGTTCAAAGGTAGTCAATTGTGCATCTAAAGGAGTTCCATGAAGAAAAAATTGATCAAGGAGAAGCATAGTGGAGGGTTGGTAGGACACTTTGGTCAAGATAAGACCATTTCCATTATTAGATAACATTATTTTTTGGCCTCAATTGCCATAGAATATGAAAAAGTTTGTGTTAAGTTGTCAAGTATGTTAAACAACCAAAGGATTTAGTCACAATACTGGACTCTATCAGCCATTGCCTATTCCATCTAAGCCTTGGGAGGATATAAGAATGGATTTTATTCTTGGATTGCCAAGGACACAAATGGATAATGACTCAGTATTTGTGGTGCTTGATAAGTTCTCCAAGATGGCACATTTTATTCCATGCCACAAGAATCATGATGTAGTACATATTGCAAATTTTTTTTTCAGAGAGGTGTTGAGGCTACATGGTCTGCCAAAAAGTATTATTTCTAATAGAGATTCTAAATTTGTGGAGCATTTCTAGAGACTCTGTGGAAGAAGTTGAAGACATAATTAAAGTTCAATTCTACACATCATTCATAGACTAATGGACAAATAGAAGTAGTAAATAGGAGTCTAGGAAATTATTTGAGGTGTTTAGTAGGAGATAAGCCCAAGGGATGAGATTTGACTCTACCACAAGCCAAATTTTCTTACAATAATTATGTATTAGAGTAGTCCAAGGACTGCACCATACTCGAGGAAGATGGAGAAAGGAGAGAGGACAAGTGCTGAGGTAGAAGACTTTGCTAAACATGTCAAGAACCTACATGAGGAGGTGTGAGCACATATTACCAAGATGAGCCTATAGTATAAGGCTAGGGTAGATCAAAAGAGGACATATAAGGAGTTATGAGTTGGAGATTAGGTTATGGCATATTTGAGGAAGGAATTATTTCCAATTGATACCTACAACAAGCTAAAGATGAACCATTTGGCCCTTGCAAAATTTTGAAGAAGCATGATTTAGGAAATACATATGAGGTGGAGTTTCTAGATGGGATTCACATTTCTCCTATTTTCAATATTGCAGACTTAACATAATATCATGATGATGGTGCAAATAAGGACTTGATGTTAGAGCCATGTCCAATTCCTACTTCTATGAAGGAAGGGATTGAAGAAATTCTAGATGGTCATGTGGGCTAGATTACCATAAATAGGTAGTATTAAGAATACCTGGTGAAGTGGAAAGGATGACCAATAGAAGACTCCACTTGGATATCCACAAAAGAGGTTTTCCATTTTGGTTTTCCTCTAACAACTATAAAGTGATAGGGTAATGTTTCAATCTACCCTAAGTGTCTGATGCAGGAGCATCTAGTGGTGTAAGGGAAGTCCTGTATCACCCAAAAATATGCTTATTTCTAGTTTCTCCTTAAAGTGTTTTCATTTCTAGATACCCATTTGGGTCAAATAAATATTCCAACTCTCATAGTTCTACTATTGGTTTTCTAAGTTAGTGTTTTTGAACACCTTGGGATATGTACCAATGTAGAAAACATGTTATTTTTCAATTGAGCCATAATTATAATGAGATAGAGGGTGTAAATTGGAGGGATGATTATACTTTAATTTAAAGCACTCCAGAAAAAAAAAATCATGTTTAAAGGCTTTATGGTTTGAAAGTTATGGCAATTTTAAGTTGCTTGGAGATATCCTAAGAGCACTTCAAAGTCAGATTTGAGGCACTAAACAACCTTGTATGGGCCCAAAAAATGGGAGATGAGAAAAGGTGGTTTGAATCACTATACAACACTTGGAGAGTTTTCCATAAATGTAAATGTTTTTTCAATTGGAGTCTATGCCTCCCTGAAGTTAGACTACCATTTCTGGATTCTTCTAATTTTACACCGACTTCTGAGGTGTTTTTTAGAACCTTTTGTTTTCGTGGTGCATGCCAGATGGCATATTATAAAATGTATTCCTAACCCTAAACCTAATTGAAGGTTAAGAATATTTCTAGCATTGTAAAGACAATTTTTGGTGGACTTTGAAAGAAGGTATTGGAGGAGAGTTTTCTCTAGGATTAGACTACATTGTAAGCCCATAGTGCATTTCTTTGTGTCTATGCTCATTGTACCAAATCTATTAGCATATCACTTCTGATAATAATATTTCCCTTTTCTTTTTGTGTTCATTTTGGTCTTGGATTGTGCCCTCATCACATCCATGCATCAATATTAACATTAATAAAAAGTTGATTGTTCCTCATAGTTTTTAAAATTTGACGTACACCCAAAGTTTAATAGATAAATTAATTATTGAGATATGTGTATTAACATTTATTAATAAAATAAGGAGTTCAAATAATAAAAACTTCAAGGGCTCAAGTGATTGTTATAAAATCCAATTTTCATTAGATTTTATAACAATCACTTGAGCCCTTAATATTATCAAATGATTCCAATGATAAATGGACTTCTTAGTATTATCATATATTTGTTTTTTTCCTCCTAAATTATGGTGGAAATCTCTTAGTAATTTTTTATGAAAGAACACCTTATTAAGGAGAATGACAATAGTAAAGCATGGAGGTTTAGGGATTAAGCTGGTTCGTGGCAACTATGCTTAGGGTGCTTAAAGGAAGGATTTCTAGAAGGAGAATCATGGTCCATCTTGAAAACACTTGGGGTGTACCTAGACACCTTAATGGAAGCCTTGATGGTCATTTGTGAGTGAAAACAAGCAATGATTTGTAGGATTGTGTAGGGTTTTAGATAAGAGAATGAAGGAATAAACAAATGGGGCTAGTTTCATTAGGAATGGAATAGAAGAAATGTTCATTGGAGGAAACATCTAGTGCAATGGTTTATTTAAACTAACCCAGATGGTTAGGTGGTCTTTAGTACAGTAGATCAATTTTTTTAGAAATCAAAGGTTGTATAGAAACTAGCACTCAAAATGATTAATGAACTAGTGGAGGCGAGATGTATGGTGAGCAGCCTAAAATTAAAAATAAATCATGGATGAAAATGGTAATATTTATGAGAATTAATGTCTTTTAATTTAAATGGGGTTGGTAATTGACATCTATAATGAAAGTAAAAAACTAGAGTAATCATTACTAAGGATGTATTAGATATTTTAAAACCATGGGAAAAAGTTTATACATAGTCAATGTTGATAGTGCTCATGATATGGATTTGATTTTGAAAATGTCCCTACTTTCTAGAGGTAGAAGGCTTTTATTTAAAGTAGAGAGAGCCAAATATAGATTCCACAAGGAAGGTTGTTCAGACATATTGAATATTGATTGGGTTGGAAAATCTACCTTGGGAGTATTAGAATGAGGATTCTTATCAACGCATAGAAAATAAATTAGGCTCTTCTATAGGATTTATATTGATGGCTTATAAGGTATCACTAAAAAATTTTCCTCTTATTTGCATCCACTAAAATATATGCAACCCTATACCAAAGATAATTGAAATACATTCTTTGGAAGTTGTATATAGAAAGGATTTCTCCATAGAAGAGGAATCATTGATTTTTGTCAATTGTTTATGTGTAGATAGTGAATCAGATGTTTGTGATCATTTGGGGAGAGGAAAATATTTAGAGGAAGATAAACTTATGGAAAGAAAAATATCTCTTTCTCACCTCAAATTTTTTTTTTAAAGAGATGTTAGAGATGGAAGAATATTGGGAATGTTCCATAATATTCAAGTATGATATGGAGATGGAAAATGATATAAGGGACTCTTGTGAGGTGGGGGGGGGGGGGGGGGGGGATATGGTGAAATTAGGATTGTAGGAATATTGAGATGACTCTTCAAATATAGATGAAGATGTCGATGTAATAATAGATACTTTAGATAAAGTAAAGGAAAAAGTAACTATAAGGAAGGAGGGACCAATTGGGGTTTGTTTACTGGAGAATGGATAGGTTTAATTGACATGATGGAGGCCAAAACTCATATATAAGAGAGTAGTATGGATAGTTTCCTGAGAACCCAAAATAAAGTTTTCATCCTTATAGATGAACAATTTGAGAGGAGAGGCTTTTAGGTAGTTTTAGAAGCCTAAGAATGATGAGATATGCTCAAGTGATAGGAATAAATGGTTTCAACTAGTTTTTTGAAGAGAAGAAGAGTGGGAAGGGTATGCTCCTATTAGAGACAATCAAATTTATGCTATAAGAGATGTAGAGGGCTCTTTCAACTCTATAAGAGATTCTAGTGTGGATTTAGTGGAGATATATTCAAAGATGAATGGGGAGGAGGATCATGAAGAAGACTTTATTAATCTTTTAAATGATGTGTGGTTCTGTGAGAAGAGAACATTGTCACAAAAATTTGGCTAAGATCAAAAGATCATGGTAGGTGACAAGTACAATATATTTCAATAAACAAAAGAAAAATATCTAGATAGCACATAATGCAAAGGGTCAAAGTAAATTGAGATTGGGATGAGGATATGTCTCTTTGTAGAAGTAGAAAATATTCTTTCAGAGAATTTTAGGTGTTGTACTTCCCCTTAAATGATTCACTTGATCAATTATATTTTTGATTAAGGTAGGCCAGATATGCTTCTTTTACACTAAGCATAGATTAATTGTGGACACTAAAATAATATCATTTACAAGAATGATCTTTGAACAAAATTTTGTCATCTTACCTTAATTGATATGATGGAGGCCCAAAGTCATAAATAGGAGAGTAATATGAAGAGTTTCCCAACAAGAACAGAGGAAGTTTTAGTACTTAAGGTTGAAGAAATTAGAGAAGAAAGGATTTTTGGTAGGTTTGAGAAGCTGGAGAAGGATGGGATATGCTTAGGGGATAGAAAAAAAAGGTTTCATGTAGTTCAATAAAGAGAATAGTGGTAAGGAGATGTTTCTATGAGAGACACTAAAATTTATGCTGTAAAAATTCTATAGGGATCTTTCAAATCTATAACAGATTCTAGTGTTGATTTAGTGGAGACCTATTTAGAAATGGATGAGGAGGAGGATCCTGAGGAAGACTTTCTTGATGTTTCAAAATATGTGGTGTTTTGTGAGAAGAAAAAATTGTCACAAATATATTGCAAAGGTCAAAAGATCAATGTAGGCAACAAGTAGAGGAGATGTCATGAAACAAAACAAAATTGATCCAAATAGCATGTATTGCAAATGGTGAGAGCAAATTGAGAATAGGAAGATGTTATGACTCTTCCTTGAAGTAGTAGTGTTCCTTTCATATAATATCAAGGGTTGTAATTCCGCTAACAAGATTCACTTGATACAGTTTAGTTTTGGTCAAGTAAGGTTGGATATGGTTCTTTTGCAAAACAAAGATTAAGTAGGAGGATTTTTATATTATGAATAAATGTTTTAGTAGATTGAAATGATCATGGATGTGATCTCAAGGATATTTAGGAGATTTGGATGTCATGTAAAAGGAAGGTTTAGTTAATTTAAGTGTGAAGCAACAAGCTCAAGGGTGTGTGCACCAAGATGGTGTACAATTTAGTGGAAACCATCAAAAATAAACTTAAAGCATCAATAATCTGATCCAATTATATGAATTTTCAAAAAGTGACTAGCCTTGGTTACCAAGCATAGAAAAAATACATTAAAAAAAGCATCGATTAGGTTTCTAGGTTGAAAAATATATTCAAAACCCGATCAGTTTATTCAAAATTTGATCATGTTTTGAAGAAATAAAAACAGGGTCCACTCTAGAAGCCATAACATTCACATTCAGACTCTGATTGACTCCATTCAAAATGTGTTGGAAAGATGTTGAAAATATCTACAACATAATGTTAGTAGGACATAAATATTTTCTTTACCATCCATTGTGTTGAACCTAGTCTAAAATAAGTAGTCACTATTTTACAACTATCTCTTACTATAACACCCTGCCAAGGGATCCAAAAGAATTAACCTAAAGTTTTACTAAGTTTTCCAATTTTTTTTTTTTTAAAATTATGAAAGATAAACCATTCATATCAAACACATAGTAGCAGAAGCAGTAACATACATACAACTAAAAGCATACATAAGCATACATAACAGCTTACATTCCTTAAGGATCCCAAGACATTGAGTCACATTTAGATTAATTAAAACTAAGTCTAACAACTACCAAATCCATGTGAAAGAATAATTAAAGGTCCATAGTCCATAATATACATTTTTTTCAAATGCCTCTTAACAATTAAATTTGGAATGCTCAACCATTTATTGTATATGCAATAGGGTATGAAAGGCTTAAAATATTAAACATATGTAAAAATAAAGATACATCATCCTCATCAACCATGATACAAGTGCAATAAAGTAAATGAAACCAATAACATACATGATACATCCATCCATCAATAAAGATATAACAACCATTATAAAAGATAACCATCCATCATAAAATACAACTAAGTGTGTGATTCCTCCCAACTATCAATAGCATCATTAGACCATCGTGAGCCCTAGCCATCTCCCACATGTAACATCCCAAGCCATTGAAGAGATCATTGGTACTATAGTAATAGGGATGTCACTCCTAAAAATGCTACAACATATGCATAAAGAAATCTAACATGCAAGAATAGAGCATAAGATGATCCTGCAAAATAGATAACATCATCTTTCACATGCTAATCATCAATATAAATAAATGTACTAGTAAATAACATCCATCATAAGATCCAAGCATAGAATGAAGATAAATGCCTACTAAGAATACTCTAGCCACGATGTCTATGGACAGATCTCAAAGGTAAGAGTGAAAAAGCATGACCACTCGACTACATGGAACCTAAATGGCCTACTCCCACCTCGCTAAGGATATAGTCTCAAGTCCCAAATAGAATATCAAATCAAATAACACAAATACTCTCTAAGTCCAGGAATCCTAAAAGTATACCAACTCAAAGGTTCCAACACATAGATCAACATCTAGACCTAGAGGCACAACAAAGACATGTAGGAATCTACTATGTAAGCAGGCAGGTGTCATCACATGAATCATGCTAGAGTTACCCTGGTAGTCTCTCAATAGACCCTAGCCCCCTAGTGATCCCTATGCAGCCACGAATATCCTGTCATACTAACAAGGCATCCCCAAAACCTCTCATAGATGTCTTATAACTAGTCAAAATTCTAGTCAACCCAAAAACTCCGAAACATGGATAGCATAAAGAAAAAAGGATACAAACACATGTTTTAGCTTGTTTTCACAATCACATGGTTAAGCCAAATATGAGGTTTCAGTTTTCGTTCAAGTGTATAAGATTCTTCTTTTAGTCTCCAAGTCAACCCATTTATCCCTTCGAATAAAACATAGAATTATCCCTGATTATTTTAAAACAATTTTCTAAAATAATCAGAAGATAATTATTTACTTATTTAAGTTATTGAACTAGTTCCCATTGACCTTTAATAAAATCATTTTCATAATTTTACTAAAATTCAATGTTACTAATAATTAAATAAAACTTCATTGATTCCAAAAAGCATCTTCCACTATTCAAATTATTACTAAATTAATATATTAAATAACATATAATATTTATAAAATAACAAATATTAATGTTAGATTATGAATAATATATATCTATCTATATATAATAATATTTAATAACATATATTAATTCAGATACATATTTATTATTAAATACAAACCATTAACAAAACTCATAATTATTAAAACTTAATAATGTTAATCAATGTTAAAAAATGATTATATGATCATTGTAGACTTTTATTACCATACAACCTCCTGATCACAGGTACCTTGCGATCACACAGGTACTTTGCGATCACGCAGACCTGCACACATAACTGTCAGGGATGAGGTAGGTGGGGTGTGGTGGTATAAACTCCCCATTTTATGTGTTTATATATAATTTTTTTTTTTAATATTTAAATTACATAATTGCGATACAATCTATGATTTTCAAATGTAATTTTGTTAAATAAAAAAAAACTCCCCCTCATATTAATAAAATTTTATCATATATATATATATATATATATATATATATATGTATGTATGTATGTATGTATGTATGTATGTATGTATGTATGTATGTATGTATGTATGTATGTATATTTTAAATCTCACTTGTATATATAATTTGATAGAAAAAGTACAACCAACCATTCAAATTTTCAACTTAGAATTTCAAACCTTTCCCAAATTATTTGATAGGAAAATTCGATTAACATTAGAATTCCTAATCTAAAGTTTTCTTTTTCTTTTAAACCCCTGCCAAATTCAATTGTCAATTCTATTTTAATTCAACCAAATCTTGATTTAGTTTTCAAATTTCTAATTCTACTAAGAAAAGGTTGCAATGATAATTTTTATTCCTCAATCTAGATGAAACAACATGCATACCCAAATTTCCACAATATAGAACATTCATCACAAGAATTATCCAAGAAGACATCTAGCAGACACAATGAAGACACGAAGAGAGAGAGCGTAATAGAGTGTTCAAAATAATCACTAGTGCCTACTTGGACATTGATGCTAATTCACTACACCTCATAAAATTGTAGAGAAACTCCTCTCAGATCCCTCTCCTATCTAGAAATTCCTTCCTTCTCCAATATTTGCAATTCCTCCAAGAATCGAACCCCCCAAGTGACTAGGAGTGCTTGTAGAATCTTATGAGCATGTAGAAGCCTATGAGCATGTCCATACACACTAGGAGAGGATGTATATAAAGGCCTCTAAGATGCATCTAGAATGTGTTTAGAAAGAATTAAGAGATAAGCATGAACACTAAGCACATATCTTCCATGATAAGAAGATAGACATGATGAGGTATCTAGAATGTTGTAGACGCCATGTGCTCAAATAATTTACTAACTCCTAAGTGTAGACAACATGTGCATAATTAGATTGCAAACTCCTGTGTTGTCAACATGACCACTCACAAGAGGTCGCATACTCCTATGTGAATAAGTATTAAACTAATGCACATAACTTAATTAATTAAATTTCTTTATTTAATATTCACTTGACTCTTTTAAAATTAATTTATTAATTTTAAATCTCATGCACTTATCATGTGGTCATGAATTTTTGTAATAAATTAAATTTTTTTCCACTTCTAATTTATTTTCGAACATTAATTGATAAAATATTTATTAAATAATAATATTATTTAGCATTTATTTAAAGCTAAACTCTAAATATGTTTTTATTAAATTAAATAATTATTATCATGTTCTAAATATAAACTTATAACTGTTATCTTCAAATTTAATTCATTTTATTTAATTAATTTTCCAATTAATTAAATAAAATAAAATATTAAAATATCATATTAATTTTTTATTAAATTAAATCATTAATTAAATCTTTTAATTAGACTTAATTAATAGAAAATACATTGAAGGTTCATAAAAATAAAATACAAAACCCATCATAGAGAAACACATATAAAATCAAACTAAGGGGTTATAAAAATGAATTACATCATCTGAAGCATTCGGAAGGTAGACAACTTAGATACTTGTCCTACTTTTCAATTAGGAAAATGGCTTATAGGTCTAGGATTTGGACTCAAGAATTTATCTCCCCTCTCTTACCATTGAGATAATGGTGCAGGGTATGCTCATCCTAGCAATTCAGGGAAGTCAATACCTGGCACCTACAACTTGCATAAAATCCATACATGTACATACACAATATATGCTAAGCTAAATATACAATGGTAGGAAGTGGTGCATTATGTAGATCCCAACTAGTAGGTGACTACAACTCCCTTCCTTAACCACATCAAACATGTGATACATAAAGAAAAAAAAACACTCACACCATACACATGTAGTATGGGGTAAGTATCCATAAGAAAACACATATGATAATAAACCATCTAACTAATCATCATCAATATCTGAAAAAATCAAATGCATACATGAAATATAGAGTACCAAATTATCTCATCATATAAGAAATTGAATTCGAAACAATAATGCCACTAATCATCAAAGATAAAACTAACCTAAAGTGTTGGCCAATGATAACAAAAATGACAACTAGGGGCAAACACTACATCCACCCACTCTAGAATCATGCTTACTCTTGGAAGCCTACAAGAATGACAAAACTAAGATACTAATTGTGTAGGTCCCATTGAACCCTTTCCCTCATAGGAGAATATGATTCCATTGGGGACACTACAATACACTTAAAGCAATATGATTCTTGTTTAATAGTAAATTGAAAATCAAATTCATCCAACATTCATCCTTTTAACAAATACCAAAATAAATCCCCTAAACATTCTAAGAAAAGGATCAACATCCCTAAACCATTGGATAACATGCACAATGCTATGATACTCATAAAGCATACTACTCTAAAGCATAGATGAAAGATACATGTTTTTAAAATAGAATAAGTTTTTTATTTTTAGTTTTTCCCATGTTTATGTTTCAGTATAATTTCAAGTTTGAAACCTAAGTGTTGAAGTATGAAAAATATGCAAGTAACAGTTTAAGTTCTATTTCAATTCACCTAGTTTCAATTTTCAGTTTGAAAGAGATTCACATGATAGTTCAAAGTTTTTGTTTTCGTTCAACTAGCTATCAACTAGTGGCATTCCAATATACCCAAAGCTCCCAATGTAGAAACTTAGGCTCTAATACCCAATGTAACACCCTGCCAAGGGATCCAAAAGAATTAACCTAAAGTTTTACTAAGTTTTCCAAACACTTTTTTTTAAATCATGAAAGATAAACCATTCATATCAAACACTTCGTAGCAGAAGAAATAACATACATACAACTAAAAGCATACATAAGCATACATAATAGGTTACACTCCTTAAGGATCCCAAGATGTTGAGTCACATTTAAATTAATTAAAACTAAGTCTAACAACTACCACATCCATATTAAAGAGTAATTAAAGGTCCATAGTCCATAATACACATTTTTTTGAAATGCTTCTTGGAAATTAAATTCAGAATGCTCAATCATCCACTGTACATGTCATAGGGTATGAAATTTTTAAAAGATTAACCATATGTAAAATTAAAGATACATCATCCTCATCGACCATTATACAAGTGAAATAAAGTAAATAAAACCAATAACATACATGATACATCCATCCATCAATAAAGATATAACAACCATCCATTATAAAACACAACTAAGTGTGTGGTTCCTCCCATTTGTCAATAGCATCATTAGACCATTATGGGCCCTAGCCATTCTCCATGTGTAGCATGTAAGAATAGAGCATAAGATGATCCTACAAAATACATAACATCATCTATCACATGTTGATCATCAATATAAAGAAACATACTAGTAAATAAGATCCATCATAAGATCCAAGAATAGAATGAAGACAAATGCCTACCAAGAATACTCCAGCCATGGTGTCTATGGATGGATCTCAAAGGTAAGAGTGAAAAAAAATTACCACATGATCGTGTGGAACCTAAATGGCGCACTCCCACTACACTAAGGAGATAGTCTCCAATCCAAAATAGGATATCAAATCACATAACACAAATACTCTCTAAGTCCAACAATTCTAAGAGTATACTAACTCAAAGGTTCCAAGACATAGGTCGACATCTAGACCCAGAGGCACAAAAAAGACATGTAGGAATCTACTATGTAAGGGGGCAAGTGTCATCACACGAATCACACTATAGTTACCCTGGTAGTCTCTCAATAGACCTTGTCCCCCTTGTGATCCTTATGTGGCCACTAGTATCCTCTCATACTGATAAGGGATACTATGGAATGCAAGGTTGCAACCAAGCATTCTCTCCACTCTCATCCTAGTCTTTACTAGCACTTGAGGCATGAGCGAGAACATACAATTAACTCTTTTTAGGTTAAGTTTAATCCCCATTTAGTGTAATGTTTTCACTTATTAAAACAACCTACAATGAGTTACCCTGGTAGCCACTTAGAGCCCCAACCCCCATTACAAGGCACTTCCTGACACTACATATAGATAACCTACCCTAGGCTCATGAAATCACAAGTCACAAAATCACCTCAGTCTTATACAAGTGACTAGAAAGCATCAAAAGATTATCCACAATAATCACATCATGTCTACACGAGTAACTGAAGGCATCAATGATAAATCACAAATATCCAATGGTTCTCAATGAACAACCGCAATAAATCACAATGTCTATTAGTTCTTAATGAGCAACCGAAAAGTATCTCGAAACAATACTGATCAATGATTCCAAAATGGTCAAGTCAAACATGTCACGGCATGACATCATCAAGAACAAATCAAACACTTCAGTCCCATCAAGGCGACTAGAAAGTAGTCCAAGTATAACTAATCAATGACTCAAAAATAGTTAAGTCAAGTATCTTGTATATATACACCTTAGCTTCACACAAGAAGACTAGAAATCAATAACAATCAATAAACCACACACATCATAGAGCATGCCATTGCATTACCATGGTTGGGTTTTAAAAAGATATAGATCAAATAACATTACCATGACATCACATGTCATAATCCTTAAGCCTCTGGTAGACATCCTATAACTGGTCAACAATCTAGTCAACCCAACAACCCCAAAATGCAGATAGCATAAAGAAAAACAAGATAGAAACACATGTTTTAGTCTATTTTCACAATCACGTGGTTAAGCCAAATATGAGGTTTCAATTTTTGTTCAAGTGTTTAAGATTCTTCATTTAGTCTCTAAGTCAACCAATTTATCCGTTCAAATAAAACATAGAATTATCTCGCATTATTTTGAAACAATTTTCTAAAATAATCAGAAGATAATTATTTATTTATTTAAGTTATTCAACTAGTTCCCTTTGACCTTTAATAAAATCATTCACATAATTTTACTAAAATTCAATGTTACTAATAATTAAATAAAACTTCATTGATTCCATGAAGCATCTTCCATTATTCAAATTATTAGAATAGTACTTATCAATTTTCTTAAAGTCAGTATTATTGATAATCACATCAATTAAATCTCAATTGTATAACTTAATTATCAATTCAATTTAATTAATTTACAATTAATTAAATTAATTAATAATTACATAACTATATTGTCATGCCCAAACTACGTGGGCAAAAACACACAATGTTTTTTTAAAAATATAATTAAAATGTTCTAAGCATCAGATAATATCTTGACATCTCGAGCCATGAGTATCAAAATAATAGTAATGTATCACTATGCTACAATGGGTCAGGGTGAGGCCTCACATCCTCCCCCACTAGGCATGAACTACCTCCTGGAGTTCATCAAAAAGATAAGGGTACTGAGATCGCATCTGCACTGCATCCTCCCATGAATCCATGACCTCATCATAACAATCCCTATGGACCCTAACCTCATCTAGCTCTTGGCCTTGAAGTGCTAGGGTCCTTCGAGCAATAATACAGATAGGCTCTAGTGCTAGCTATCCATCTGAATCCACCTATAAAGGGTAACAACCTCTACTACTCCAAGAAGGGCCTCTAAATAAGCCTCAAACTCAACGACCAAAGGGAGCAATAACTTCTCCCACCCACCTACAAATCTAGAAGCTCCTAACTCAACCCACACTATGGTTAATAACTAAGCTCATGAGTAGTCATCCTGTATGGTGCTCTCAAAATTGGCTCGACTCCTGGCACAAGGTCTATGTGAAAATCCACTACTCTAGGTGGAGGCATACTAGGAAGCTCTGAAGGAAACACATCTTCAAACTCCTGCAGGATTGGAAAATCATCGAGGGATGGCTCCCCCTCTAAATCTTCCCCTTTGTCACTAATGGTGATAGTAAACAACTAACAACCTTTTTGCATGCACCATCTAAGCTGCATAGCAAAAATCATACGAAGCGATACATGTCTCTTCACTCCGAAGATCTCCCTAGAGATACCATCATCATCCACACATTCCACCCTCTTCTGTCAAAAATCCATCTTGGTGCTGTGGGCATAAAGCCAATCCATGCCAAGAACAACATCATAAGAACCTAGAGGGGTAATGTGTAGATCAAACATAGTGGTCATGTCTCTAATCTGCATTTGACAATTCTGCACCATGGAACTAACTGACACTCTGGCTCCTGAGGCTAACTCTACTTCCCAACTAACATCCTATCTAACTGCCACTAGCCTGCAATGCTCCACCACAAATGGAGATAGAAAAGAGTCAGTAGCTCCCTAATCAAATAAAATTGCAACCATACGGCCCTGTATAGTTCCTGTAGCCTCGATAACTATGGCTTGATGCGTAGCCTCGCAGTTATCAACCACTACAAAAACTTTGTGGGATTTACCCATGTCACCAACTGTCAGCTCTAAAAAGGCCCTACTTTGACCACAAGATGCCTATCCCAACTGCTATGGGCCTCCTGACCTACTAGACCCACTGTATCCACCCCTAGAAGATTGTTGAGTCTTCACTGACTATGATTGTGGGGCCTATACTTTCTGATCCTACCTGGGCCCTTGTGACTACCACTGCTTCTGCTTGGAGCCCTGAAATCCTTAAGAAGGTTTCTACTACTACTGCTAGGGTTTTGGCTGCTGAGACTACTGGACCTTAGAGGACCCTGCTGTATAGTTTTGATTCCCTTTCCAAGGGGTTTTCTGCTGGGAAGATTTTTGGTTCTGAGACTGATCCTGAGACTCCTGCCTACCTCGAGTATCCTTAGCAACTAGTACTATCTCCACTACCTATCTAACGATGGTAGGGAAGGCCATCTAAACTGGGCCCTGAAGTGAGAAATTTAGACCCATGATAAAGCGATGCACCCATAGTTTCTTGTCCTTCATGTATTCCACATAAGGAAGGAGCTTGAGAAACCTACTCTTGTATTGAGCCACTATGAGGCCTCTCTAATAAAGAGAATGGAATTCCTCTATCTATTTCTATTAGAAATGCTCTGACAAGTACCTCTCTAAGAATCTTTCTAGGAAAGACTCCCATGTGAGGGTGTCCATCTTCACTCCACCTATGATCTCCTCCTGATGCCACCAATTGGAGGCATCCCCTCTCAACTGATGAACTGCTAGGTGTTCCTTTAGATTACTCCCATAAGGGCATAACCCAAAGCACCACTGTAGGCTCTATAACCATGCCTTTGCTACTATCCCCTCAGTGGAACTGGTATACAGTGGTGGCCCGAGTCGAATCAATTCCCTGATGTCATCTCCTATATGTTTAGGAGGTTTGTCAAGTGGGGGTCCTCTCTGGTGTATTAACTCTTCCTTGTGGTCACCCTGACCCTTAATTTGTCTCAGTGGGTGACTCCTAGTCCTCTCTTTGAATCTAGGTCCACCTCCTCTGGGTCCCTTTACTTCCACTACAAGAATCTACTGAACTGGCTAAACTACACGTACTACCCTCTGCTAAACTACACCGATCAAAGTCTAAAGTGCATCTATATTGTCCTAGTTTAGGTTCGATGGTGGTGGTGGTGGAGGTGGTGGTGGAGGTGGTCCATCCTCCTGACCTGCTCTACCATCCCTAGCCTTATGACCTCTGTCTCGCCGGTTGCTTCGAGTAATAGGAGGCATCTACACAATTAAAAGTTTGCATTAAGTTTAGTAAGCACAATGGTCTAAGGTTCCTAGTGTTGAAACACGAGCTCTGATATATATATTAACAACTCAATGAATATCAGCCATTTAATAATTAAGAATAATTTCATAAATTAAAAATCAACTATATTAAATCCATTAATATTCAAATTAATAATTTAATAATAACTTGTTAATAATTAATAACAAGTTATATTAAAGATCTTACTACTAAATCTACAATACCAGATTCATCATTATTTTTAATGAAAACTAATATCTCTTTTCAATTTAACAACAAATTATTATTAAATTAATAATCTATATTTAACATTATAAATATAAAAATAAAAGTTATAATACATTAACATTAATATATTAAATAACATATAATATTTATAAAATAACAAATATTAATGTTAATTTATGAATATATTTATTTATTCAATAACATATATTAATTCTGATAAATACTTATTATTAAATACAAACCATTAACAAAACTCATAATTATTAAAACTTAATCATGTTAATGAACTTTAACAAATGATTATATTATCATTGTAGGCTTTTATTACCATATAGCCTATTGATCCCAAGTACCCTGCGATCACGCAAACCTACACACGTAGCCAACGGGGATGAGGTAGGTGGGGGTGCAGTGGTATAAACCCCCCAGTTTATATGTTTTATATATAATTTTTAATTTTTAATTTTTAATATTTAAATTACATTATTGCAATGTAATCTATGATTTTCAAATGTAATTTTGTTAAATAAAAACAAACTCCCCCTCATTTTAATAAATTTTTATCATATATATATTTTTAATCTCACTTGTATATATAATCTAATAGAAAAATTACAACCAACCATTCAAATTTTCAACTTACAATTTCAAACCTTTCCCAAATTATTTGATAGGAAAATTCGATTAACATTAGAATTCCTAATCTAAAATTTTCTTTTTCTTTTAAACCCCCGCCAAATTCAATTCTCAATTCTATTTTAATTCAACCCAATCCCGATTTAGTTTTCAAATTTCTAATTCTAGTAAAGAAAGGTTGTAATGATAATTTTTATGTTTCAACCCAAATGAAACAACATGCATAACCAAATTTCCACAATATAGAATTTATTTAGTTAATGAGTGAGTTTGTGTATGTGTGTTTGAGAGAGATAATCAACAATATGTTATAGCATTTCATTTTTACTATTTATTAAGCATTTGGAAAATAATCACTACCTATTTTAGATTATTCTTAATTCAAATTGATGGATCGCTTCAATAGCTTTCCAATGCATTTAGAATGGATTAAATTAGACTCTGCATGTAAAAGTTATCACCTTTAGATCAAAACCTACATTTTAGAGGATCAAAACCCAATTGGGTGTTAAATAACTCGATTGGGTTTTGAATTCAATTTTTCATTTTCATGACCTAATTGGGTTACCTAGATCCAAGAAATCTGATTGGCTTATTGCTTGGTGATAGCATAGGAAAATGATCCAAATTCTTGGGAGATTATTTCCCCTCCAAATTATTTTCCTTTAGATGTTTTCTCATCTTCTAAGATGGATTCTCAT
Source organism: Cupressus sempervirens (assembly GCA_028749045.1). Taxonomy (NCBI): domain Eukaryota; kingdom Viridiplantae; phylum Streptophyta; class Pinopsida; order Cupressales; family Cupressaceae; genus Cupressus; species Cupressus sempervirens. Next base: position 227,365,155 of record CM053793.1, read on the forward strand.
CTTTTCCTTCATTAAGTTTACTAATGGAAAAGTGTGTATCTAAAAAATTTCCACCATAATCTTACACATCTTTATAGCTTTCTAATAATATAAAGTTTTTTATTTTCATATAACATTAACAAGGTTACCATGGATTTCACATTTTTTGCAAGTCTTAAAAAAGTTGATAGAATCCATTTCTATGGTTGGCCAAAGATAACCCATCTTGAGAATCTTCATTGCTAATATAAAATTGCTAGAGTGTGATCTAAAAAAGCTTGCATGGAATTCTTGTAGAGAAACTCTTAACTCATCCTTCTCAAGACATCTAAATAGAGTATCATCAAGTCCCTTCCTATATAGCGTATCAACCACCAGACTATAGCATGAGGTCTATTGAATGAAGTTATGTTTTTGGTTGCATGAAATGTTGAAGGGGATGGTGCTAGTATGGAGGTAAATGATGATGGGGTTATAAAAGAGGGAATTAGGAATGTCTAAATGAAAAATTATAAGGTAATCAAGTTGAGTACATGTAGGTTTAACCACCTCTTCTACTAAGAACTCATATCGCTCGTGCTTCTCTAGTATTTGAAGCAAGGAGGCCAAGGTGGCCATGGTGTTTACTACTCTATTCTTGTTTTTGGGAATTTTTTCAAAAGTAATATGAACAAAATGTGGCTTAAGTGTGTCAACCATATGTTTATAAGGCAATAACTTTTCATCCTTTGTCTCATATGTGTCTGTGACTTGATTGCTAATCAATTCAGAATCTTTGTAAAGTTCTAGCAGTATTATTTTCCATTCTAAAGCTAGCTTGAGGCCTAAGACCAAGGATCCATATTCTACCATATTGTTCATGCAAGGCAAAAATAGTTTGTAGGATTTGGAGATGCTAAAACCTAGTGGTGTGATGAACAAAATATTGGTCCTTGAGCCATGGTGTGTGTAAGAACTTTCAAAATATAACTTCCAAGTTACTAATTTTGTTTGAAGAATGTGCATATCTAAAAAATTAGATAAGATAGGATTTGATCTCTCTGTAGGTGCATCTATGAATTGGTTAGGGATGGCTTGTCCTTTTATTGCTTTCCTATCAATATACTCGATATCAAATTCACTTAAGATCATCACCCACTTCGCCAATATGCACATTAATGTTGTTTTTCTAAGAAGATATTTGAGGGGATAAATCTTGGAAATGAGCTTGACCTTATTTGTCAAACATAATGGCATAGCTTTTGGGAAGGAAAAACTATAGCTAGACATGATTTTTTAATAAAGGAGTAATTTAGCTCATACATGGCCAGGGTGTGACTGATGTAATAAATGGCCCTTTTCTTTCCTTGGTAATTTTCTTGTATGAAGGGCACTCTAATTGATTTTTCAGTTAGGGAAATATACAATAGTAATGGTTTGTGATATTGGAGCCACAAACATTGGTGGATTCATCAAGTAGGTTTTGAGTAAATCAAAAGCTTTCTGACACTAATCATCCCATTTTAAAATTATGTCTTTGTGTAATAAGTTGGTGAAGGGCACATACTTCTATACTAATTGGGAAATGAAATGATACACTGATTTAAGCCTTCCTTGGAGAGAAAGTAGCTGACTTAGGTTCTTCAGTGGTTGCATGGTAACTATGGCTTGTACCTTTTTAGGATCAACTTCAATCCCTTTGGCTGAGACAATATATCTTAGAAGCTTGTTAGATTTGATGAAAAAAACACATTTCTTTGGATCTAGCCTAACTTTGAATGCCTCTAAGTGGGTAAATATCTTGTCAAAGATGAGGAGATGTTCTTCTCGAGTATGGGATTTGGCAAGGATATCATCTACATAGTCTTCCATAAAGATGTGCATCACATAATGAAAGATAGTGGTCATGGCCCACTAATAGGTGGCCCCTTCATTCTTTAACCCAAAGGGCATCACATTCCAACAAAACATGCTCCATGCACAAGTAAAGGCTATTTTCTCTTGGTCTTCTAGAGCTATCTTGATCTAATTATACTCTAAAAATTCATCCATAAATGAAAACATAGAATGGCCCACTGTTAGATCTACAATGGTGTCAATGTTGGGAAGGGAGAAATTATCTTTAGGAAATTCTTTTTTTACATCCCAAAAATTAATGTGGATGCATATGTTTCCATCTGTTTTTGATATAGGTACAATTTTTGATATTTGTGATGCATATGCTAGGGGCCAGATGTTGGTACTAATAAATTTCTCCAATTCAACTTTGATTAGTAGAGCTATGTGGGGATGCATTTTACTAAGTTTTTATTTGACTGGCTTGACCTTTGGAGAAATATCGAGGTGATTGAGGATTAAGGTTTGGTCTAATCCTACCATGTCTGCATAAGACCATGTAAAGTTTATTTGTCTCTGTTCAAAGAAGTGAATGAATGAGATTCTTTTTTTTGTGCTTAAAGATTGCACCAAATAGATGATCCTTGGTTCTTGTTCTGTACTAATGTTGACTTTTTTAGTTGGTTTAATTAAAATGGATGATCTTTCCTCGAAGTGCATAGGTAAGGTATCAATCATCTCATCCACGGGTGTTGTGGTTGGGTTTTCACCGTTGGATGTTTCACTTCTATTTATTTACATTCTTTTCTCAAGATTGGCTACAACTTGGTAGTAATCCTCAAGGCTGTGAACTACTCATCTTGTTCTAGTATGATTGAGGGAATTGATATCAGACCTAGCTATGTGTATTTCTTTAGTTCTTTATGGATGAGATGGTTTAACTGCATTAAGGGAGACAAATACATCATGGACAGTGTCAAAATGAGGAATATGGTGAGATTTAGTTGTATCCCAAATAATGAGTTTGAGATGGACTAGGCAAAGTGATTCATAATACGAAAGGGTTTTGCAGGGTTTAAAGACATGACCTTGTTAGATGGCTCATATGATGTATCAATTTGGTCAATGACATGTGATTCTCCTAAAGTGTTAGGAAAAGTAGAGCTTGTGAGTGGCTCATAATAGTTATCTTCAACTTCTACTAGAAAGATGTCAGGAAATAGGGTTTGAAACTAGATCCCTTCAATATGTTCATCATACTAATATGATGTAGTGTGACATGTCTATTCTATAGTAGCCCCTAAGTTGTTTAGTGGCATTCTGACTCTTGGTGAAGTAATATACAGATGAGAAGTTGATCTTTGTTCAGTGAAATCATTGGATACATGAATGTGAATAAAATCACATTCTTTGTGATGGATAGACTCTTCAGAAAATGATTAAAACTCCCACTTAGTGGAGTCATCATTGTATTCATTATTGGAGGTGTCCTTGAGTAGTTCTCTTGTATGGTGTGAATTGGGGAGAGATAAACTTACATTTATTATATCAGTTCCCCTCTTGCTATTATCACCTCTTTATTTTGGTACCCATGCTAGAGCAGAAGAGATGGAATCATAGTGCTTGGGAAAAGACTTAGGGGTGCTCTATGCTTTTCCTTGTTCACTATACCCTAGCCCTATTTTAGATTTGTTGGACTAGAACTATGCTACAAGAGGTTTAATAATGCCTTTCCCTTACCCTAAGGGACCTTCTCACATATATCCCATCTTTTTTATTAGATTGAAACCCTTTTTATGTAGATGGGGGGAGATGTCAATACTTTATATACTAATTTCTTCTATTGTGCTTGGGGGTACTCCATTTTCCTTAACAAAATGTGTGTGATATGGTCTAGTGGTGGATGATGGTTTCCCATGAGATCTTGGAGAGAGCGAGGGATCAAATAAGGAGACCGAGTACTCACCTACCCCTCTTCTTTGAAGTTTACACTTCCTATCAAAATCCTTCATCAACCTATCCATTTCTTCATAATGTGTATGTTTAGGGTCCTTTGATGATGATAGTGAAGGAAGGGAAGAACTTGAAAAACCAATTTTCTCTCTACCCTTAGTTGATGTAGATGAGTGATTTCTATTTTGGCTAGTAGAGAACAAAGTATTGGTTGATGTGAACTAGCTGATGTCATTTATTAGGGTGCAAGTGCCTTGAGAAACAAGGGAGTTATAATATTATGCAAAGTTTTGGTCCCTAGGTATGGTCAGATCTTGACTCATGTATGGAAATTTAAGACATTGATGGTAAGTGGAGGGAACAACTTGCATGTGATGAATCCATGGTCTTGCTAACCTGATGTTATAAGCTAATTATAAGTCTTAGACTTGACAAAGGTTTCTTTCATAATTGGTTCTACCTTGACCGACAGAATAACCATGCCTTTGGAGGATCTCTCCTCATCATCACAAGCTTTGATTGTGATTTTATTCCTTGGATCAATAACATATTTTGAATATCATAGGGCTTTTACTAAACTTAGCATGCATATGTTGAGACCTACCCCACCATCAATGTTCTAAACATGGTTGGCTTGAATTTGATTGGGAATGCAAGATTGGGAGGCATTTCCTCTCACTGGACCTACTAGGGAAACTCAAGAGGTAGCCTTTCGATGACAAAGTAATCCTACCTAGTAGAAAGGAGGAAAATGGAAATCATAAATAGGTTTGGGAATTTGATCATTCTAGGAGAGTGAGAGCATATCCTTATTTTTTTGACCTCCCAAACACAACAAAAAAGTTTTTTTCAATTCCAAGCCCTTAACTAAAGTAGAAAAAGGGGCTCCTAGTTAAACTATGTGTTTGTTCTTTCTCTATTTGACTGTTACCAACCCTCATAGAAGGTTTGGCATTCTGATAAACTCTCATGAGTTGAGAAGATAGACCTACTTATGATTAGATAAGTGAGGTCAAATGTACTAGTTAGAGTAGGTTATGGACTTAAAAGAAAATGCCACAATCTAATTCATTAGGGTTTTGACCCACTTATCTATTTTGGAGCTAACAAAGGCTTGGTGCATTTTTGAGGGTCTTCATTCCTATTGCAAATTTCTAGCAACCTGAGAATTCTTGATGGCTTAGATGAGGCCTAAAAAACATTGAAATCTAATAAGACCAACACCATCATTATGAGCTGAGAACCAGCTTTCTGATGATATTTTATTTTCTAAAAATGGAGTCTGGATGCTCAAGTTATGAGCCAGAAATTGAACATTTCTCCTTATGGCTTAAGAGGGCATGTACAAGGCTGCTAATGTAGTGATGATGTTAGCAATATGCAAGCATGAATTTGATAGCCATATGGTTGTCACCTATAAAAGGAAATTATTTGCCAAAAAAAAGTTTGGTTACCTAAAAAAAAAGGTGTCGGTCACCAAGAAACCTGGTCAGTTGCTAGGAAATAATCTTGGTCACTATATTTATTTTGTTGTATATATATATAACAAAATAAAACTTGCACAACAACTAATGTAATGAATAAACAATATACAACAAAAAAATGATAAAATAATAAAGTAAAAATGAAAAACAAATTTACCTTATGGTTGTGGTAAAAGCATTGCAGCATTAGGGGAGTGGCAGATTTGATCTTTGTGAGCTTGGACAAGTCTTTGAAAGTTTTTTGATCTCGATATGAAGCTTCTTACATGCTATAGAATTTGTAGAAGATCAAATCTGCACAAAAACTAGAGAAAAAAGCAGATCTTAAATAAAAATTATAACAGATCTAAAAATAATAATAGATTAGCAAGAAAACTTGAAGAACAGTTTATATCTACACATATGATTTTGGAAGAAAACTTTGGTCACCTCGTTCAAATTCACCCATATTATAATCAATGAATAGTTGTTCGATTACAATTCTCTTTGTTAATCGTACAATATATAATGCTCATTATACAAAATTTAATCACCAAACTCATCACCTTGGTATTTAAATGTTTGTCTACATTAACTATATAGTTAGCATGGTACACAAGAGATCTTGTAACACCATAGTGGTCTTATACAAATCATTGTACCCATGAAAAGTACATGAGCTCACTCAAGGAGAACATGTTAGCCAAACTTTATAATCAAAGTGTTTGATCTCTTAGCTCCTCAAGTCCTGCTAAACAATCTAGACTTTTAAATTCTTACTCTCATTCAAATCTATGATAAACTCTAATGGATAGTTATTAAAATTGTACCTCTCCATGTTGAAATGAAATCTTAAAGTTTTGCCAATGTTTCTTTGCACTACATCCTACATTCATATCACTCTAAGCTTTCCTTTTTGTTGAAAATTATGAAAAAAAAAACATAGTAATAAATGAAGCCTTATATCTTAAACTAATTAATAATTTTAGATGAATTGATTATACAAGTTTAAGATATAAGTAAAGCTAACCCTGGAGTACTGCTATATTTTATGAGAAAATTGGCTCTGTAGTATTTTTTAGTTATATATACTTTGAGGATAACACTGTGATGACAGATAACCAATTATTGGTAATTTTAAAACACAAAAATACACTTCTAGTATTGAATTTCTGTTGTGAGATTTTGAATTGAATAAGTACTAAAAGAGAGAGAATGACAATATGCAAAACTAGAAGGTCGCAGGTCCAAATTTTAGAAGAAGCCAAAGATTTCATTACAAGTATCAACTCCCAAAATCCAATCATAAAGACAAAAAGAAATAATTTTTAGAAATGCAAGATGGAGAAGTAGAAGAGTTGGAAAAGGTTCCAAAAATCTCAAAATTGTTAAATCTTCCAAAAAATTGAAATACATATATGTTGGATATACAAAAATCCAAAGTGGGGAACCATGTACAACATAATAGAGGCTACTGTTAGAAAAGAAGCATGCATAAAATGTAGCACAAACCATAACTAAGACACATGTAGGAACAAAACTTGTATATCAATATTTCTTGTAAACTTAGATGAAGAGAAATAGAATCACTTGATAATTTTGGGTAAAACATGCATAGAGAATAATTGCAATCTAAGAAGAAATATCATGAGAGATTTTAATGACCCCCATTACTTTCATGCTAGGATGATGTTGTTAGGATGATGATTATGACCTCATTTAATATCAAGCTAATAGAAATAATCTTAAAAGTGTCACAATAATACTTAGCCTACAAAATAAATGTCTTCCATTAAAAAATGGACTTGTTGCCTTAACTTTACATAGTTTTACTATGGCTGAAAGTCATCTATCTCCTTTTTAATCTAGCTACATCTAAGAAGCTTTTTAATTTCACAAATTTAGAAATCTTTAGCACTGGATCACATAATTTTTAATCTTCCACTTCTATGAAGATTTTTGAAAGAAGAATATTGGTCACATACTTCTTAAGATCCAAATTAAAAAATAAGTTTGATGAAACAGTCATGAGCCTATTTTCATACGTAATTTACATGCAATAAGAAAGAAAATGCATAGACCCACCCCAAGTTTTAACTAACATCTTGGCAATAAAAATTTATGGATTTCCTTAAGATGAAATGAGGAATTAATATTTTCTAGAAAGATAGGATTTCTTAAAAAATGCATTTGTTCTAATGACATTCAATACTATCAAATCAGTTGAGAAGCTAGAAATGATGATGCTAATGCTAAAAAATCATCTACCTATAACCTGAAAGTCACTGTTAGTGTTCCTAATATAAATGGTCACAAAATCATTCTTAATGTTCATTCAAGCAACAAGAAGTTGAGGAACGATATCTTACTTGATGTTGTTGCCATGAGAATACCTGGGTTTAGTGGTGCTTGGTGTAGAGCACCTAGGTGACATGATAGGTCATTTCATCAAATTGAAGGAGATTCATTATGGAAGACATGGGGAGATGCTTCACTTCATTAAACATGTTTATTTTTTCTTATCGTAATGAGGTTGATCTTTGTTTTTGAGGACAAGGAAATTAAGGTGCAATATAAGCATAAGTTACCTTAGTCCTAAGGATCTTATTTTTTGTTGTTTTAGTCAATAAATTGACATTAGGTGTTTGTTCTGAGTTATTACACCTAATTTAAGTCCTAAGTGTTGCAAATGTCAAGATGATTAAGTTCTAGGAAGCAATAGTGGAAAAATTGCATTTTCCAAGAAAAGTTGACATTTTTTGAAAAATCATTATAACTACTCTTGTAACTACTCATACCAACTAGGCATTGATTGGGGATGATGTATTTGGATTCTAATACCCTCTATGAAGTTAGTGGTGTAAGTAGTTGTATGTTCAATAAGGTTTTGAGACCAAATATACAAATTTTCATAGCATTTTGTCGTTGAATGAAACTATATGAATTGGAGGACCAAATAAATTTGCATGGTTTGAAATTATTCTAATTATATATTACATTGAATTTTATTACATTTTTATTAGTTTAGTCTAAATCAAGTTAGAGCATTTTCATTGCTAGTAGGTTCAAAAACCCTTAGATTGAGGGTTCCATGCAAGATGTGGCCCTAACCTACAATTCTATAGTTGATTTTTTATGCTCTTTTGGGGTTTTAAATGTTAGAGTATGAATTTTGAGATTTCAAAGTTATATATTTTGTTGAGTGATTCAAGGATTCTATGAACGTGCCCTAGACTAGTAATTAGTATGCATTCAACCATGAAAGTGTTGATTATGTGGACAAAACTTGGAATGGAGCCCTAGAACTTGGTTGGTGGCCATTTATTGGAGAAAAAGGTTAGGTAAGACATCCTACAACAAAAAACCAATCCTAAGGATCCATCATTGCTCATTTCCAAGTGATCTAGGCATGATTTGGCTAATTAGGTCTATTAGGCTCAAGTAGGTTCATTGATGTTGGAGTAGGCTGGAAAGTTGGTGCTTTGAGGATTTATGTAACTTCTAGAAGGGTATTTGAAACCCTAGTTTATTTGTCAAGTCTATTGGAGAAAAACTAAGTTACTTTCCTGAAACTTAAAAAAGGATACAAGATGAATTAGGCCCCTTAGGAGAAAATTTGCAAGGTAGAATTGGGGGAGTCAAGTAATGTAGGAGTCCAACCTTGAGTGTTCCTTGAGAGTTTATAGGTGTTAACTAGATCCAACGAATAGGTTGGAGTCCATTTCTCAGTTTAAGCAATTTTATCATTGTTTATCCTTAGAGTCACTGGTAGGGAAAGATGTATTAAAACTGAAGAGTTGTGTAGGAATTTGGTAAATAATTCCATGTTAGACAAGCTAGCATAAGGGATTGATAGAGAAATGAGAGGAATTTAAGATAATACATATGAGGTTGGTAAGAGTAATATTAGGAGTATCCAAGTAGTAATGGATAAGATTATGGAAATCTTATTAGAAAAAGAGACCCTTTAAGGGGATGAATTTAAGGGCCATTCTATATTAGTTTACAGAGATCAGGGACAACAAGAAGGATGTATAGGTTTCTCATCAACTAGCATCACCTTAATGTATATGGCTAGGAAGATTCAAAAAATATATTTTAAAGTTATAAAACAAAATAGGATACAAGAATCCTTGTATTTTTTTGGATATGTAGAGCTATTTTGTGTCTCTTGTTATATGTGTGTGCCATTATGTAGAGTATGTATATAGTTTGCTATAATAAGAACATAAATATTATTATATGTGATTTTTAGAGAGTTGTGGCTCTATAAAAAGTAATGGTTTTGGGTTTGAACATAGAGATCGAAGCTAAAGTGGATATCTTTATTATTAAAGGTATGAATCAAGCAGTATAAAAGGCTTGCAAGAAGGAAAATAAACTTCAATCTTTAGTAGCTTCTAGGTGCTCTTTCTAGGATAAGAATCTTGTTAGCATGAATGTTAATGCTATGAAGTTGTTTGGACAATGGATTTAGCTACCTTCTATGACTCCTAACAGGGTTGGAACAACTCTTAATAGTGTTGGAATCTCCTAATAAGGATTCAAAGTCTTCTAATAGGGAATCTTTGTAAGTGTTGTAATAGACTCCTAATAGGGTCCATCCTCTAACTAGGAATATTCCTATTAGTATATAATTTTGTGGGCATCATTCCCACAAGAGTTTTCCCTTTGATCAAGGGTTCCCCTAGTCAACATATCTATTGTAATTGTGTATGTGCATCATTGCAATTTACTTTGATTGAACAGTTGAGATTCTTTAAAAGGATAAATGTTTTAGATTATTATATAACTAATTCAACCACCCCCCCCCACCTTCATTATATTGGTAGACTACTATTTCTAGAAATTTGTATCAGAGCATCAGATCCTTGAAGGAAAATTGTAACAACTTTGGGAGATCCATGGAAAATTTGTTCAGAAAGGAAAGTCCTAGATTTGATGGCACAAACTATGATAGTTGGAAGGATAAAATGAAGACTCATCTCTTGTGCATGGGTCTAGGATATTGGCTTGTGACCAAGGCATCTAAAAATATTGTAGAAGAAGACAATCTTGAAACTTGTATTGAGGAGTAGAGAGATGTATTAATGTGCAACATAAGGGCAAGAGAAGCAACATTGTTAGCTCTACCTAAAAGTGAGTACATTTAGGTAAAACAACTCAAAACCTCTCATGAAATTTGGAAAATTTTAGAGGATAATTATAAGGGTGATATACATGCAAAAAGAGTTAGATTATAAAATTTGCATTGCACATTCAAAGATGCTAGAATGATGGAAGACGAATCGTTAATAAGCTATATTGGTAGAATATCTGAGATTGTTGCAAGAATCACATCTCTTGGTGGAAATAAATCTAATGATGAAGTGATATGGAATCAGATCTATCACACTTGATGGTGAAACATATACTAATTATGTTTATTTTGTTGATGGACTAAAATATAACTTGTTAAGTATTGGATAGCTTATGGACAAAGGTTACCAATTGTAGTTTGGTAATGACACCTGCATTATTGAGGACAAGGAAGGAAAACTACTTGGTACTGGCACAAGAGCTAGAGGTAATGTATTTTAGATGAACATACTCAAGGAAGAAAGTACTACATCTGACAAAAGAAAAATTGATATATGAATTATGGAAATTATTAGTGGGTTATTATATTTCTGTAAAGAGTAGAATATTGAGTTTATAGATCCAAAAATCCTTCTACTACATACAAGGAAATAACAACACAAGCAAAGTTAGATCCAGAATAGAAGATGATACAAAGATAAAAGAAGGTATTGATTTGCTTAGAAGGAGAGAACCTGAAGGTATGAAGTTTCTTGTTTGTTGGACATTTAAAGAGTTTGGTCATTTTTCATGTAAATATCCTAAGAGATTGATAAAATCAAGAAAGAGTATTTTTTCTAATAAAGATGAAGAACTCTTGAGTGATTGTAATAAGATTAAGGAAGAGGAAGTAGCATGAGAGACAATATTGGTAACTATTGTTGATCTAGAGGCTAACCATGAAAAATATGAAAGTCAAAACTAAGGATAAGACACCTACTATTAAACAAAAAACGTATCGATCTATGATTGGAGGATTGTAGTATTTGACACATAGAAGACCTAATATAGCTAATGCAGCTAAAATTGTGGCAAGAATTTAGGCTAATCTTAGAGAATACCACTACACAGCTGTAAAAAGGATATTTAGATATCTAAAAGGGACATCTGATTATCGAATTTGTATGACATAAGCAATCATTTTATGCTTTACACTTATACAAATTTTGATTGGGTTGGAGATATGGATGAAAAAAAAAAAGAACTAGTGGAGGAACATTCTTCCTTGGAGGAAATTAGTTTCATGGCTCAATGAGAAGCAAGATTGTACCTCACAAAGTATTGCAAAGGCAGAGTATGTTGTAGCAATGGACAACTATAATCAAGTCACATGGATGAAGTGAATGATGAAGGATATTGGAATTACATTAAAAGAATATATTATCATTTACTGTGATAACACAAGTATAGTTAACATGTCTAAGAATCATGTTTTGTATTCTAAGACTAAGCACATTTCCATAAAATATCATGTATTGAGAGAGAAAATTGCAGAGAAGGAAATCAGATTGGAATACATTAACACTAAGGAATAGACTGTAGACATTTTCACAAAGGCCTTTCCAAAGGATACAATTGAGTACTTGAGAGTTATGCTTGGGGTCATGCCCTTGCCTAGTTTAGAGTAAATGATGCAAAAGTGCATCAGTCTAGGGTATATAGCACCATTGTTAAAATGGACTGAATGCTAATGCTTCCTTAATGGGGGAGTATCTATGATGAACAAAGTTAGACAAGGACTCTTGGTAATAGGTAATTGGTATGCAAAAACTTCTTTAGACACTTGCGTTATTTATAGAGATATATGAAAAAGATGTAAAGCAATATACCATCTTGTGGCCATGTTGATAGATTACTGCATATTCAAACAACTGAACCATTTGTGTACTATCTTTGACATTGACATCAATGTGGAAGTGAGTGACATGAAAAACATTATAGAGAGTTTGTACTATGGGGGAGAAGTGTTCCACTAAAAGATTTACATGAAGCAAGATCTGATTGATGAAGAGATTTGTTGGTATTCTTGCAACTAGATGTTTTATATATATGTTGCCATCAATGCCAAAGGGGGATATTGTTAGCATGAATGATGATGCTATGAGGGAGCATTGCAGAACATTTTTATGATTATGTCTGTCATTGATGATAACATAGTAATGAGTTTGTAAAGACTAACAGAGTAACATACTATGATCTTTGTATTGAGGACAATATGTTATGTATTTTCTTATGTGAAGTTACCAACACATACTACATTATGTATTGGACACATGAGCAAGTGCGCATAACTTGAATCAATAGTGTATAGAAGATATTGATGATTTTTAGAGAACTGCATGGAAATAGACCATTGGGAAAATCATTTTTATTGTATATTCAAATACGGTGCATTGTATTTGGAATGAAGGGTTGCATAGTTAACTGGAGGTAGTACACTAATCATTAATGATGTTAGAATGTGCACAAGTACAAAAGTCACATGTGTAAAAGTTTGGGTATAACTTTGATTTGACAACATTAATAAAATGTGTATTTCATTTAATTAATGCATGGTAAAGTGTGAAGCTAACTCAAGGATTTAATATTGAGTGTGGTATAAAGGAAAGATGTTTTTTGAGTTTTTGATATCATTATTGAGATTGATGAGAAAAGAAGAGTTGCAAATTGCAAAGAAGTAGAGTAGAGTGATTTGCTAATGCATGTAAGTTACCTTAAGGGTTATTGTTGATGGATACAGAGTTCCAGATCTGATTGCATGATCTAAAGGTAAAGAAGTCTGATGTACTAGACATAGGAAGAAGCAAAATATTGTAAGACATCTATTATTTTTGAAAGGAATAGTACCGAGATCAATTGGATAGTGGGCTCATTGATATGATCTTGAAGCTATTTGGATAGTGGGTTTAGCTGCCTTCTACAACTCCTAATAGGGGTGAAATCTCCTAATAGGGGTTCAAAGTCTCCCAATAGGGACTCTTTGTACTAGGTGTTGTAATAGACTCCTAATAGGACCCATCCTCTAACAAGGAATATTCATATTAGTACATTATTTTGTGGGCATCATTCCAACCGAGGTTTTCCCTCTAATCAAGGGTTTCCCTAGTCAACATATCTAGTGTAATCGTGTATGTGCATCTCTTTGTGGTTGTTTTTTACTTTGATTGAATGGTTGAGATTGTTTAAACGGATAAATGTTTTAGATTTTTATATAATTGATTCACCCCTCCCCCCTCTTAGTTATATTGATTCTCAATAATGTTCTTATCTTTCCATAAATATAAGGTTACTCAAATTATGATTTCAGTGAGTAATTATTACATATTTTCTAATGGAATTATGTATAAAGTGTTGATTTACACGCTGCTTGAAAAACAACTATAACTTTCGAATGGTACAACATTTTTGAAATTCAAAAGATGCATCACATTCTATACTTCTTCTACTAAATGCAGAAAAAAATAGAAACTAAATTTTGCAAGAGCTTTGAATTAGTTAAGTTGGTTAGACATGAGAGTTTTTTATTTCAAAAATACTAAAGTAGAAAATTAATAATTAATTATTTATTTAGAGTAAAAATACCCAAAAATATGTGTCACATCCAAGCACGAGCCTACTTCTTCTATCTAGAATATTATTTAAAAATATTATGATTTGGTTTTGATTAAGGCGGTCAGACATACATCTACTTCTTATTTTTGTCCTAGAATTTTTGTACTATTGCATTAAAATCTAAAATTTGACCAATCAATTTTTATTTTTTTTAGATAAGGCCTAGTATTTTAGAAACTAAATTCAATTTCCTAAACATTCTTTTCTCTCAAATTTTTGATATAAAGTTTATAACAAGTAGAAAATTGAATTTCAAGTTGACATAACCTTGATTTACGAATATTTTATTGCCACTTAAGAGCATAGTTTGGTTGACCATGATCCTGCACATACTCTTAGAAGTTCTATGCAGTAAACTAGTGATAATACTTATAAAACTTTTACAAAGCTAAGGGTTCTCTTATTTAAGATTTTTATAGGCAGTACTAGACATGAAGCTTGATTCTTGGTTAATGCTTTATTAGTTAGTAATACAGATGCATATGTATAAACATAAAAAAACTTTAAAAATGTACATAGAAAAATAGTTTTTGGATATAACCTCCTATATAGGACATTTAAGGGGAATCTTGAAAGAAAATCTTACAAAATATATAGAACACTAATTTATTTGCAGAATTTAGTATTATTGAACCTATAATTAGGATGATAATAGATGGGTAAATATTTCCACTTGAATCAAAAATATAATTTCACTTAACTATGAAAAAAGCTTCATTTGTTAAAATTTAAATAATCATTTACTAAACACCATGTTGAACTACTAAGTAAATTTAGGAAAGAATACATTTGAGAAAAGAAATGGAGAGGAATAGGACATGTGCACATAGGAAACACTTCACACAAGTTTAACTAATTTTCAAAAAACCAAAGTTTAGTTGAAGCTAGGGAAGATAGTATGGGTTACCACCTGATTTTCCCGAGTGGGTGTATGATGGTGAAGAACTACGTGGAATTGAAATAAGCCTCAAGCGATTTTGGAATTTCTTGTATACATAGAGATACAATTGAAATCAATTATTTCTAATATATGTTAAAGTAAAGTTTTCCACATATTAAGAGTCTTTGATCATAAAACTAATAGACTTATAATGAATCTACATTTTTTACTTAAAATAGTAACAAATATAAGAATATTCAAATTGTATGTATTGCAATCTAGAATTAGTCTATCATCTTATGGTTAAAGCATCAAACATAGTTCATTTAAGGAAACATGGTAAGAATATACTTAACTTATTGCAAGAAAAAGAAAAATTCATACACATAATCCCACAATCTCAAATCCTAATTGCCAAAAAATTTGATGATCTTGCTAGGCACAATCATTTAGAGTGTCAATGCACACAAGAAATTATAAAAAATAACCCCTACTAACTATGAAAGCTAACAAAGTGGTCAGATTTGGATGGGCTAGAACTAGGGCATCAAAGTATATGCATATGCATTAGAAGTAGGAATCCTATCCAATTGAACATATACCTCTGATGAGATATGCCGAAAATCCTTATCTCTGGAAATAGCTCCCATTATCCTAAAAGCCTTATGATTATTTAGGTCTTGCAATCCTTAGCTCCAATAGCTCCAATAGCACATGAAAATTAAATAATTAATTAACAAGCAAAATCTTCACTATTTTTTTATTTGTGTTGATCTTAGATTGGGTTTGACAAATGAGTGTCAACACATTTAAGTCATTTACTTAGTTCATGTCGAA
This sequence comes from Cupressus sempervirens, assembly GCA_028749045.1. Lineage (NCBI taxonomy): Eukaryota > Viridiplantae > Streptophyta > Pinopsida > Cupressales > Cupressaceae > Cupressus > Cupressus sempervirens. The sequence continues at coordinate 227,380,812 of CM053793.1, forward strand.
CTAGTAATCATGTTGAGTATTACATGTAAATAATAGACTATGCTAAGTTGCAATTAGTGTCATGTCACTCATATGCCAAGTCACTTAAGTGTCTAGTAGACAGGCCATGCCGAGTGATTCAAGTGCTAAGTAAGATAGTTGATGCTAAGCAGTTGAGATGCCGAGTCAAAAGTAGAAATCTAGTATATGCTAAGCATCTGTAATCTCATATACCCAGTAACACAAATTGGCCATATTTGTTTGTTAAGGCACAAAAAACCATGTAAACCATTTTAGAACTAGGCCAACAAATAAGGCCATCAGTCACATCAATGTAGAAGTAGAACTATGAATGCACCAAGATTTGAAGGTTACTATTATAATTGTCAGAAATATAGATGTAGAGCCTTTGAATGAAGATCCAAATCCATTTGGTCATTGAACAAGTCAACAAAGTAATGATGTTATAGATACTTTTATATTCAGGATTACAACACAAGACAAAGCTATCATTATGGTCAAGAATGTGGATATATTCCTGAGAATTGCATTAAGACACACTTCAATGGTAACTACAATAGATTGTTATGTCAAACTACATGTTTTAGTTGTTTGAATATTGGTCATATCAGTCAACATTGTCCAACTGGGCCAAAGGCACCCAATTGTGAGTTTGACAAGGGAAAAGGAAAAGAAGATGTTGAACACATCAGAGGTGATATGAACAAGCCATGGAAAAATAGAGATAGATGTAGTACATCAAATGGAGAAGGGTTCAATTTTCCTAATAGGTCAAGTGGTCACACCTCATTAAACTAATCAAACAAAAGGTATGAGGGACTAATACTCAAAGTATTATATCATACATCAGTTCCAAAAGAAAATAGAATTGAAAAAAATAGATTAGCATGAATAAAGATGCAAGATGTTGTGAAAAGTTTGAAGTTAAATCTTCAAGTTTTCATGTTGTTCCCAAGTATGGAAAGTCTTCCATAGATGCTAAATGAAATGCTAGTTAATATCAAGTTTGCAAAATAAGTCAGTTGATGATGAGTCTGTAGTAGCTGTCGAGTGAATTAGAAATCATGTTGATGCCAAGTTTATAGATGTACAAGCACCAAGCATTGAATGCAAAGTTTTAAAGGGTATATGGTTTATTTTCACTCATTTTTTTGTCATTTAGAATTCAAGCAAGAGAAATTAGAGTAGAAGGCAACTCAAAAAAAATTTCAAGGCATTCACAAAGATCTTAGCAACGATTTTACACCAGCTCTCCAAGATTTCCAAGGTATTTATTATAAGTCAAGCTACACAGTTTGTATTTGCATAAATCCTAGTTTTTGAAATAGTATCTAGCTGGAGGAATGTAGAAGGGAAAGAGGTTTTAAACATTTTACTAGTTAGCGACTAGGTCAAGAAACTTATATTCAAAGTTATTCATAACATAACATATAACCAAGACCCCTCAGGCACACTTTCTATGATTTTGCCCAAAGTAATTATGATCCAAATTGTCAGAAAATGTTACAATTATAAGATAGGAGGAATAGGTAAATGAATTAGTACTTAAAGTATAGTGAAATTCATTTTGAGTTATGTTGTCTTTGGCATGTGTTTTCAAAGAGGGAGAGTTTACTATCATATCTTTCTCAAATTTGCAAGAAAAAGAGAGTTTATGCAAGAGGGAAAGATTACTATGAAAGAGGGAGATTACTAAAATTGAGGAGTTTTGTGGAATGAAATATAAGAGGGAGAAGCATTCTATCAGAGAAGACCTATTCTCAAAATTTATTCTGCTATGACATTGTCTTGCCATCAATGCCAAAGAGTGAGATTGTTGGATACAATTGTTCAATTGTATGTTGTCTTTGATGTTACACAAATGTCATATCGGTTATTAAATAGAGTCTACTAATTTTTTTTGGTCAACAAGGAAAAAGATAGAGCCTATCGAGCTTAGAAGGTTAGCAAAGAAGGTTCACAAATTCTACCAAGTGTTCTCAGGCTTTACTTGTGTAGACAGTTGTTACCAAGCTTTCAAGATTAAGCAAGGAAATTTAGTTGTTACCAAGCTTACTCGATCCTCAAAGGGAAATATGACAGAAATAGTTCTTATCGAGCTCTCATGGATAGTGAAGGAAATTGAGTTCTTATCAAGTTCACTTGACAACTAAAGGATATTGTAGATTTTGCAGTGTTAATCGAGTTCAGATGGTTAACTCAAGAAATTATTTTTTTGAGCAGTATTTACCAAGCAGGGTCAGCCAATAAAGGATTTCATTGTTTTGTGAAATAAAGTTTATTTGTTTAATGTAATATTTGTAGCTAACTGATGTATGGTTTATTGATAAATGTAACTTGTGAATGAGATGACTTGATAATTTGAATGTTATATATAAGAGGTCAAGTTGCAAATTCTATGTGTGTGATGGATTTGATGTGATATGATTTTTTAAAAAGGAATGATTATTGTGAGAGAAAATTTTGAAGGATGATCAAAGATCATTGAGGAGCAACAAAGTTATTTTTGATCAAGGAGGATCTAATGGTGTAGAATAGAGATCTATAATTAGAAAATTTAGTTGCATCATATTCAAGTCAATTCATTGTTACTTTCTAACCATTGTAGCAGTGATTTCAAAATCTCTTAATAGAGTTGGTTTAACGGCCATTTTGTAAATCCTCTAACAAGGTGGGCAGTTTAGTTGAATTATTCTAAAGACCTCTAGCAAGGCCACTCCTAATAGGGTGATTAAATCCTCTATCAGGGTTACACCTAACAGTGTGTATTGTAACCTTTAATAGGGTTGGCTCCTAACAAGGCTCACGTTAGAAGAGTGAAAATTGGTAGCTAGTTACTTGGTGGTTTTTCTCATATTGGGTTTCCAAATTAAATTTGGTGTCTCTTGTGTTCATGTTATTTACTTTTACATGCATGCTAATAATTATGAATTCTTAAATATTAGTAACAAGTTAATCTACCAAGTTACAATATTTTTGTGAAGTGGTTACCATGTATCAGTAGTAACTAGTTATTTAAGACATCTAAGGGATTAGGAGTGTCTTTTGTGGTAACTAATTCACCCCTCCTCTCAGTTACTTCATCTATAATTCCAAAAATATTAATCTAATTTCCATTTCTATTTGATTCAAGGAAAAAATTCAATGTATCATTGGATTCATCAATGTCATTACAAATTTTGACTAATTTTTGTTTGTCATGCCCTCCATCCAATATTTTCTATAGTATCTCTATTACATTCTTTCTAGTATGCATAGCATCAAACAAATGAATGATTGGGAGTTGATCATAGTATAACAACCTATTAAATTGTCTAGGATAGATTTTAAGTCCTTTTGGAAGTTTCTCATCAATGCCTTGATGAACTTCATGAACATCAATTACATCATTACAAAACAAAAGAAAGTATCCAAATTTTAATTCTTCATACAAAAACCTACATCAGATGGAATTACTTTACCTCAACAATTCATTCTATTTTATTCCAATTTTCATATGTGAGGTCTCATTCTTTGTGGCTTTTATGTTGTCTCATCTTTCCCATTGATTTTTTTTTTAAAAAAAATGATACTAATGATTTTTTGTGGAAAAAGTGTCTATGCTAATAGAACACCTACTTTCCTAAACTTTTTGAATGACGAGATTTCATCTTTGGAACACAAATTAGACATGCAAATTTTCCCTTTGTCTAAAGACCTACAAGATTGTGTATAATTAGATGAAATGTGTAATAAAAGATTCATATTTACAATTATCAATCTCAAATTTAACATAAAATGAAAATGCATCAGCACTATTACTTACCAAAAATATTCATTAATAGTTTTACATATCAGAAAATGTGTTAGTCCAAGGGCATCATTTGTTGTCCATACATGTATTGCACAGAATTGAAATTATCTTTCACCAATTAGACTATAGATGTTGTACATAGTTACCCCATTCCATAACTTCAACAACTCATCAATCAAGGGCTCAATATATACATTCATATCTTTCACTTGGTACTTATCTAATTGAATGAACATAAACAAAACATAATTATTATGTCCATTTTGATATTGTGTTTGTAAATTAACATAGATGACTATTTAATTGGAAAAATACAAAGTAAAACATTTTCCAACATTATGTTCTCCCTCTTGATAGAAATCCAAGGAGGAATATTATTGTTATTAACAAAAATAGGCTAGACTGAGTAAATAGGTTTCATCTCTCCAAATGGATTGGCACTATCTTCTACAAAATAAATCATATTATGAGGTTCTTTAAATATTGGCCACCTATTTTCTATGTCCTTAAATGAAGAACCATCCCTAGGCATTCATACAATATCATCTTGAATTCTATTGCATGCATGGTAATCAATAAATTGTACAAGCTAGTGCACCTAAGCAATCATTGCAAACATGGAATAATGGAAATGTATAGAAGAACCTTGCAAGGCACCTTTTTGTTTATCTAATCTGATTAATATATACTAATGTGACAATCAAGGAATTGTTTTGTAAAATAATTTTTTTTATGATATGTAATATGATCATTGGGAAATGCATGCTTTATTTTTGAAGTAGTAGATAGCAGCCAAAAGAAAGAGGGGCTAACCCTAGAGTAGAAAAAAAGCTGACCAAAAATAACTAGAGGTTTCCACCCACCTATCTAATTGATACTATATTTAAAATTCAGAAAAAAGCACGAAAAAACTACAAACTAGAGTAATTTTTTCCATCCACCCTATGCTTAACAAGCATATAAAAAGTAGAAGCATTCTAGTAGCTAATAGACTTGTTGCTCTCATAACAAAATCCATATGACACCAAGTTCATCATAGACCAAAATATAAAAACAACAACAAAAATAATAATTAGGGCTAGTTGCCCATTTTCTTTTCATCTTCCTCATTCCTCATCTCCTTAGGCTCTTCCTTGTTTATGTCTAACCCCCTCCTCTTGGATACATTTCTCAAGGAGATTTTTGAGCCAATCATGCATAGGAAGCCGTAATTGGTTTGAGTGGACTTTCCTTGCCCAGATCTTTCTCATCATTGTTCATCTATAGGAAGTAAAGAGTGGTAGTAGTAGAGTGCATGACCCTAATGGAGAATTCTACCAAGGTTTTGAATTTTTAAAAGATTCCAAAGTGGTTCTCTAAAAAATCTTTCATAGAATTCCCTAGCCTTGCTTGGCTGTGGCTTTTACCATGACTATGTTTCCATTTTTCCCCCCACCTTTAGGATTTCCTTTCATAGGGAAGGTGATGTCCTCCCCCCACTTCTATTTGGGGAAGGGATAGCTTCTAGAGTGTTTGAGACTTGAGAGGGACTAAGATGGCTAGATACAACTTTCTTTCTAGTGTCTTGGTGATGCCTCTTCATCTTGATGGGAATCTTCTCACTCTCAGTTGACTCAGAGCTAAAGTCTTGTTTATGGGGGTACTTGAATTTCTCTATTCAATTTTGAGACATTTGGCAGCCCTCTAAGTAGTTTTCTTACTCTTCCATGAGTTAGTATCAGACTCAATAAGGCTAATTTTAACCTTCAAACCAAGTTTTTTCAAATTTTTCCATGGCTAGAGCTAGGGTCCATGGATATCTAGGGAGTAGCAGTAGTTAGTGGGTTGACTAAAAGCAGTAGGTTTAAGGAAAGGTGATGTTTGTAAATTTTGTGCATGAAACCTTGGTGGATAATATAAAAGAGTTTTTCATCTGCTCTCTTTTTCCTAGCCTTAAAGACAGAGTCCCCCATGGAATACATGAAAATGTAAGGAAAAGAAATTAGATCATGGTGCCTAAAATGGTTGAGAATGGGTAAATGGTAGTAATAAAGCACCTAGAACTGATCTTCAAGGTTAATATACCTCATAATGGCATAGTAGATCATATCCTAGGGTGTTGAAAGATTCTCCTAGGAAAACCCACCAGGCATGCAAATTGACTCCTCATTAGATTTGAAAAATCTTCTCAGATTAGTTTCATCTATGACCCTAGCCTACTTACACCAATGCTTTACTTCCATGGGAAACTCACCAACCCTAGCAACTAGTCCCCCTAGATTTCAAATGGAATTCCATTAATGTTAACCATCCTATCATTCTAGGAATTTAAAAATTGCATCAAGATGTTCTCGTCATACTTCTACATACCTTTCATAAATTAAAGTAGGCCACCTTGCTCAAGATAAACCCAAGTGGCCTATCTCTTCCTAGTGTACTCCTTGATCAGTACTAGTTCAATGGAGTCACTAGCACCCATTTATTCACTAAGACTGACTACCAATTTCTTAGAGCTTTTTGAAATCCCCTTCTTCTAGTGGCAACCACAACTGAATAAATAAATCACACTCAAGATGAAAATGTTAAGGAAGTGGAAACCCATTGTTAGACCACAATGATTCCTCAAATATAAGAAAACACTATCTATGGCATGTGTGATCAACACATTTCCCTCTAAATTAAATCACCGCCAACTGTAGTTGAAGTGGGATTTGGAAAAAGTGTCCTTGTCATCCTAATTTTATAGTTCACCACATCTAAACATAATGATGTCACTCATCCTTTTTGTGAAATAATTAAATATTGTTGTGAGGGGATCAATTGCACAAAATCAACATTATGAAAACAAATACACTAGCCTTCATGCCAATGTGGCCTCATAAAGGCACATCAAATTTTGTAATGACTCATACTGCCTTGTGTGAAGTATGCTCACATTCCATTATCACTTGAGTTGATGATGATAGTTGGATGACATACTCCAATTCAAAAAAATACATGGTGTTATGGCCAAAATTTTCTTTTCATCCACGATTCGATTTCCTTCATGGTGAATGTGCCCCACATGGATCTCCTATCACCCCTCCATCAACTTACAAATGTCCTCTAAGATTATTTTGATCTTCTAACTACTCTAGCCCTCTTCTTTAATGGCTTTAATAATCAACATCAAATCCCCTTCAATTGCCAATCTATTAATTCCTCTAACTGTCGCAATGCTTAACCCCACAAAAGGGCCAGTGCTTCTACTTCATTATTAGGACCCCATTTGTAGTTCCCAGTGTAGGAGACCACTAAATCATCCATACTATTTTAGAGGACACCATTGGCTATAGTGCTAAAAACCATGCCTAAACCATGAAAATTAAGTTTTACTGAAGTCTCATGAGGGGGATGCCACGTCGTTCTACAACTCGCCATAACTTTGGCATTATCAAACTATGCCACCATCAATCCTAAATCCCAAGTGAATGCCCACTTCATATCCATTCTTCCCAATGGGTTTGGGGCTTGGTGGAATGAAGGGGGGACGGTTCCATTACTAGATCCTAGTACATTCCTTTAAGAGTCTAATTATATGTTGGGTCACAACCAAATTAGTAGTGGCTTTGTCCCCAAATATTCTATTAATATCCTCCTAGATTTTTTAAGAGACATACGAGGGGATAATTTGTCATAGATTTTTGAGAAAATAGTGTTCTAATGGACCGTCCCATCAAAAAAATTGGAGTAAATTTTCATTGGCACACCACTAGACTTCCCATAGCGTAGTGGATCCCCTCTAAATCTCAAACATAAAAGGGAAGTGAATGAGAAGGTGTGGGATATATTTTTCTTCTTTGTAACATAAAATACAATAGTTAGTGAGCTAACACCCTCTCCTTTGAAGATTTACAATGGTGAATATATTCCTATGTAAGGTCATCCACTAAACTAAATTTGTCTTTGGTAGTATCCAATCCCCTAGGGCAACTTCCTTCCCAAGACAATAGAGATAAGAAGAGTTCATCGTGAAATCTTTCGAGGGTAGAAGTCTCCAAACCAAAGAGTCACCAAATATAGTGGAGAGGATCCTATAACTCTAAAGAAGATTTTGGAGTTATAGAGAAAGCCCCTTCCCTTCCATATTATTAATTATTTTCAATTGCCTTTCTGGGGTGATATTTCTTTGAATCAAAGTACCATTCTATCTAGTACAATCCTCTATCAAGGGTTGAAATTTAGTGTGCATGAGGTGGTTTTCTTGAAGCTATTAGTCTTGCCAGAAGTCAATGTTGCTACTATTTCCCACCACCTAGTCAGTACCCTTCCTTAAAATTATCACAGTGTGCATCATAGTGTTCCAAATTTTTGTAACTTGGGTGAGAGCATAGGTCTAGAGGAAGTGATGGAACAAGTCCCCTCCTAGATACTTTGATTTCACAATGTTGCACCAATTTCCTAGGAAGCTCATTATTCTCTATCCAACCTTAGTGAGGAGGGCCTTGTTCATGTGTCCTATCCTCTTGATATTCAATCCCCCAAGGGCCTTAAGATGACATACATTTTCCCTGCTCACCAAGCTAATCCTACATTTCTTTTTATAACCTAACCATGAGAAATTTCTTTGAATTTTTTCAAGGACATCTCTATATCTACTGAGGAGTTTAAAAATAGAGAGGAAGTATATTGGAATACCCTACAAAGAAGAAGAGAGAAGCTAGAGTTTCCCCATATTGCTTAGGTTCTTTCCTTTCCATCTCCCCAACTTTCTCTGAAAGTATTCCACTAGGCCATTCCAATATTAATTGGAAACTTCTTTAATTGTGATCAGGTGGCCATGATAAGTCTCTGGAAGGCTAGCCTCTTGGAAACCCAATATTCTAGTCATCTTATCTCTCAGACGAGAATTTTGTGTTAAAAAAATACACTTTTCTTTTTTGATAGTTTATGAATTGAACCAAAATATCCTCATACTAATTTAGAATTTCTTTCAATTCCCTATGTTCATGGACAAAAGAGATGCCAAAAAAGAAGTCTCATAAAAAAACTATTAGATAATCTATGGTGGGCACACAAAAGCAAGTTTAACTCCTTTTATTCTGCCTAAGTTACCCATAGCCACTAAGTTTATGCTCAACACCTTTGTCACAATGATGAATAGGTAAGGTGATAAGGGGTCACCTTAATGCAATCCTTGTGAAGGAGAGAAAATATGCCAAGGACCCCATTAACTAGAATAGAAAAGGTGACAGTTCTCATTATTGTCCTAATAATTTTTAAAATATTCTCATTGAATTGATTTTTAGTTAGGATATCCAAAAAAAATCACCTCCTAACCTTGTCATAAGGTTTCAATATATCAATTTTAAGGGTCATACATGGGTTCTAACTCCTCTCCATAGAGTGTGTTACCTCATGAGTGGTTATAACCACTTCAAGAATCTGTCACCCTGGTACAAAACCATTATGGCTTAGTTCTATAAACTTATCAAGATCAAGCTTGATATGATTGGCCATAATATTAGTAAAGACTTTATAGAGTGTGTTGTAGAGACTAATGGGTTTGAAATCTTCTAGACATTTAGGTTCCTTTGTCTTAGGTATCAGTACTATGAATTTTTGGTTAAGTTCCTTTAGTAAATTTACTAATTCACCGCATGAACTACGTTGTACTTAACAATATTCTAGAAATCCTTAAAAAGATCTTGGAGGAAACCATTGAGACCTGGGGCTTTGTATTAGTTTATGTTGAACAATGCATTTCTAACCTCTTCCTCCTTGACCTTACTAGTCATGGCCTCATTCATCTAGTTATTTACCACTAGATTAATTGGTCTTAAAATACCTTCTTGCATGCTACTGCTAACTTGAATGGATGGGGGGTTGCAAATTTGTTGGAGATAATTATTGGTTGAAACCTCCAACTGTTTATCTTCCATTACCTCCTAACCATTATCATTAACTAGGAGGTTGATGGTGTTTCTCTTTTTTCTCCTTGGAGCAGATCTATGGAAGAAGGTTGTATTTAGATCACTCTCTTCCATCCATTACACCCTAGAACTTTACTTCCAGAAGATATCATCTCTATTCATAAGGGTCTTCCACCTATCCCAACATTCTCTCTCCTCCTGTTGATATTTACTACTAGCATTCCCCTATCACATATAATTCTAAAGAGATTTTATCTATTTTTTAGTAGTGTTCTTTTCCATTGAAATTTTCCCAAAACAAAGATTTGCTCCATCCTCTAACCTCTTTGTACATTCTTTCCTATTGCCTATCAATATAAAACATCATCATTCCTTCAACTAGAACATTCCATCACCGCACAATCCAAGCCCTAAACTCTAGGTGGGATTGCCATGGGATTTCATACTTGTAAGGTCTCTATCTAGTAGTTTGAGGTTGCATCCAAGAGAATGCCAGTATAGAGTGATCTAAGATGGTTCTTGGGTCTACCTTTAAGAATGTTTGTGGAAGAATATTCCTTCTAACTAGTCAAGATGAGGGCCTTGACATGCCTAACCTAGATCAAATTTTTTCCTAGATGATTGTTAGACCAAGTGAAAGTAGGGCCTTGGAGGTCAATATCAATTAAGTTGCATACTCTCAGAGAAGTTCTCCAATCCCCCCATTTTCTCTAAGTGGTAGAGAGGGGTATTAAAGTATCCCATACACAATATATTTTCATGTCTCATGACCTCTACCACTCTAGTTGCCTCGTCCCAAAAAGCCAACCTGCCATTACGAGTGTTAGGAGCATAGAATTTTAAAAAAGGTCCAACTACTACAAAATGGATATTGAGGAGGTTTATATTTCCCACTACCTTGTTTAGATTTCATAGCATATCAATACCACTAGAAGCACCATTGGTGTTGCTATAAGAAAATTTGGCACCTAGCCAAATGTAAGACATCGCCCTAGAGAACACCTACTCTATCATTTTCACTTCGTGCAAAAGAATCATATCAGTATTAGGTTCAATGATTTTTTTCTTGATTTCATACTGCTTCTTGGGGCTATTAAGCCCTCTCATATTAAAGGACATTATATTCATCTCTAGTGTTGTTGGGTCTCCTTCAGGGTTTTTTTTTTCCCCCTATGTTATATCTCTTTTTGTTTCCCTCTAATAGAGGTTCCTAATTAGAGGCCTCCCTACCCTCACTATTGACCAAACATCCACCTTATTCCCCCCTCTAGGTTTCATCTTAGGAACTTTTTGAGCTTTCATTTTGCACAATTCTTAATGAAAGGAATCTTTTTGAACCCTTCTCTTGAAAAGATGATCTAGATGAACTCCAAGGTTCTGGGTGATCTTGTGACCTAATGGAATCCACTCAATTGAAGATAAATGTGTTTTTTCATGAGGAGGCATTTGCTAGTTTGAACCAATGTTGGATCAAATGATCATTCTACTTGCTATTTCAAAATTAACAAAAAAAGAGATATGTTTTTTGATATTTTCAATTTTATAATGAATGCAATCTAATAATGCAACTATATGAATTCTTAATTTAACCAAGGGGTTAATAAAGAAAATAATGAAGATATGGTAACAAAAAGTTTAAGAAAATAACATGAAAGGGAAATTCCTAATAAATATAAAACAAAAAAACAATGTGTCTATGAGTTACAATTTTGAAAAGATCTTTGGGTAACCAATGAAAGTAGGAGCAATGCATTCTTAATTCTAGTGATGCAATCATCGATGGGAATTTAGTAACTATAAGATGTTTCACTTTTCATCAAATTGAAAAGCTATGGAAAGTGAACTCATATGAGATGAAAAGCTATGAAAAAAAAAAATGGTGATCTCTTCTCAAACTAAGTACGTTAGCAAAATTTATAGACCCATAGAAAACACTGAAATTAAAAGATCATGTAACTAGAACAATGCAATAAAATAATTGGCTCAATTACACTTCATGAACATACATTCACAAAATATAACACACTTAGGAAAGAATCGCTACACTCCAAATGCAAGAACCAATAGCATATATTATTACATCAAAATAATGGCAACCTCGACTATATACTATATTCCTGAATTTATAAGAAATTTTCTCCTCAATTTGTGTTGAGAGTGAGAGATATCTTTATGCAAACATATGCTTCTAAACTAATAAAAAAAATCTATTTATGTACACAATGACTCTCTAACTGGTGCTTAGTAGGACTCCATCCATATTTATATTATTAAATGGATGCATGAGCCTTTATATGTCTTCAAAAAAAAAAGCATGAGAAAATAAGAAGAAGAAATCCATCAACTAATGTAGGAGTCTTTGGAGGTGCCAAAAATAGAAGCTCAACCTTCATAGGATGTTTGTAGGAGTCAAACAATCATTAGAATGCATTTTCACTACATGCAAAGCTCTAAATTTGGAATTGGCAGTTAACTGTTGGTGCACCTCGAAAGCTCGAAAGCTCAAAAGAAGTGCACATCAGAAGTAGGTCCAAAAGATGCAAAATTTCACCAAGTGTCAATTTTCCAGAGTTAGAATTTTTTTTTCAATTTCTTAATTTTTTAGAGTTAGATTTTTTTTAACTTCAATATTTTCTAGAGTTAGATCTATTTTATACTTCAAAATTTTCCAGAGTTAGAATTTTTTCAACTTTAGATTTTTTGGGCACTAAGAATCACCCTTTAATACTCAAATTATCTAGTTCTAACATATGGGTTTCTCAGTTAGAGGACCAGGGCTTGGCCCAAACTCTAGGTGGAGTTCCCAAAATGACCTAGGCCCTAGACTAGGGGTCTGAGAAACAAAAAAGTTACTAAGTGGTCCCCATTTCAAAGAGAAATAGGGCATGCATTGTGAAACCACAACAAATAGCCTCAACAAAAAGGAAGAAATGACAAAGACATTTCTTCATTAGCAAGCATCCTTCTAACATGTTTCAAATGACAACTAAATATCAAACACTTTTGAATGCATGGAAAGATCTAACATATGCCTAATGAAGGTTGAACTACTATTAGAATATATTTTTGATGCATGGAAAGCTCTGATAGAAACCTAGTGAAGGTTGAACTTCTATTTTTGACATGTCTAAACACTCCTACATCAACTGAATGATCTTTTATTCTTTTTTATCTCATGATTTCTTTGTTTTATGACATGTAAAGGCTCATGCATCCAATTAATGATATAAAAATGGATAGAGTCCTACTAAGCACTAGTTAGATAGCCATTTTGTATATAATTAGTTTGTTTTATTAAATTTGAAGCATATGATTGCATGAAGATATCTCTCAGTCTCAACACAAATTAAGGAGATGGTTTCTTATAAATACAAGATTGTAATATGTAATCAAGGCCACTATTATTTTGCAATACTATATGCTATTGGTCCTCGCATTTGGAGTGTAGTGATTCTTTCCTAAATGTGTTATATTTTGTGAATGTATGTTCATGAAGTGTAATTAAGCCAAAAGTTTTATTATGTTGTTTCTGGTTGTGCAATCTTTTAATTCTAGTATTTTCTACAGGTCTATAAATTTTGTTGGCGTACTTAGTTCAAGAAGAGATCACCATATTGTTCCTACATAGCTTTTCATTTTGCATGAGCACACTTTATATGGCCTTGAAATTTGATGAAAAGTGAAACATGTTATGGTTATTGAATTCCCATTGACAATTGTAGTAGTGCAATTAAGGAAGTGTTGCTCCTATTTTTATTGGTCACCCACCGATCTTTCCAAAAGATTAACTCATAGATGGATTGTTTGTGTGGTTTATGTCCATTAGGAATTTCCCTTTCATGTTATTTTCTTAAAATTTTTGTTACCCTATCTTTGTTATTTTCTTTACTAATCATTTAGTTAAATTAGGAATTCATATAGTTGCATTGTTAGATTGCATTCATCATAAAATTGAAAATACCAAAAAACATATCTCTTTTGTGGTTAATTTTGAAATAGCAAGCATATTGATCATTTGATCTGAAATTGGTTCGAAGTAGAGAATGCCTCCTCATGAATAGACACATTTATCTTCAATTGAGCAGATTCTATTAGGTTGCAAGATCACTCAAAACCTTGGAGTTGATCCTACATCAACTTTTCAAGAGAGGAGTTTGAAAGGATTCCTACCATTAAGCATCGTTCAAAATGAAAACTCAATAAGACTATCCATTTAGCTTCATTATAATTAGGACATGTATCCTTAGTGGAAGGGGAGTTTATTTCAACAATACCTAGAAGTGAGACCACCAAGGTACCATTTGTGAGTAGTGAACCTTTCCCCTTTATTATGGAGTAACCATTTCAAACTCATCATTCAACAGTCTATTTCACTATCCCTCGCTAGGTAGGGCCAATTGCATAGAGTGAGCTTCATCAATCTCCTCCTCCTCATGCTCAACTATTAAGATTTTCTCAATATGACCACATATGATCACCTCAACTTTTCCATTACCTTCTTCCCTCATAGGGGTCCTCACCTTTTCCCCATCCTTACTACCAGCCTCATTAAGGTCCATAAGCACCTCTTCACTAGCTTCCCTTACCTGTTCCAAAATGTTAGAGTAAATAATTAATTAATTATTAATTATTTATTCTATTTACTTAAGCTTACTTACGTTAATGCATTTATTTAATATTTATTATTTAATAGTTGTAGTGGTTAGTTGTTGACAACATGGGAGTTTGTTCCCTTCTAGCATGTTCCACCTTTTTGGGGAAGTATACTTAGTTGTCAACTTTATCTTCTACCTCCTTCCAGCTTGTTCTACAAGCTTCCATGAGGCCTTTATATTTAGTCTCTCTCTCATTTTAAATTCATCCATTCACATAGCAATTTCATTTTTCCTATTGTGAAATATTTTCTCTTGCTTTGTTTTCTTCAAGCTCTTGCTCCTTAGGTTTCTCTTCGGCAAGCTATTTGCACTGTAGGTGATCTTGGAGAATGCAGAGTTGGATTTCATCAACTCCTACATGGTATCAGAGCCTCCTTGTTGCTTCTTGTTTGAATGATTTCTTTGAAGCCGTGATTTGGAGACACAAATCGTAGTTTGTTTGTGATTTTTTATTCAATTGGGAGGAAGAGAATTTTTTTCAATATTTGGAGAAAAAGGAGAAAGAGGATTTGGCATAATAGATCTAATATTTTTTGGGCTGTTTTCTTTATTTTTTGGAGGTGCAATGATGAAAATTCAGAAAAAAAAAAAAAAAAAAAAACTACAGAGGTGATTTTCAAACAGCAATATCTCCCTCATACAGACTCATTTTTTTTAGCAATTTTTTTTGTTTTGGGGTAGAATTTTTTGATCTACACATTGGTTTCGGTGGTTTGACATCTCTATTCTTGAAATTTTATCCAACTCACAAATTTCAATTTTTGCCACTTTAAATGCTTTGTACGGGTTCATCTGGACACATAATTAGGTTCCATTTTTATTTAAAGTGCATTTTTTTGTCTACTTTCTAGATCTGTAATTAGATTATAGGTTTTGTGGATAGAAATATTACTTTCAAAAATAGGCCCTAAACTAACTATTGTAATTGCACTAAGTAAAGAGTGCCCAATTTATATATTTTCGGGGGGAGGGGAGCATTTTCTTTTCTGTAATTTACTTTAGAATAAGACCCTTCTACTTTTGTCTTCTTCTTTCTCTTGATGGCAAACAAATCTATGACTCGTCTCACACCACATAACTATCACACCTAGAAGGCACAAATGACATAGCTTCTCATGTCAAGGTGCTTATGGTCATGTATGGATGAGAATCAACTTGTTCTTACATGAGCTTTTGAGGTTCTTCAGCATAGGAACAAAATGGATGAGGCCATGGGATTGATTGCACTGAACAATTTAGATAATCTACTATTTCACTTGGATAGTTTGACTACTCCACGGGCTTATTGGCTCAACTTTTAGACTTTGTTTGGCCAAGTAAATGAGTTCCAGGCACTTCAACTAGATGCAAAGTTGACTTCTTTGACACCTAATAGCTTTCCCACCATTGAGGAATTCTTGATGAAGTTCAAATCTCTATGTACACTTTTTTCGAGATGTGGAAAAACCAAGATAGATGATGAGTGCATCTTTTTAATACTCTCAAAGTTGAGGGGATAGTATCAAATCTTCTCTTCCACTTTCTACTCCATTATGGATGCCTTTGGTGATAGACACAAGATGCCTTCATTTGAGATATTTTGTGATTAATTAACTCATGAACAATCCAAGATCATTCAAATGGATTCACTTTCAGGTTCATAGTTGCAGGCATTGCTTGTTAAGCATACACAGGAGTAGAAGTTCAAGCAGATATCAAATCCCTCTTCTACTAGTTCATCATCTTCTAAAAAGAAGGAGAAAAAGAAGACACAGACTCCTACCTGTTCCTATTTTCAGAAAGGATCCCATGATGAGGCACATTGTTTTCAAAAGAGATTTGATGGTTATGAGAAAAAAATTACAGATTTGCAACCTCTTCTTCAGAAGAACACTGTTTCTTCTCCATCCTCTTCTACCTCACAAGGGTCTACCTTTCAGTCTTCTTTCAAATCTTTTCCATATATATCAAATCTTGGAAAGGGTCATGTATTACAGGCTACCATTACATCTCCTTCACAGGTTCCTTGGATACTGGATTCAGGTGCTTCTCACCATATGACATCTTCTCACAATGTCTTCTCTACTCTTGAGGCTTCTCCTATTACTCATATTTGCATGGGGAATAACATTGCACTATGAGTCTATGGGAAAGGTTCAGTTCACATCTAGGATGGTATATTCAATGATGTATTGTATATTCCATCTTTGTCTACCAACCTTATCTGAATTTCTCATATTACACATAGTGGATCAAGGAAGACAATTGAGTTCACTATTGATTCAGTCTTCATTCGAGATTGTATAATAGGAGGTCTTATTACTACAGGGGCCATTGATCCTTCCAGTCATCTCTACACCTTCTCACACATTGGTCCACCATATCCATTGTTGGAGCACACTTCTTCTCTTTCACAGGAGCATCATGTGGTGCAGTCAGGATACTTGAACCTTTGTATTGTTCATGAGATTCCTATTTTGACTACCACACCACATCTAGTTGAGGGCTTTTCTCCTCTATAGAATTCTTCTTCCACTCTACTTGATCCTCTAGCTTCATTCATTGAGACTCTACTTGTACTTGTTGTAGATACTACATTGGTGTGAAGAACCTACTTATAGCAATATCGTGAGAATGCTCGAAATAACAGAATACAAAGTGATAGCAGAACTCAGAATGAATCTACTGATCGCAGGCCACTTCGAGGGGGTAACCTCCTTTGAGCAAGCTCAATACAATAAATTCGTCCGTGCCCATCAAGGGCCTCAACCTATTCTTATATACTGGGTACGATCTAGAAAAGTAATACTACCTATGCATGTGGGATAATAAAATATACTCACGGGACGACTTACAAAGCATATGCGTCCAACAACACTACTCTAACAAAATAAATAGAAGGAACACACAGGTTCCTAACATCCCCTCTCCCTTAGAAAAAAGCTTTGTCCTCAAAGCTTAAGGTGTGGAAATTGTTGTTGAATCTGAAGAAGGGGTTCCCAGGTAGCATCCTCTGGTTGCATGCCATGCCACTGAATCAAGACCTCAGAGATGGAGCGAGAGCGAAGCTGGCGAGTGCGCTGGTCAATGATTGCCACCGGCTCCAGGATAATGGATCCTTCCGTATCCATTTCAGGGAGAGTAGTTTGTGCTCTGACAGTGGTACCCAGAACTTTCTTTAGACAAGAAACATGAAAGACTGGATGAATGCGGGAAGAAGGAGGAAGTTCCAGTTTATAAGCAACTGAACCAATCTTCTACAGAACCTTATAAGGCCCATAAAATTTTGGGGCCAGCTTATGACGCCCTTTCAGCTTTAGGGAGGATTGTTTGTATGGTTGTAGACGAAGAAAAACCATATCCCCAACTTGAAATGAGCGCTCAGAACGGTGTTGATCTGCTTGTTGTTTCATCCGATTACGGGCCATGTGAAGATTATCCTGTAAGGTACGAAGAATCTGATCCCTGCTGCGGAGAACTATGTCAACTGCCTGGACTGGTGAGCTGTTGGGAGTGTAGGGAAGGAGCACTGGAGGTGCCTGACCATAGACTGCTTCATATGGAGTCATTTTAGAGGCAGTGTGGTAAGAGGTATTGTACCACCATTCAGCTAAAGGGAGCCACTTGGCCCACTGATGTTGCTGTTCGAAAGTGAAGCAACGAAGATAAGTTTCCAAGCATTTATTGACAATTTCAGTTTGACCATCAGTTTGTGGGTGATAGCCCGAACTCATCTTCAGTTTGGTGCCAGTTTTCTGAAATAGTTCAGTCCAAAAATGACTGGTAAAAGTTGCATCACGATCAGAGACAATGGAAGAAGGGAGTCCATGAAGACGAAATATCTGGTCCATGAAGATTTGTGCAACAGAGGAGGCAGTATAGGGGTGGCTGAGGGCACAAAAATGACTATATTTCGAGAGACGATCAACCACAACCAAGATCACTGTCTTGCCGCCGGATTTAGGAAGGCCTTCAATGAAATCCATAGAAATATCAGTCCAAATCCGTGTAGGGATGGGCAATGGTTCGAGCAAGCCAGGAAGGAGGGTCGTTTCACCCTTGTGGCGTTGGCAAGTATCACATTCAGCCACCATCTGTTGAATCGTCTGTTTCATCCCTTTCCAAAAGAAGTTTCTCCTTGCTCGCTCATAAGTTTTGAGGAAGCCTGAGTGCCCTGCTGAAGGAGAAGCATGGAGTTCATAAAAAATAGCCTGATGTAGAGCTGGGTTCTGAGGAAGCACTAGCCGACCCTTGTATCGAAGAGAAGCACCATCCCAAGAGTAATGTGGTATAGCAGAAGGATTATTGGCTAGCTGGTGAATGATTTGAGATAAAGAAGAGTCACTGTCATAGCCCTGCTGAACAGACGCTAACCAATTGGGAATGGGCATAGAAATAGCGAAAAGGGAAGCTTGATTATCAAATGTGCGAGAAAGAGCATCTGCCACAATATTCTCCGTACCCTTCTTGTAGGTGATCTCATAATCATACCCCATGAGTTTGCTGACCCATTTCTGTTGTGTAGGAGAGGATACCCGTTGTTCCAGGAAGTATTTCAAACTTTGGTGATCGGTTCTGATGCAAAAATGACTCCCTAAGAGGTATGGTCGCCACTTCTGTACAGCATGCAAAATAGCCATCATTTCTTTTTCATAAGTAGAGAGGGCTAGATTCTTACCAGAGAGGGCTTTGCTAGTGAACGCAATAGGATGGTCATTTTGCAGGAGAACAGCACCCAATCCATTGCCGCAAGCATCACTCTCAATAGTGAAGGGTTTGGAAAAATCTGGCATCGCGAGAACAGGTGTACTGCACATAGCCTGTTTCAGTTGTTCAAATGCAGTCTCAGCAACAGGGGTCCAGGAGAAGGCATCCTTTTTTAACAGAGCTGTCAATGGTGCTGCAATTTTCCTGTAATCTTTGACAAACTTGCGGTAGTATCCAGTCAACCCCAAAAAACCCCGAAGGCTCTTGAGAGTTTTAGGATGCGGCCAAGTTTTCATGGCATCTATTTTTGTAGGATCCACCCGCACTCCATGGTGTGCAACAATATGCCCGAGATACTCCACTTCCTCCTAGCCAAACACACATTTAGATAGTTTTGCACAGAGTTGATGATCAGAGAGAAGTTACAAGACAAGCAGAACTGGAGAAGAAAAAGAACTGGTACTAGGGCGAATAATTCCTTGCTTCAGTAAGTCACGGACAAGTATCTCGATTTCGGTCTTCTGATGAAATGGGTAGCGGTAGGGCCTGATGTTGGGCGAAACACTGCCAGGAAGGAGCTGAATACGGTGGTCCTCTGGACGAGAAGGAGGTAATCCCACAGGTTCAGCAAATATACCAGAATACTTGTCCAAAATGTGTTGGAGATCGGCAGGAGTGCTAGAGACTGCTGATGGCTGCATCTGAATGGAATGGAGCTGAGCGATGACACCATGTGAATTCTTCTTAAGAAGTTTTTCCATACGGTGTGAACTGATGATGCTGAGAGACCCTGGTTGTAAGCCTTTCAAAGTGTGTTGGTGCCCCTCGGCCGAAAACTGCATCCAAAGTTTAGCAAAATCCCAGAGAATGGGGCCAAGAGTGCGTAACCATTGGGCACCCAAAACCACATCACAGCCACCTAAGGGTAAGGCAAACATGTCAGAGCGCATGTTATAATCTCCAATAGAGAGACGCACATTGCGACATTTCCCTTTACAAGGTAAAGTGCCCCCATTGGCAATCATGACTTCAAAGCTAGAGCAGGGATGGATAAAGCAATCAGCCTATTTGGCTATTCGTGGATCAATGAAGTTATGAGTGCTACCAGAATCAATGAGTATAGTAAGAGGGATCTTCTTGAAGAAACCCTGGACTCGCATGGTTTGTGGAGTAGTGACTCCTGCCAAAGCATGGACAGATATCTCGGGTGGAGCTTCTGGTGAAGGAGGTTCAGGCTGGTGAGGCTCAACCTCATCATCCACTGTTTCCTGAGCATCTACATATTCTTCCAGTTCCGGTGGAGAATCCACATCCAAGAGATAGAGCTTTTGCTGAACACATCTATGGCCCCGAGACCATTTCTCATCACAATTATAACAAAGCCCTTTGTCTCGCCTGACTCGCATCTCTGTTTCAGACAAGTGCTTGATCGGAGTAGTTCTGGGAGCTGGTATAACTGGAGGGTTGTGAGAACCTGTATTTTTGAATGGAACAAAATTAGATCTGGAGCGTTGTAGAGCACTAATCTTGTCTTCCGCTAACTTAGCCAACCCAAGGGCTTCCATCATTGTAGTAGGTCGAAACATTTTGACTTCTGAGCGAAGTGCATCCTTCAGACCACTGACAAAACAACTACGGAAGAATTCATCAGACAAGCCCTCTGTATGATTAGCTAATTTTTCAAACTCTGTCTGGTATTCTCTTACAGTGCCTGTTTGACGCAGTTTAGTTAGTGCTCCTGTGAAATCATCAAAGGAACTAGGGCCAAAGCGCTCCAAAATGAGGGTGCACAATTCGCTCCACGTTGGGCCTTCATTAGCCTTGATGTACCAACGGAACCATTGAAGAGCTTCATGTTCCAAATGAAAAGATGCAAGGGGGACTTTGTGGTTATCCAAAGTATTATGCAAGCTGAAATACTGCTCTGCCCTATAGATCCATCCAGTCGGATCAGAACCATCAAAGCGTGGAAAATCAAGCTTTGGTCCACGGAAATTGCCAGAAGAGGACCCAGTATCTCCTGAATGGTTGTGGCTCATGGCTGACTGCTGAAAGTTAAGACCCAGAATTTTGTCATCCAGATCTTGAAGTTTGGTTTTGAGGGATGCAATTTCCTCTTCCATGATTTTTGCTCCTGTACGCGTAACAACCATAAAACAAGGGTTTTTTTTTTTTTTTTTTTTTTTTTTTTTTTTTTTTTTTTTTTTTTGGAAATGGGTAGAAGATGAGAAACAAAAACTTTTTTAGTTACGGCAAACTTGGATTTGGGTAAAACTCATATAGGAAATGGGTGTTCGACGGGTGGTGGGAGACTATCTGGGGACAAGGGAAAAAGAAAAATGAGGGTTTCAAGGGTAGGGAGGCGAAATGAGGCGAACAGTCCAAGAGGGATAAGGGAGCAAAATGAGGAATTGAATCTTGTGGCTCAGTTTGGTGGCGATTGGATGAGAGGTGAAAAAGATAGGGAAAACCCTAAAATTAGATAAATGAGGGATTTAGGGCTTTGATATGTAAAATTTGGGGTTGGGTCGCCAAGGAAGGAAGTATGCGAAATGATATTGCAGACGTTCTGCGGAAGTATGAGCAGAAACAGAAAGCAAACAAGGAAGCTACGACTAAAAAACAGAAAAAATTTTTACTCTTTTTTTTTTTTTTTGAACAGTCGACTTAGAAAAATTCAGTCATAGACAGAACAACTGAAAAGAGTTATTGCAATAACAAGAGATATTAGAAGTGAGAGGAACCTGAAGGCCACGACAGAAAAAATTTGATGTAATTTCCACCTAGCGAGCCCAAGAGAGTGCTCTGATACCAGATGTGAAGAACCTCCTTATAGCAATATCGTGAGAATGCTCGAAATAACAGAATACAAAGTGATAGCAGAACTCAGAATGAATATACTGATCGCAGGCCACTTCGAGGGGGTAACCTCCTTTGAGCAAGCTCAATACAATAAATTCATCCGTGCCCATCAAGGGCCTCAACCTATTCTTATATACTGGGTACGATCTAGAAAAGTAATACTACCTATGCATGTGGGATAATAAAATATACTCACGGGACGACTTACAAAGCATATGCGTCCAACAACACTACTCTAACAAAATAAACAGAAGGAACACACAGGTTCCTAACAATTGGACATTCATGACAGTGTCATCGCACCTACCTTGGGGACTCCCTTTCCAATTCCACATTAGAGTTGCATTGGTTCAATCCCTCCTTCTAGGGCTCCTTTACTTTAGGGAGGCTTCAGTATCTCTCATGGGGGGGCTGGTTGTACTTATGGTTTTGAGCAGGTCTCTTAACTCTTTTTCAATAGAAGTTGTCCTTGCAGGGATTGGTTGAGGACTTCGTTCCTTCACTTCATGTTTTTGTTCTCTTTGCATTGTACATGGGTACCTAAAATGGCCTAGTTTCCAAGACCCATTCTACATTTTCATCTTAGTTTTGGGAGCTTAAGGCATTCCCATAAGTTGCACTTAAGGGGGGGTGTTAGAGTAAATAAATAATTAATTAATTATTATTTATTCTATTTACTTAAGCTTACTTAGGTTAATACATTTATTTAATATTAATTATTTAATAGTTGTAGTGGTTAGTTGTTGACAACACAGGAGTTTTTTTTCCCTTCTAGCATGTTCCACCTTTTTGTGGAAGTGTGCTTAGTTGTCAACTTTATCTTCTACCTCCTTCTAGCTTGTTCTATAAGCTTCCATGAGGCCTTTATATTTAGTCTCTCTCACATTGTAAATTCATCCATTCACATAGCAATTTCATTTTTCATATTGTGAAATATTTTCTCTTGCTTTGTTTCCTTCAATCTCTTACTCCTTATGTTCTCTTCGGCAATCTATTTGCACTACAGCTGATCTTGGAGACTACGGAGTTGGATTTCATCAACTCCTACACAAAATACCACTAGCCTTGGCCTAGTTTATCATTTTAGTAGTGCTCAAGCTTTCTACCACCACTACACCTAGTGAGGTTATTTTATACATTTTGTTGTAATTATTTGATACTTCATTCCAATATATTTCATAACGGCCAATAATTCTCAACAAAAGAATGATAGAATTTATGATGGTGGTAATAAACACTCACCTATTGACCTATTTAATTATTTTTTGTTAATGTAAAGAACATTAATGGTATGCTAACATAGAAGATGACAAAAATGACACTATACCTTAGCATAAATGAGATTGCTACATTGGATACACCATTCATAACCTTGAAGTTTACCAGCACCAATACAATGGAGAGAAGCATTGTTTGGGAGCCTTGGTACATTGGCTCGTATGCCTTTTCAGTGACATTTATACCTAGGTTCTCTTCATCATCATCATTATTAGATTTTCTACTATCATTTTCTTTATCATCTTCATTAGTTGCACTACTAAAAACTTCTTGAATTATATTCTATGGCAAATTATCAGCTACACCAATACCAACATCTTCAATTGTTTTCTCTAGCTCAAGATCATCTTCTTCCATGTGAGAATTACCTTCTACTAGTTGGGAATTGACATTCACCAAAGAACAAAACTCCTTTCTCCCTTTAATGTGATCATGTTTCCTACAATGTCTTTGAGTTGTTGTGATTAGAACTCTTTGACTCTTTAAGCCCTTTCATTTTTTGCAAGGACAATAACATTTTCCATCACCTTTTCTTTTCAATTTAGATCACAATCTAGTATTTTTTTCCTAATTTTATTCTAGGTTCATATTGTTAGGCACAAACTTTCTTCACATGCAAATATTTGGGATATAAAATTATATCAAATATGAACATACAAGCATTAGTAGTTTCTTGTATATAATAAAAAATAATCAAATAATTAAATATTACTATCTCTTCAGTAAGGGTCTCATCTAAATAAATCAAATGAATTATATAATTGAAATATATATAGTAATAATTAAAAATGGTATATTTAAACTAAATAGGTGTGGAAAAAATGGTCTTAACACAAATGCAATATTTTTCATGAGGCTAATTAATGGTTCAAAATTGATGTCTGGGGATAATTTGAGTTGGTGGGGCTTCCTTGGTTTCTATAAGTGCATTTTCTGACATCACAATGAGAATTTTGTTTCTCATCTTTTTCTTCAAAATATTTTTTTATAGAGATTTGAAATTTGTAGTGGGGAGTTAGTTATTAGGCATTTTGGTGTGTCCTTTTTAGTTGAGCTTTGGTTCTACTAGGGTAAGCCTCTCATTTAAAAATTGTCATGATACATTGTTGATGACTAGTTAATACAAAGTGAAAATGTGATTGATGTGAATGCGAATGAATTAAATATTCCTACAACTTATAGCATGCACAACATAATTGGTGAAGAAGGAATCCTTGATATCTTGTATTTTATCCATTGGGTTGATAATCAAACACAAAATTTCTCTTGATTCCCTCCTATAGAAACCATCATTTTGGTTTTTCAGGTGATCCTAGAGGATTAAGTCCATAGAAAAATCCAACACCACAAACTTTCTCACCCTCTATTGGTTTTCTAGAAAAAAATGAAGGGAGGAGCATCAATGCCATAAAAATTCAAGAAATTTTTTGTTGGGTGGCAAAAAATGTACAACATTGTGATAATTCTTGCAATCAAAAGTCTAAGTTAAATATGTTTAAAAAAAATCAATGCTTCCATTTTATGGTGAATATTTATATGATTTTTTTTTTCCCAAGTTTGTGTGCCATACTTGATATCTATTGTTTTGGAAATCATGAAATATCTCTAGATTAACTTTTGACTCAATCGTAAAAATAAATTAAAAGCTATGACCATCATAAATCCCTTCATTACAACTATATAGAATGTTTTTGACACCAAATATTAACTTTTCTCTATTGTCTATGTTTTTTTATTACAATGTTTAAGGCTCTTTTCTCAATATGTTGGAAATGTTCATCCCATATTATTCCAAAAACAAATATGTCATCTAAATAAACCAAAATAAGGCATAGTGAAAGGCCTAAATATGTCATTGGTCATTCTGACAGCTTAACCATCACACACTAAGCCTTGTACATTCATAATAAGTAGACTTGTACATGGATAAAATTATTTGTTAGATATTATCCAAACTATTTTGGTTTCAGGGGTGTGCATAATCTTTCTAGGACCCTAAAGAAAGGTAGAGATACTTGAAGAAGTAGAAATCCATTGTTTCATTTGTGGGTCAACATGTATCTTAGAGAGAAGAATACTCAATAGTGGGCATGGAATGGTATTTTACTTGATAAAACAATATAGCTTCTAATCCTAGTAACAAGACAAGAAATTCTTAATTCCATGATTTTAATTCTTAAAATATTTGATTCATGACAGTAGCTATTTTAGTTGAATTATGTCTTTTCTAGTCTATATTTATGGGTAAAAGCACAAACCTGTGTCAACTTTTATGAAGAAACGTGATATCAGAATGCAACAGTTCAACATTAATGACAAAAAAAATGGTATTTGTGTTTAGAATTTGAAAATGATGTAAACTGATGAAATGTGTAGAATTGGATGAAATTTATGCCTATCATTTTTAAAAATTTTTTTGAGTAAGAATTTATTCATTTCTTTTATTTTGAAGTCACTTTTTTAACTATAAAAAATATAGGGTGTAGTTCTCATTAAAAAAAAATATGCAAATCATGTTTTTTTGTTTTGATTTGAAAATATCTTATAGATGACATGTATATCTAGTGCACAAAAAAAGAAATAATTATTTTTGATTTATATTTTCTTTGTTATAAGTACTCAAGCTCGACCTTCTTAGAAGCCAACAATTTTATCCTCCTATCAAAACTTCCCAATCAAATCTACACCTTCTTGAGAAAAAAATACATATTCATGAAGAGGACTCTCTCCTCTAGAGATAAATATAATTTTTTTTGTTTTTTTTGGTATGATTTACTATTTTTTTTCCCTTTTTTAGGTGAGCATCTTCTGAAATGTTGAAATATCGACTTATAATATTTTGAAATTTTAACATATTATAACTAATCAAAACACTCAAAAATTTATATAATGATGATATTGAATCTAAGATCTATAAAAGGGTATTTTTAGTTTTTGAGTAAAATTGAGTTTTGATAGAGAAATGAAATTTGACCAAAATAGGTTTTGATATCACAAACAGTGACACAGATCTGTGCTTTTACCCTTATGTGTTTTGTAGTAATAGAAGGTCATATTTTGGGGGTTGATAGGTATACTGTACACATCACAATGGGCATGGATTTGATATTCCAATCATTTGTAGGGTGAACAAACTTGTTGCATATCATCCAAACTTTTTTGTGGGTTTTTTTAACTTATTCCTTTAGCTTTAATAGTATCAAACCAATAGTATACAAATCTCTAAACATAGATCAAACAACTCTCTGACAATTTCCTTTTTTGGTGAATATAAAAAATGATCATAAAAGTAATGTAAATTAAGGCAAATAAAACTACCATTGATGAATAGTGTGAGAACAAGTTAAATGAAGTATCTATGTTCAATCTATTTGTGCATCCATTTCCATAGTGGCTTGAATAAAAAAAAATTCTACTCTCTATTGATCAGAGTTAATAGTTGGATATATAGTAAGAAAGACTTCAATATATGATTCTACTATTGTTTTTCTTAAATGCATTGATATTTAATTTTTTGAAACATTAGAATAAATAAATATTAGTTTGCAAAACATGTGCTAGTGTCAATTTTATAACCATTTTCCAAAGTGAATTATTAATAACATCTTTATATGTTTATATATTGTAAATGATATTTCACATTCAATTCGTCACCTCAAAACCATCAACAAACTTGGCAACTTTTTCTAGATGAGACCTAACACATTAACCGTAAAGAAAATTGAAAGGATTTAATAGATAAAATTGAGTCATTCTTCTATGTTTATGCCATTAGAGCTAGAGAAGAGTGAGCTAAAGGTTATTCAAGCATTTGTGCAAGGGATTTTAGAGTATCTTGAGAAAATACTACTTCTATGATCCAAGAGGTATTTTATTCATGCAATATTTGTTCAAATTTATTCATACAACTTATAAGATAGTTCATCAATGCAAATTCATACAACTTACAAGATAATTATTGAGCATGAACATTTTATAGTTTGTGAGATCCTAAGGTAACAACTACTTGAAAACTTAAGGAGGATAAAGCATGAAAAGTAAGAAGTCCTTAGATTTGGTTCTTTGATACTTCAGTTGTTTTTCCATATAATTTACAAGTTTCACAATATGTATCATATGCATAGAGAGAAGATATTCCTACTACTAAGTTAATCACAAAACACTATAAAATTCAAGATAGGAAAATTATTGATAGTGATTTAATTAAAATATTCAAAGTCTTTTTGACAAAGATGAAACAATGAGTAAGGTTACCGAAGAACATTATTTAGAAGTACATAGAAACCATGTGTTTTATGTTTGAGAGAGATAGAACTTGTATAGAGGTAGTTGAACCAAGGGTTCAATGGATGCCTCTCATGGGTTATGAAGTTGACCCCTTCATTGTTTAGAATATATTGATGCAATTCTTCCATTAAAAAATACCCTAATGTAGAGAGATGCAAAGCCTATAAGGAAAATGCAATTGATATTGGCTCAAAAATCAACCAAAGGGATTTGAGCCATAATAATAGACACTATATCATTTGACTGGAAATCATTCAAAGTGCATTGATATTTTTTCACAATTTTTGGTTGTCTTTCATGTTGGGCCAAAATTGATAGGTTGGCTTTAATGAATTGGCCATCATTGGCATAGACTTGATTAAATCACATTCAAATGTGTATGCCTGCAACATCAGTGGTATGTGGAACTCTGCTACATGTTTTACTCCTTTTATTAGATGGTGTTTCCTTAAAAAAGGGCCAACCAATGTGACTAAAATAAATTAGTATCCTAGAGACAACCTTCTAAATTTGATGGCTAGTGATAATACATAGGGCATGGATAGACTAGTCAATGGGCCTTAGATTAATGGCCTATACTAGAACTCATATGAGCATTGGATGTAGAGGACCAAATCAAATGCATCAATTGATAAAGGTAGGGGTGTACTAATATGAAAATGATAAACTAGTAGGGTGAAGAAGTTGTTAGAACATAATCAATCAAAATATATGGACTTAAACTATTATTAAGTAATGTTTAAACCTCTACTTAATCCTAAATGAATGAATGGATGGAAAATGTCAGTGGGGGAAGAAAATATTATAACATAATCAACCAAAATTTAATGACTTTTAGTTTCCCTTCAATTCTACAAAAATTACACGAGTCTTTGAATCTTTTACCTACTCTTTCTCTTGCCTGAAGACAACACACAAAAACCCTTAGCCTCCTGCATATAAACTTGCAATCTGCCTGATACAAAATAAAAAGTTTAGTTTACTTTTCTTTTTCTTTTTTGTTTATATCTCAAATATAATTAAAATTTTGACAATAAACTTACGTGTTGTCAAAAATTTGAAAGAAACATTAAGTGTCATCAAAATTTTGACAAAAAAACTTAAGTTTAGCCAAAATTTTGACCTTTTTGAGATCATATTTCTTTTAAAAAGTGAATTGGAGAAGGCAAATTGGCTTGTGGTTGAAATATTTGGTAAAAAATGGAGGCCTAATGTACTCGTGATTTTTGAGTTTCCATCATTAAATTCTTTATGGTTCTATAATCCTTAGTGTTATAAGAGCTTGATTTTCATAGACTTCACACCCCATGTCTTCTTTGCTACTAAATTTGGAGATGGTTGCATGGCTTTTCTTTTTCCCTCCAAGCTTACTAACTTTAGCTTCCCATTTTTTGTTTGTATAATTCTCCCTCCTCTCTCTTTGTTTGAACTTCTCCTCAAATTTTGATTCATATTTGAAAAAACTAGACAAGGTCTTTATATTCAAGAAATTCATTTCACTTTTAATGTATCAATGAAGACCACTCCTACTTTTCAAAATTTTATGTTTTTTCAAGTCTTTGATAACAATCATTAGAGAGAGAGAATGAAATATGTTAGTGTACTCCTAAATTGGTTGGTCCTTCTTCTATTGGAGTAATTTTTATTACATATATTTATGTTCATGGGTATCTTCTGGGTAATATTCATGTTTTATAGGCTCCACAAGTTCCTCACATGTGGCTTACTTTGGCTTCTTTAGTTGTTAGATAAACTTCCAATGTTAATTTCACATAATTCTCAAGTTTGAGGAGGGTGAAGTTGAGTTTTTCAATGTTTGAAAATCATGAACACAAAAGTACCTCTCCAATTCAAAAAACTAATCATGAACACTACTTGCATCAATTTTCCCTTGAAAAGTTTGGAAATGAATATTTACCTGCACTTTAAATGGGGTCTCCCCACCAAATGTTGAATTCGTTGGATTGTCATGAGACTCTTGTTTTTCTTGTGTTCTTGAAAATTGTTTCACCATTTATTCATATTGTGTATTCAATTTATCTTCCACTAACTAGTGTTTTGAAGGATTCTTTCATCCTATTAGCCTATCATTTTCCCATCTATGACCATGTGTTCTCAAAGGAAGATAATCTAAGGGATCTCTCATACCCAATCCCAACCTTTGGTAAGCTGACCACATAGGATGAGATATGTACAGGAGTGAAAATGCTCCGATACCACTAATCCAAATTAAGAATTCAAACTTCAATAGCTAGTGTAAAACCTATTCTATTATGATTTATTTGAAAATAATAAAAAATTCAAAATAAATTCTTGCAAGCCAAAAAGTGATCAATTTTATTCAAAATTGTAGTCTATATAAAGTTTGATGGATCCCAAGGGTCAAGAGTATCCCTTGGAGACGAAAATGAAAAGTCCTCTTAGATTTAAATTACATAATGAATTATGAATATTATGAAAACTGTGAAATTTTATTTAAAAAATTGAATTCTACTTGTAGAATTCATAAATTTCTCCTCATACCTAAAAATCATGAACTATTAGCTTCATTGGAAAGATCAAACATTATCCTCATACATTTAAAGCTAGAAGGATTAATCATACCACTTTAACTTTTAGAGGTGACAAAGACCATAAACACTTTGAAGATCTCTGAAAATCAAAATACTAAAACATAGAAAATACCAAAAGACTCAATTTCTCATTTCTTCTTGTGCCAATATCTATTGTGCCTTCATGAATTGTGCGCTAGTCACTAATAAATGATAAAATATGAATGTTACTACTACAACTTAAATTTTTTTTGAATTTTAGTATTAGATTCTAGTGATTTGTATTTTAATGTCAAAATTTTCTGTATTCTTGTTGTAGATACACTTTCAATTATTTTTAAAGTGACCTTTGAAACTTATCATTTGCAATGGAAGTGCAGAGACAACAAAGGGATTTTTATCAAAATCTCTACAATTAGACATGGTTTTACATCATTAATATATAACATGAACACCGATAACAGTAAAGAGAAAGTTTTGGTTGTTGAGTGCATTAGTAGTTTAAGATGTATTAAAAGATAAGTTGGGCTAAGTTTAAAGTTTTGGTCTATTTGTCTATTCATATTATTATCGCTTGAAACTATAGAAACACAAGAAATGTCATTATTAGAAAAAGTCTAGTACAAGTGTAAACCAAAAGAGCACATTGAAATCGTTAAATAAGTTAAATATTATTATTTAAAGTGAAATATAAATTAGATTGCATTATTTGAAATCTCATCTAAGAAATTGATTCCATACAATAACCAATGCATTAAAAAAATCTAATGTTAAATAAATTAACTAGAAAACCAATCAAATAAATATGAAGCATCTTTTAAAATTAAAATAAACCAAGTTTTTACAAGGGTTTGTTACATCTCTTATTGCACATAACCACATTTTAATGATTTATGCAATGTATTATTTGTTGAAATTGAGTATAAATATCAATATTTCTAATGTCATTTGTATTGTAACCACATTTTAATGATTTATGCAATGTATTATTTGTTGCATTGGAGTATACATATCAATATTTCTAATGTAATTTGTATCATCAATGGCATGTCATTAAATTAGTATATAGGTCTACTTTACTCTTTCTAAAGTAAGATTACATCATGTGAACATATTCTAATTTTAATTTAATTAATAAAAAATAAAATGAATATACAATTAAAATCAATAATTGAGCTTTTGTGAATATATATATATATATATATACAGATGGAGATTCAGCTTCTTCACCTAGTCTCTTTGCTTAAGAACCAAGGACTGTATATATATATATATATATATATATATATATATATATATATATATATATATATATATAGATAGATGGAGATTCAACTTCTTCACCTAGTCTATTTGGTTAAGAACCAAGGACTTATGGGTATCCATTCTGATAAATTCACCCTAGGCACGATCCTAACCTCATCCCTTTTAGATCTCAAGGCATTGCACTTAGCAAGAATTGATCCTTGGTGGTCTCTTTGTGATCTTTTCAACTTCACTAGTGCACCAAGGGCCCTTTAAAAAAAAGGAACAAAGCCTAAGGTCTCTGATAACAATGACCTGACTAAAAAGTAGTGTCAACAGGTGTTGTTACAGAGACAAAACATGTGTTTTCCCCTCTTTCACTTATGTTCTTTGCATAGTAATTTTTGTATTTAGTATTATTTCCATTAAGATCTAGATGAAATTTCTCCAAAAGATTACTAAGCTCATCAACCTCTACTTGTGTGACAAATCTTTGAAATTTCTCAATATACTATTTTTCCTTAACTACATCTTTTTACATTTGTAGAACTAGGAGCCATTGTGCATCAATTTCATTAATCTGAGATTTGGAATCTCCAAGAACAAGGACACTTGTAACATTATATAGAAGTGTATGATTTTAAGATTAAACTCAGTAGGGAACCTTCTAACATTTTAACATATCTCCTTGTTCCTTTCCTTTCAAATAAACCATAGTACTTCACCAGTAAGAGCAAACTAAATTCTATTAAAAGAAAAAAGATCTAATATAACCATCCAAAATTACACACCAAGAAAAGTCAATACTATTCTTCAAATCAATTGGAGACCTAATAAAAATGGCCTCGACTATTTTTTTTCATAAATACACTCAAAGAAAACATGCTCCAAACTCTTAGACTTATTACACAACCTGTAAGTCATAGACTCAACATTAATGGAATACAACATTGAATTGGCATCAAGCTTCTTAATCAATAAAAACCATCTAAAATGAATAACCTTAGACTCACAAGGACTCTTCATAAAAAATAAAAGAAAAAATGACAATTTGAGAAAGGAAACTCAAGACCCCAACATTTAACTATACACATGAATCCAAAGTGGTCACTTTCAAACATTCTATAAATCTTGTTAGTAGAAGTATTTTTTATTCCTAATAAAAGTAACACCATTCATGATTTTCCCAACTTTCTCCTTGCTAATCACCTTGGACAGAAGAGCATATGTCTTCTTTTGAGATTTGGAGATGCCTTAATTATTGGAGATCTCGTCCCATGACTCAAGCTTGTTATTTACTAGTAAATCACTAATCAGAGAAATTCCTTTATCATTTCAATTTTTTGTAGAACAACTATAAGTAAGGGCAAGAGGTTTATTATTCAAATAAAATCCCCACCAAATTGATCTATCATCAATAATATATTTAGGATCCCCCTAGTGGCATTCTTGTAGGAGATGAACTCCCTCACTTGTCACCATGCAAACCATAGGTAGTTGAAAACTTTAGACCCAAAAATATTCATCTTAAAATCCACATAATAATATCCCAAAATGTAATGTTTTCCCAATGCTTACATTTCTTAATAATTGACTATTCAACATTGTTTCTCACAAGTATCTTCCAAGGCTCATTCCCCCAAAAATATTTGTATATTCACTTAGTCACAAGAGTAGTCTCCTGGAACCTAATATCTTTTAGCCCCAGGCCCCCAAACTATTTGGGAAGGCAATACTACTCCCATTTAATACAATGTCTTTTTTTCAATCCCATACCATCCGACCATAGGAAATCTTTGAGAATTTTTTCAAGCATACCAAACTGAGACTTTGTAAACATCTAGATGATATATATATATATATATATATATATATATATATATATATATATATATATATAAGGACTTTCTATACAACCTGAACTCTCCTACCCAATGAAAGGGAGTGAGTTTTCCACTTGATATGTTTTCTATCAATCTTGTTGAACATCCATTCCCACATTTCAAAAAAAGAAGGTTCTAATGAAAATGGAATACCCAAATATCTAGCAATGGTTTTAGGCCTAGTCCATTTCCAGCCCATCTTGAGTAACCAACTAGTAGGTATATCCATCCATCCTAGAACAAATGACTTGTAGGGAGGTACTTGGCTCCATATATTACACAAAAGAAATTAAGTCCACTGAGATCCAAAGAGAAGTTGTCCTAAAACAATTTTAAATAGAAAGTAGTATCATCTGCAAACTAAGAATTAATCAATTACTCTAAATTGGGGTGAGTAATTCCCTTGATAGGAGGCCCCAAATAGGAGACCCCGAGGATGTAAAATAGAGCATCAACAAAAATCACGAAGAGGAAGGGTGAAATAGGGAAACCTTGTCTGATAGACCTCTAAAGAACAATAGGGTCTGATAATTCCCCATTGTCATCAATAATACTAGAACAATCCTAAAACAATATTTCAATCCATTTGCAGAAGTAAGGAGGAAACCCAAAATATTTTAAGATTCCAACAACAGAGGGCCACTTGACTCTATCATATGCTTTCTCAAAATCTAGAAGGATCATAGCCACATTATCCCCATTAGACTTTTCGCAATTCATAGCTTCTCAACTAGTTATGAGGTTCTCAAAAATTTATCTCCCCTTTATGAAACTAGTGTGAGTGACTAAAACAATATTCTTTGTAATCTCTACAATTCTTCTAGCCAACAGTTTAGCTATAATTTAATAAGATAAATTAAACAAGATAACAAGCCTCCAATTCTTAACTAGGGATATATCCCCATCTTTAGGAAGCAATTTAATGACCCCTCTATTCACAACATTTCCCAAAGAATCACACTCAAAGGAATCATTATAAAACAACAAAATTTCTTCCCCAATCCATTCTATATTATCTTCATAAAATTCAGCCAACAACACATACAGTCTTAGGGACTTGTCATTAGCCATAGCTTTGATGGCATCTTGAATTTCTTCTAATGAGATACTACTTTTAATCTTATCACTTTCCATTTTAGAGATTTTCTTAGGGATCATCTTCAAGAAATCTTTCAACTCTTTTTGTCAATCCCACCCAAACTTTGAAGAAAACAATTTAGAATAGAAACTCTATTTTTTTCCCTTATTACCTTTGGGTCATTCATTCTACCATGCTCCACCTGAATATCTTCTATCATTTTTTCCTTTTGTTTATCCCTAATGATGTTAAAAAATATCTAGATCCTATATCTCCCTCTCTTAACAAGTTCATTCTTTCCCAAATCCGTTGCCCTTAGATCTTATGTCTTTGTATAAATTTGAATTGATGTTTGATAGAGATGTAATTCCCCACCTATAGATCCTTGGAAACAAGGATGAAATACAACCCCAGATTTTTTTTTTTACAAGTATGAATGCACATGACAACATCATACAGGGATCACAATGATCACAATAGAAGACTTTGCCCCAATCTCGACAGCCAACAAATCTCCAAACGCCACAACCAAACTAACACACGCAAACTAAGCCAACAACGACAATGCACTTGATGAGGGCACAAGAAACAACCACTCATCAACAAAAAACCAAGCTGGGGTAAAATGTAGAAACCTAAAATCTGGCTAATCCTGAAATCCTGAAGCCTTGAAAATTGGCTAAGTCTAGATTTTTGAAGCCCTAAAATTTCCAGGAATCCATAGCTTATCTCCGAGAGGTCTGAAACCTATCTCAAAAGATTCGTCGCATATATTAAAATATGTCTTAAGTATAAGGAATTAAATATACATCAACTTATACTTCAACGATATATTTTAAACCCCAAAGGACTACAATAGAAGCCCAAAAATTGAATTTCAAAAGAAACCTCCTAAATAAAAAATGCAACAACATAGGCTTGAAGAACGCCTAAAAGGGTATCCAAATCAACTATCAAAATGATCAGATCACTACAAAAAGTGCCCGCTGTTGGCACATACAGGTTTTAACGAAAGGGTGTGCGACACTTTTTACTAAGGGAGAGTGACACTTCTCCCATAGTGCATGCGACATTTCTCAAGAAGGCGTGTGATACTGGAAAATTATAACATGACATTTCTCATGAAGTCGTGCAACACTCTTCCAGTGTCGTATGATACTTCTCTAGTGATGCATGTGATACTTTATAGTATCGTACGACATTCTTTCTATGAGTGTGCGATACTTTAACAGTGTTGCACAATACTGAACAAATGTTGCCCATAGAAAAAAAAAACACTTCAAGAAACTCAAAAAAGGACAAACACACAAAAAAGGCTCCACACTGGGGAGTACCAGATCCATATTTCAAGGTGAGAGCACTTGAACAATAATAGAGTAACTGAAAGATAGAACACTAGAATCTAACCATCTACCAAATAGAGAAGGGAAAAAGTACAGAAAGGAAACATCACATTCAACTGAAAGAAACATCGCAATAACATAGTTAACATTGCAATGAGAAAAATAACCAACTAAGTACGTGGTTCCTCCCAACTGTCAATAGCATCATAAGACCATCATGGGTCCTAGCCATCCCCTGCGCGTAACATCCCAAGCCACCGACCAGATCGTCAGTACTATCATAATTGGTACATCACTACTAAAAACATGCAACAAAATAAGCATAAGGAAATCTAACATGCTAGTAGAAAAGCATAAGATAATCCTACAGTAGATAACATCACCTATCACATGCTAAACAACAATAAGCAACAGATATGCTAATACAACAATTCACAACATCTAATCATGTGCTAAACATCATGATAAGGGAATGTGCCAAGTAAACTAACATCATCTAAACATGATATAAAAGCATCCCAATGAAAGCATAAATCACAAGAAATCATACTCTGAAACCCAAAGTACCAAGTGAAGACATCCAGCAATGGTCGCACTAGGACAAAAGATCATCTTTGTACACTGATCCCTAGCAGTGGTGAAGGTAGCTATGCCTCCCAACCATGTGGCACCCATAGGTTCACACCTGCCGTGCTAATGGAGATAATGATCCAACCAAAAACACACATAAAACACAACATCCATGGCTAACACTCATGCCAGACAGTATGATGGCTGCAACCAAG
This sequence comes from Cupressus sempervirens, assembly GCA_028749045.1. Taxonomy (NCBI): domain Eukaryota; kingdom Viridiplantae; phylum Streptophyta; class Pinopsida; order Cupressales; family Cupressaceae; genus Cupressus; species Cupressus sempervirens. Next base: position 227,417,150 of record CM053793.1, read on the forward strand.
AACCTAAGACAATGCAAGGAGTACAGGTCCTGGTCAGACACTCAAAAGGCTACTAAGTAGAGATTGAAATCATGGAGAGTCGCTTGGGATCAAAAAGACCAAGCTTGGATCGTGTGTCCTCAAACTTAAATGGGTGCTCACACATTGTGTCCTCAAACTTAATCGGGTGCTCACACATTTTACTTATCTTAAGTTTTATTAACAATCACACATTTTCTTTAATTATCACTTATTTAAAACTTCATATCCTTTGTCAATCTCCAGTTCCATAAATGTCGAGCTGCGAGATAGAAGCCCCCTCCATATGCTACCCTACCCTACCCATGCTCATCCTACAACAAGTGCCCGTGGGCATGCATACTCCCATCCCAACCCCAATGATCATAACTTCTAGAAAATCCACAGAAGATCGATCCTTGTAAGTCACCCAACAAATGTACGCACACATACTCATGTGTGGTGCACCACCATCACGAAGATCATAACTCAAGGATATGAATGAGAACATAGTGCAAAGAAAACACCCAACCAAAAGCAACTCAAGAGGATGGATTTTACATGAATCCCAAAGCCAATAAAACCATACATCATAAAATCACTCAACTGGCCTCAATCTGAGAGTATGGATTCTACATGAATCCCAATGATGTGACAAGACCAAACATCATGAACCTACTCAACTAGCCTCAATTCGAGAGTATGGATTCTACACGAATCCTAGCATTCACGAAACAAAAGCAAATGTCTAAAAGACATAAAAACAATATGTATAAAATCACTCAACCGAACACAACGTCGAGAGTATGGATGCAACACACATCCCAATGCAACATAAAAGTGCAATAGTGGTCTGACTGATATCCAAATGGATCATCCAAGTCCACATCCCACATTGTGCCAAGAAAACTAGAGAAAACAGGGTGGCACGCAAAATGAAGTAAAAACCCCAAATTTTAGAAAAAATCCAAAATTAAAACCCATTTGGCCTTTGGTTTCAAAAACCCCAAAAATCAAAAAATAAATGGAATCAAACACCGTATGCAAAAATGGCCAGCATAACGGCGTAAAAACCCAAACCCCCATTTCAAAAATAGGGAAAACGTTCATACCCGACCAACCAGGCAGAACCAACAAACAAAAATGAAGGGGAACACTAGTTCTCATCCTCCTAACATACACCTACAAGAAAAAAAAGTAGAAACAGAGTAAAACCAATAAAATGGGAAGGCCCTACCTAATGGAAAAAGGGGCAGAAATTGAAACCCGCACAATAAAATAATCAATCTGCCAAAACTGCTGAAATTGACGGCAAGGCAAGAACTCCTCAAGCTGAATCCAACGAGACCAACTCGCAAAGATCCCATGCTCATAGCTCCCAGAACAAACAAAACAAGAATCCTATAGAAGAGGATTTCCAAATTGCTCTCCAAATTTCAATTTCCAAATTGTGATAAGTGATTTATGAAATCACTTTTCCAATTCTTATTCACTTTTTGGGTGAATAGTCAACTCTAAAAAATAGCTACCTGGAGTAGTTAAATTCTGAATCGACCCAAATGAAAACATGTTATTATCTGTAACGGAAATTCACCTAAGGCAAAGCTGCTAGAAATTAAATCTGAAAAGATTAAAACTCAAAAACCCCAAAAACATAGAAAAACACTTAACACTTTCGCGACAAATGCAAACTTTGAAATGCACAGACACACTCATTGGTCTAATCACAGAATGCAAATGAGTTCGGATTTACTAATCACCAAAATGTTTAAATTAAACATTTAATAAAGGATACATCAACCATACAAGGACGACATTGGTAAAATATGAATGGCTAAATCACTAACTCCATGTGCCACTACCAGGGATATAAATTCTGCACACTAAACAACACGATCAAGTGCAATTGCATATAATAACATAGTCAAAGCAATAAATGCATTAAATCACCTAATTTAACCATTTATTTAATTATATTAAAATAATCTATTTACATCACTCACGTTTGCATAATGCATAACAACGCAGGAATGAAGTAAATAACCATAGCATTAAATCCATCACATAACATAATCATTAGTATGTCCAAATACCAGATAACCAGATATCATCATGAAACACACTGTCATCTCAAAATGGCATCGTCATGCAATATGATTAACTGAACAACATAGTAGTCTAATATCTATGATACTGGAATCAAAGAGTAACATCTAACTTTTATGTCTTCTCAAATGTAAACAAAACATGAGTAACAAATATCTCTCTAATAAAAATATAACAATGTAAATGTTCGTAGCACATAACCAAATAATCCAACAAGAACAATCCATTCTAATCATTAATGCATTTAATAAGGCACTTAAAACACATAAGCGAACATAGTAAAAAACATGACTAACCACTGCTATAGGAACATAGTCCCATGTAGCATGGTAATAGAACATAGTGGAATCTATGCACACATCTTAGGGTAATCATGGAACAACCTCATGATACCACATCGATCCTGGTAACCACTGGCACAAACCTTAGTGAACCAAAAATCACATCATAATCTCAAAGATCGGTCAAAAGCATAATCACAGCAACTGATATAGAAACATAAACCCAAACACCTCAACGGTGTAGACCACTCAAGGTCACAATCATGATCCCATCACAAAAAAAGATCAGCAAGGTTGCATCCATCAGGACGACTTACAAAAGTCAAATGGGAGAGGCACTACAAGAGAACAACTAATGAAGAAGAAATGGATCATCTAATTTATTCTAAAGTACATATTATGCTTCCTTTAATTTGATTTTGAGGATCATTCTATTTCTCATTTCTATCCTTAGCCACATTTTTCCCCAATAATCTAGTACATTTTCCTCTAGGTTTTCAGTAACTAGAACCATTGTTTAACTGGCCTTTGAGATTGGTTACACATTTTTTACAACAATGTCACCTTTCTAATAGCCTCTTTATTGCCAAGATCCTTGAGCAATGAAGTATTGAATTTAAATAATTTGCATCTATTTCTATCATTGCTTACATTTCCATCCTTATTTATTAGGATCTTTGTAAAAATAGGAGAGTGATCTAACTTTTCAGTAGGTGAAACAATTATTGGAGAGTGACCTTTCTTATTTTGAATGGAGAAAAAAGAAGATTCATAGTATACCTTGTCCAATCTACAGAAAACTCTATTGTGACCTCCTTGATTATTACACCAAGTGAAGCAAATGCCTTTACAGTTCTCCCTATTATTTTCTATAGGATCTATCAAATTGAAAAACCTTTTGAATTTTAACCAAAAGTATTGTTCATTATCTTTCCATGAGTGTTTCAATCCACCTTGTTTATCACAATTGAATTACACAATATTAAAGTCTCCTTTAAAAATCCAATATGCTTTAGGAAACTCAGATGAACACCAATCCCATATCTTAGATCTTTCTATGTAATCATTTATAGCACATATATTAATACCCCAATTAACTCTTCATTATGTTTGAAAGTCACCCAAAGTGCTCTTTGACATGGTGAGAAACCATGCTAGAAGATGGAATCAACCCACTTGGGGCCTATCAAAATGGCCACACCCAACTTTCCTTTTTCATAAATTAGAATTCAACATAACTCTTGCATGATTTGAAATTAAAAATTCCATATCAAGTTCATCAATTGAATTTCCATCAACCACACCAAAATATGATAGTTTTGTAGCATGTGAAATAGATTATGTAAGAAAATGCAATTTATATTGATTATGATTGTGAACATTCTCATTAGTGGAAAGTAGGTGAACATTATTATCAAAATCTGCATATATTACTAGTAAAATGTTACTTTTTGCTTGTGCCATTAGTAATTTCCAATCATCAATTGCTGGTTTAGTAGCTCTAAGATTTATTAGCAATTGATGAAATTTTGTTTGTTCTAAATCCTCTCCATTTTTTATATAAAAAATTTCTAGTGTGATTGCAAATTTAAATTCTTCCCATAAGATATTTTCCTACCTCCTACTATCATATGCAACTATACCTCTCATTGAAGGGAGCTATCCGAGGTCACCAACTAAAATCACTGAAATTCCTAATATATATATATATATATATATATATATATATATAAATTAAAATAATTCAGTGAGATAATAATTTTTTTTAGAATTATATAAATATCAGAAAACCATTTTTAATATTGTTTTAATCTTATTTGAAAATAAAAACTAACCTGCAAAGTTAACATCTACTTTTTGAAGAAATGCTTGACAAAGCCAAGAGTCAATATTTTTAAGCAACTGTTCTCCAATAAAGCTCATTTCATTTATCAATATATATCACATATGGCTTATTTCATCTTGAAAACTTCTCAAACACATTCCTTCTAAGTGAGAAAAATCATTACTAGACTTTTTAACTTTGAATGTATTGTTGATCCACCTATGTTGTGTGTGACCACTCTTGTCAGTCCTAATAGTAGAATTGGACAACCATGAGCTAGTGCTACTTGATTGAGATATTTATTGATGACACCAATCAAATATGATTGTCCAGTCCCTTCTATATTCTAAACTATCATATGTAATGGTGGTACATTTTTACCCCCATTGTAGTGTGTCATAATAATTTCAAATGCCTTTTTTTGTTTTTCACCCAAATTGTCACTATTAACTAGTTGTTGACATTGCCAATTCATAATGCATCCATTTTCTCTCATTCTACATGTAAAATTGATAGCCTCTATAATATATTGATTAGACTTGTAGTGATTCAACCAATTAAATTTCTTATCAACATCCCTTCTTCTAAGCATATCAATTTCTGAAATTTCCATTGTTTGAAAATGATGTAACCGTGAGATGATTTCCCATTCATGCTCTATAATGTTACTTGGACCAATTTCATTAGTTTCACTTTCTAATTCACTAATGCAATCATTATCTTATGCATTTGTTCTTTTCTGCACATGCTAGGGATCATAATTCAACAACTCCCATTTTGAAATTATTGTATTACTATCTTCACCAATATCTATTGTATTTTCACAAAAATGGTTTATACAACAACAATTTTGAAAAACATCAACCAAAAAACTTATCTAAAACACATGGTGGAATTGAAAACAATCTTGAATATACCTTAACAATTGTAAACTTCTATCTATGCTACCATTTGTTATCTTTTTTTCCTATATTTATTATATATCCATCCTTTTGATGCATAGATCAAAGAGATAGTTTCCATAGTTGAAGGCCTACTTCTATATGCATCTATAAATTAATCTTTCTTTTCTTTAGATCCATTTTCACTATTTTTGTTAATAGATTTAAATGTTTTACGTGAAACTTTAAGGTTAACAAAGCATTTATTGTATTCAACTGAAGGAAGTTTGAGGAGTATGTGACATGTTTCTTGAGCACTGACATCTCTTTCAATTATTGTGTTTGATAAAAGTTTCTTGTACACTCATGAAACAAAATATTTAGGATTTTTAATATTTACTAGATGCATCAACATTTGAAGGTATGTCTCTAAGCTTTTCTATATTTTGGATGCATATTTTGCAATGTATCTAATTATAGCATGTTGTGAAAAACTAGTTTCCAATCTATATTGGCTCTCCATAATTGCAATATATAACATTTGTGAGATTTAACTCTTTCATTATTTCACATAGGTTCAATTTTTTTCCTCCACTTTCACCATCTTCATATAGTTTTGAACAATTTATACTTAGAGGCCAAGGAGCATTGTACCTAAATTTTATTTAGAAATAGTTATATAATAATAAATATCATTTAAATAATAATTTTAAGCTAAGAGAAGAATAAAAATATTATTACATGCAAGTCACATTCATTTCTAAAAGTTATCTCACGTTTCTCAAACATGGATGTTGTACAAAACTATGAAATGCCCAGGAATACAAATAAATATTTTAACATATAGATTTAAAAGAAAAAAAGTAAGAATAAGAAAATATTTTTTATTCCTTTGTAGAAATACCTGCATATTGTGTGCACCAACACATGCCCATTGATTCCACACATGAACAATAGGATGAAAATAATTTTCAGCAAGTTTTACCTATTTTTCATTATGCCGATCTAATGTATTCATATTTCAAACACCATGAAACCATAGAAAACCATGTACGTGTGGAGAGCCCCTATTTTTCCATTCATATCTAGACCAAAAGTGTTTCATATTCAATCCTTTCTCCAAAATCTCTTTTCGAAACATTGTGTGCCTAAGTTGCATGTAGTGAGCCACAATATGAGGGTATTCTATAACATTTTGTGTTCTCCATTTTTGAGGTTCTCTAGAGTTTTTATGTAAAGTTTCAAGCATTAGTGCATGTAGATCTGGCCAATACTAATTAACTATACTAAGTGTGAAGACAATAGTTGGAGTTCCTAGTTATTTAAGCAGATCATACAATTTTCCTTGCTATTTTTCTAGTATGACTTGGTCCCTTATAATGTTGTACCAAAATTCATTAATTTTTCACTCAATTTTGTGTTTGCTACATCTTCCATATGTTGATGTAACTTATCTATGTTTATTGGTCGATCCTAAATATTTCTTTTGGCAAAAATTGTACTTGAATTCTATGTTTGTTGGCTCTGTATCATGTTTATCATATAATATCCAAACCTAGGGTTTTTCTCCAAATCAATGATCCCTATATTGAAAATGATGCTTTACATATTCATGGAGGTGTATTCTTTGTACATGGGCCTACAAAAAACCTCACTCTCTAGTGGGAAATAGTGTAGGAAAGGCCATATCCAACAAACCTAGCACAACATATTTATTTATTGGAGATGCACCTATTGATGGCCAATCAATTAACCTTAAAGGATATATATTAGAGTTATTTATCCATGCATATATGAATTCCATTTCCCTTTGCAAATATTCTGACCTTTTTGCCATTGAAGTTGAATAATTTAGGTTACTATTTTCTTCATCATCCATTTCTTACTGTACATAGATTAATTCATTTGAATAACTATCAACTTGAATATGAATAGTCTTAATTTGTTTAAATATTTTAAAATCACAATTTCTTTCAATATCATCCAATGCATGAACATCCACTTGAACATCTAAATAAAATTTATCCTTTTCAATTTTATACTTTAGGGTACAATATACACGATCCCTGTTAGGAGTAAAGTCATAATGCGTACCATGCTGATCTTTCTTTTCAACAATTATTATTGTTAAATCTTTTATTAGGTCATGTTGAATAATTTTATATATGTGCTCAATATTTCAAGGGAATCTTATTATGTACCCCTTGTATTTATATTGCCTACCTATTACATGTGTTACCTAAAAAATTGGACTAACACATGAAATCAACATTTCTTTCACTTGTCTTAAATTTGTAAGTTCATATGGATGCGATCCTGAATCCATATTATTTTTTGTAGGGAATCAATTATTTTCTTTTTCTCGTTGACATCTAGAACATATTGGACTTTATTTTGTGCAATAAACTTTGATTCCAAGATAACACTGCTAACACAAATAGCACATTAATGGTTTAACCAAACTATCCAAGTGATGTCGAAGTAGTAATTGAAGATTTTGATAACTACATACAAAATTTATTTTAAAATTCTATTGACTTTCAACACCACAATAATTGGTGTCCTTTTTATGAGGATTTAGTGAATCAACACTACTTGATTCATTATGATCAAGTTCAACCCTTGATGTATTTGTTAGATTATTATTTTGGACTTTTAGTTCATGTATCATTCTTTGAGTTTTTCTTCTAACATTGCTTTGCCAATCACCTTGATTGCAGTTGATACATTGATTGTCTCATTCAATATCATTCATTTGGTTCCTTTGTCATTTTCTATATTCTCTTTGATATTCTCTCATATATTTTCTTCTATCTTGGATAGATTGATGGTTTGAATATTCCCCATTATTTTCTTCATTAAATGCTATTACAATTTGTCTTTATTTTAGATCTAGTTAAGATTTTTTTATGCCCACATTCACATCCATCATGTTTGCAATATCTAATCCATTTGTTATTTTTTCTTCTCTTTCTCTAGCATTATGCTCCTTTTCTTCTGAAATACACTTAATTTGTTTGGTTTCTCTTTTTTTATTTCCATCAATTTTTTGTTGTTGACTTCATCTACATTCCATGTGACACTCAAATCTATTATGCATCTCATTTTGTAAAGATTGAAAATTAAAAAATCAATTTAAAAATTGAAGTTCATTTTCAAATTGAATTAGTGTATACTAATCAGAGCAAGCTAGAATAACTAAATTATTTTGTATTCCCTTGTACTATTTTTTAATTTTTAATTTTACAATCCATCATTTATGTTCTCTTTCTAGCACATATTGTTGTTTCATCTTCATTATTGTGACTCATTTTCTAAATCATGCATTTGTTCTTTTTGTCTTCACCTATATTCTCTTTGATAATCCCTTTTGTATTGCCTTTGCTCCTCCTTAGACTAAAAGTTTAAATGTCTTGGTGGCATAGCTACAATGTAAAATTAAATATATACTTTAAAATATGTTTGGTTTCCTTAATTGATAAAGTATGTCAATTAAAAAAGAAAGAAAACAATATTCCTACCTATTTAACAATCCATTAAAATTCATAAAAAAAATGTGAAACAATATATATTTGTATCTCTGTCATTTAAAATATCAAATGTGCATTTTCCTAGTTCAACATTTAATATTGTTCAAATTGGGCCATTTCCATCCAAACATTTCTACAGAGAATTTCAGTACTAAATTTGTTTTCAAAGAAATTCTTCATTTTCATTCTCTACCTCATGCCTATAAACCTCCATACATTCTCTCAATTTATCTTTGACATGTCCCCTTATAATTACCCTCTATTATTTAATCTTCCCACCTTACCCATCACCATATTTTCCTATTACCCTAATCTGCCCACTCCTCTCATTTATCTCTTTTTCACTTCTCTCTTCCTCACCCTTTTCTATTTATTTATTATTAAAGTAAGATTTATGATCCAAGTCCAATTTTGTTTAATATAACATTTTAAGACACTTGTCTATTATTTTTATTTCTTAGATTTTATAGCGTTTTCTAGTTTTTATTTTTAAAATAATTAATTTGTATTGTATGACATAATACTTATATAAATTTTATGGTCCATCATTTTAATGATAGACTATAATGTGAAGAGAGTGAAAAAATCCATTAGTGTTAAAAGTTATTTCAAACAGAGTTAGTGTTTGATTTATTTTCTTAGTAATTTGATTTAAGGTTAAATAAGTTACTAAAATATAAATGAAAATTTACTTTTAATTTATATTTCAAATATCAATCTAAAATAAAATAAAATAATAAAATTATCACTATTAATATTATTATTAAATTATGTAAAACCAAACTTAAATTAATTTAAATTATCTATTATAATTAAAAAGTTTAATAATAATATAAAAATCTATATGTAAAGAACTTTTAACAACTAATTTCATTTAAAATAATGTCAAGCATTCATTTTTTTCATTTAAATAAACAATCTTTTAGAATAAATTATGAATTATGATAAAAATTACTCTACATTTAAAGATCTTTCTATAATTCCCCCCCACCCACCCACCCACTCCCCACCACCCCCCAGCCCCCCCCACCCCCCCCCCCTCGCCCCCCCCCCCCAAATATCTCTTTATCATTTATGCTCTTCCTCACCATTTTTTATTTATTTATTACTAGCATGCTTAAAAATTTAATTCAGTTGTTTTGAAAAATAAGTTGAGACGTATCCAATTTCAATAGAATTAGTATAAGCTTTTTTGTTTTATAAATACCATCCCTTAATACATAGAAATTCTAAATCTATCCCCAAAAAAATACATAGAAATCTTAAAGTTTAAAGCTTTTCCTTAGTTTTATGAGATTGAAAAATTCCAACAAATCAAATTTAGAGAATGATTTACTTCACCACATTGAAACATGAAATAATCAAATTAAAGAAAATTATAGCAATAAAAAAATCATAACAATAAAATAAGCAATGATAATAAAAAAATTGAATTTTATTTTATGTGTAAGGTCCCTCCTCCTAATATACTTATTAAATATGAATTTCTTGATTAAAACCATTTTAGGAGATTGAAACAGATATGAAATAATGTTTTATGTTGTGAATGTCCTAATGAAAATTTAGATCAGTTGATACATCCATATTTTAATACTCAATAATTTGAGAACTACTACATTATCTCGACTATTTAAACATTAAAATTTCTCTAACAATGTTACAAAGTGTTTTCACCTGATGATGAGGATGTTGATTTTGGTACCATGATGATTAGGTTATATGCAATTCACATGGTTCAGTATGCCCTATTGGTGATGTTATGATGTTTAGTTATATGCATGCCTAACAATGATTATTCTAATATTTTAATGTAAATTAATGAATAAAGTTATGTTATATTGATTATGTAATTATTGATGACTAAACGTGTGTGCCAAAGTTAGAAAGGGTTAGTTAAATGAAAGATTTATGTTTTGATTTATGTGACTATCCAAATAAGTTTTAAATGTATGCGTGTGATTTTATCAAGCTATTGATGTGTGAAATGAGTGTACAGGATTTATTAGCTAGAAAATCTAACAGAGAAACAAAATTGAGTCCTATGTACCATTTGTGGAAACCAAGATTGAGTCTAACAAAGGATGCAAACCTTGTCGTTTGTATTTTATTTGTATCGTGAAATTGAATGAATGTATCATTTTATAATAAATAAGTGTTGATGTTTTGTAATAATGATTTTATAGTGTTGCTTGACACTCATAACTCGTATATGCATTTATTAGTTCATAATCAAGATTAGTTACCCTAATTAGCATTAGTGATTAGTTTCCATTTTTGAGAGTTGTTAGAAAGTCCAAAATTTCCAAGCTTTTTTACAGGTCCCTAATTAATTCTAGAGGCCAAAAACCATGAAAACTAAGTACCTAAGGGGTATGGGTATGGGTTGGGGGTATTTTCCACCCCTCTAGCCCATTTTATTGAATTTTGTGGTCACTCAAATATCCCATTTTTTCTTTATTGTGAAAATTGAATGTTTCTCCATGAGTTGGATATGTTAAACTCCACCATAAGGTTAGCATTATGAAAAGTTGAGTTAGAAGACTCTAGAACCTTTAGGAAAGTGAGGGAGTTATTTCATTTTGGAGGAAGTTAAGTTAGAATCCTATTTAGAGTAAAATTTGACAGAAAAATGTTGTTCACCCAACCTTTTAGTTTTAGAGAGCAATTCAAGATTGAAGGAGAAGGATAAGGAAGGGAAGCTCATCTCAAATTTTAGTTGCCATAACCTTATTGTGAAGGTAGTAATCCTTCAGACTCATTCTGTGCATGTTGTCTTTCATGCCTAAAGTAGTTTTCTTTGCATATGTATGTTTTTGTGTTCGATGAACATGTTTGGGAGGGATTGAACTAGGTTTTCCTTAAATGTTTTCCTTTGTTTTTCACTTCTGATTTTTGAAGGGATTGTATGGGTTGTATTGGCATTACTACCCTTGGATGAGGCAGAAGTGGCCATGTATGGGAGGAGGTCTTTAGTTGGACTCCAAAAGTGCAAAGTCTCTCTTTCGGATGAGGAGAGGGAGAGAGTAGGGTGTTATGGGCCCCTATTCATCAACACAAACCATGTTTTGAGTTTTGTAAATTAAGAAATGGAAGAAAAGAAGTTTTTGTATTTATACCTCCAAAAAGGCACATGTTATGGTGTTGTGGCTAACATCTCCTATTGGAAAAAATCCACCTTCTCCCTAGTCTAGTTCAATGATGAACCTATTGTGCAAACCTGGATGAGAGTAAATGTTTGAATTTGTCTTCATGTTAGAATTTTTTGTCTCTTGGTCAGTTTCATTCTCTCCATGATCCCCTTGATGTGTTGCAAAATTTGTAATGGTTTCTCTATTGTAGAGCCAAGTAGGAAATTTAAAGTTGTTATTTAAAATTAAATGTGTTGGGATTTTTCTCCTCAGGATTAAGATCTTGTTGTAAAAATGTTATTGTTAAACTTATTGTTGAAATGACTATGATCTCATGTTTTCTTCCCCAATTCTTTTCCAAGGGAGTCCTTGAATCAGATGATTGAATAAAATAAATATGAAGTGGCTCGTCACTATTGTTTAGAAAAATAAAATGATAGTCCCTTAATATGAGAAATATTTCATTGATTATTCTATTGTTTCAATGGTCCTCCCATTATGGTTATTGTTGGTAAATAAAATTAAAGCACATGACTATTTAATTGGTTATTTATATTATAGTAAAAGTAAAATCAATCCCTTGTAAATTGCATAATGATGAAAGAATGAAAGGATTGATCTTAAGTATATTTGTGTGAACCTTTAATACAAGAATAAGTACAAATTAGATCGAGAACTTAGTCCTTGGATAACCTACTTTGGATATGATTAATTGTTTATTAGGCTTGTTGATAAATCATTAGAGTTGAATATAAGTTGAAATATATTCTTGTCACCTCTCATGTTGCCCTTAAAATTATTGAAATTTTACCTAATGTCATCACTAGAACCTTGAAATTAAAATCATAAAACTATGGCCTTTTTGAAATTTTAAAAAAAAAATACTCAAAATAAGCATCTATAGGATGTTGTATAATACATAGGAACTTTTGAATTTTAAAAAAAGCAACAAGGAATATTCCCTAGATACCTTCACCATTTATACATCTAACCTCTTTCAAATAAATTATATTTTATACAAACTAGATTAATCTATAAACTTTAATGCTCTTCTTCTTATCCTAAGCCCACATTTATCCTTTTTCCCAAGGATGATGTCACTCTCCTCCTTTCCAATATTGGGCATAGGTATGAGGAAGAGTATCAAACTTAGTATTAAATGGAATTGCAAAGCATCCTAATCATTTTACTTTGTTTCCAAAACCTCAAATCTTCTGTCCATGTGATTTATTCCTAGTAGACTAACCTGGGGCAGCATGTGGAAGGTTTAGTATGTAGTAAGTTTAATTTAGTGTTTAATGTTTAGTTAGTTTTATAATTTTATGTTTTGTTTAGGATTGAGTTAGTTAGCAATTATATTAATTAATAGAAAGGTGTTAGATGTTAATTTAATATTACTTTGTTTTAACTTTATTTAAAAATGTTATTAGTTATGGGTTAGGATTGTTAGTAGGTGTTTAAAGATGTTAGGAGGTTTGTAAATTTCATTTATTGATAAATATTAATGATTAGTGTTTAGGTTTAAAATTAATTTATTTTGAAAGTAATATAGTAAAATCATAGTTGGTTTTATTTAAACTCCCTTTTGTAAATAAATTAGTAATTATTTAGTATTGGTTTAGATTAATTTAATTTAAGTTATATATGTATTTTTTTTCTTTGAATTCATGTTAAAGATTGATTTGAAATGTTAGGATGAATTAAAAATCATTCCTAACATTATTAATGTTTGGGATACTATGTATTACCGAGTTTATTGGTGTCAATATATGATTGTCTAAGAGTTTAAGTCATAATTGACTAGATAACTTCTTTAGTGAATCAGGTTATGTTTTAAAATGATGTGAACATTGTAAAGAAATTAAATGATAAATAGAAATGATTAAATTAGTTCAAATGACTATATCAAGATTTAAATGTGTAATGGTTTTAGATTTGGAATGGTTTGGGTTTGATTAGAAGATGGGACTATGGCATGATTAGTTTAATGTTAAGTATTTAATGTTTTTTTATTAGTTCTAAATAGGTTATGATATTATCCAAAATTAGGTATTAACATGATACGATGATAAGATAACCTTTAATTGTAGAGTTAGATTCTTTTAAGGATTGTTTAAGTATAGTGTTAAAAGGGGATAGCATCATAATCGACTTATGAACTTGGAAACCCTAAGTATAGATTGATTTCGATGTTGCACCTTTGCAAAATTTGAAAATAATGTTTTATTGATTGACTCATTTAATCAGAAGTGAGTGTTCACATAGTGTTAGGATTTTTGGAGTTCAAACCTATGCAGTTTGTGGAGATGTCTACTCTACATCTTAATGATATGTATACAAAGCTTTCTTTAACCCTATGTCTTCTTTTTGTATCTTTATTAGTGTAGCATGTATTATCTTAGTAGGTTAAATAACTTTTAAAAAAATTTGTTCGTGTGCTTTTGGCCTTGAATTTTGGGCATGACATTATGCTCTAATTTATAGCATAATCATAAGAAGATTGTAAACCATTTTTTGGAAAGTGGAACAAATACACCTTAGATTGAGAAGGAACTGGTTGCAAATAAAAAAACCACTAGTGCACATTGATTTAAACTATCCATTGCATACAAATTTCAAGATTTTAGCTATTAAGATTCTATTTTATTTTTGTGACAATAAATCAATGTCAAAATTTTTTAAAAATGAAAAATATTTACATTGAAGATGGCTATCACTATAGAAAGCCTCTTGGCTTAATTTAAGTAAGATTTAGGTTCAAGTCCAATTTTTTTTTAACATAACATTGTAAGACACTTGTCTATTATTTCTATTTCTTAAATTTTATTTCTTCTTTATTTTTTTATTTCTAAATCAACTACTTAAATTTACAATATCATTAAAAAAATTAATTTTTATTATATGACATAATATTATATAAGTTTTATGGTCCATCATTTTAATGATAGACTACAATTTGAAAATAGTCAGAAAAATCATTACTGTTAAAAGTCATGTCAAATAGGGTTAGTATTTGATTTATTTTCTTAGTAATTCGATTTAAGGTTAAATAAGTTACTAAAATATATATGAAAAAGTAATTTTAATTTATATTTCAAATGTCAATCTAAAATAAGATAAAATTATAACTTGATCACTATTAATATTATTATTAAAATATGTTAAACCAAAATTAAATTAATTTAAATTGTCTATTATAATTAATAATTTTAGTGTTAGAATAAGAGTATTTATTTTTAAAAAACTTAATAATTATTTTTATTTTAAATAATATGTTTTTGATAAGAAAAATAGGTTTTATAAGGATTCTAAAACCCAAAATTTGTTACATGTTAGAGGGTTGTAAATAGAACAACAAAAGCCTAGATTCAGAACTACAGCTAACACAAAGGCTAGATCGAAAGATAGGCAAAAAGTTAAACAGAAAATCTACAGAAACCATAAAGCCAAAAGAAAAAAATTGATAATATTTTAATTACTCAGACCCACCTTCCTTTCCAGGTCCTACATAGTTTTTTCCGCTTCATAGGCTTTCTGACACTCTTTAGCCATTTTCTCCTAATTCTTCAAGTAGGTTTGATCTAGCTGGCTATGGATAATGTCTATGATTGTTTCCTCATCCACACTATCTTCATCTTTCTCCTTTCCCTCATTATCCTCTAGAAGACCCTTGGCTTTTAGCTTTCTAGCAAGAGTAACAATGTGTCCATTGAGAGAGTTTAGAATAAACATCATCTAGTTAGCCATGCTATTGTTGTAAGTCTCCAAATTTTTCATCCTTTTTTCAACCAACCTGATAGCATCCCTTGATTTTTCAAATTTACTCCCTTCACTTTCCAACTATCCCATTCTTTCTTTAGCCTCCTCCAATTCATGAAACAACCATTTAATTGATTTAAAATTGTCTATCACACTATTTCTTACATTGTTAAGTAGGTTCATTCCAACTTCCTTTACATTGCCAGTGATGGCCACCAGTGTCAGATTAATAAGTTCCTCCATTTGCATTTTTCCCTCTCTTTTTTTTTCAAGGATTTGGGGATTGATGACTTCTCTCACAATCCCCATCTTTGAACTTTTGACATTGAAATTTTTCCAAGCCATACACCTATCTTTTATAGCTACCTCACCTCTTCCTTCCTCCATTTTCTTCTTTTCATAATCATATAGAGGACTTGGAGAGGGAGGAGACACTGAAGTCTTTGGACCACAAACAATTTTCACCTCTAAGGGTATGTCATCTTTCATCCTCATCTACCTCTTTTTGGGGTTATCAACTGGCTCGTCTCTATCTTCCTCTTCCTCAACTTTATTCTCATCATTTGTATCAATGTCTTTACCTTCTTCATTATATTCTTCTTCCCCTTGACCAACAATTTTAGGCCCAAGGCCCTTGGCGCTTTTCCTACATGGAACCTTAGTTGAAGCAGGCATTTTCTTAGCTTTTCCCCTTGCCTTCTTTGGAAAAATGAGAGATAATCTTCCCCCTCCTCCGAGCTTATACTCTAAACCTCTTCTATATCAAGGAGAAGTTAGAACTCCCTATCTCCTTGAAAGCAACCCTTGCATAAGTCAGGGTTTTACTCCTAGATTGAGCCTTGAAATCATCATAGATCAAGAGAAGTAAAATCTCATCTAGGGTCAGGTTAGAAGTAGGTTTTTTCTTGTGCCTAGAACTACTCCTATGCATGGAAGAATACAAATAAAATAGAAAGGAAACCTTAACCCCGTAATGAAAATGATTAAGAAAAATAAAATTATGAGTTCTAACTATATTAGATCTTGTATCCAAAAAATTATACTCAATAATGGCCCTTAGCACATACCTCCATAGCTTCTTAATCGAGTCCATCTAATAGTAGGTCTTGCATTTCACCAGTTTCTTTTCCTCTTCCATATTCTTGGAAAAATCCTAAACTACATTCACACTCACCTTTTTATCTCTATAGAACTTTGACCCCTGATTTGGAATTTCAGTGACATGGCTAATGACCTCCATAGTAATTTGATATGACACCCCATCGGATCTGACCCTACCATCCTTCCATGAATTTACTATAAGATTGGTTATCATTAGGTCATACCCATGAAGCTTGGTGATATAATTTGTAATTTTACCCTTTTCAAGATTCTCCCAAACTTTGGTTCTTTGCTTCCATTTGTCCACCTCACCTATTTTCTTTTTCTTTCTCTTTCACCCACCATCTTTGTAGCCTAAACATTTTTAATTCTCATAAATGCCATCCTTTTTTTCCCTTTCTCAATCCACTATATACCATGTTCAAAACTATTTTGTCTTTTGATTCAATAAAAATGGTAAGAGAAATAGACGACCGATAGTGTGTCAATTTGACATAATAAATGTACCCCATCTATTTCTTCCCTATATGCCATAATTTCATTGGCTTTCACCCATACTTGCATTAATTTCCATAATTAACTTAGGATTTCACTAGTACCTCCCTGGATCCTCTCTTGATCAATTAGTGATTTTGTGTCTACATAAAGATTCTCGCTAATATTCCATATCATCACTATTTCTTACTTTAATGCTTCATTGGCAAACCAATCAACCACTAAATTAGCCTCCCTGTACTCATGACTTACATAAATGCATTCAAATTTTCTAAGTATTTTATGGATTTCTTGAATTATATTTGCAATTTTCTAGGCAGGACGAACCCCTTTTTTACATTTGGTAATATTATTTGAGTCCCCCTCTAGCCATAATTTTTTGACTCCCACATCCAGGGCTAATTTAATTGTGTGGAGAGTAGAACTGGCTTCAACATAATGGTTTGTTTTGATTGCCAAGGGGTAGGAGAGAGCAGAAACACCTCCACCATGACAGTTTCTAATTATTCCTTCGCATCTTGAAAGACCAATAGTCCCTTTAGCTGCTCCAGTAAAGTTGGCTTTATGCCAACCCTCAAGTGGCAGCTTCCATTGCACCTCCTATCTTTTGGTTCTCTTGTCCTTTTCCTTTTCCTTATTCCTACCTCCATCTTCAAAATCTCCCCCCTTTCTTATCTGGAAGTTTTCCTTCATATTACTATTGATTTTCTCTGCAAGCACATAAGTAGGTTCCTCCTTATCTCTAAAAATTTGATTGTTTCTCTCCTTCCAAACTCCCAAGAAGAAGTGAGGCAAAGTCTAGGAGCTTCTAGCATGCAAATTTGTTCCTTTATACATGCTATTCCATTGACAAAAGAAATCCAAAACATTACTTGGCTTGCACCAACTAACTCCATATTTATTTGTGAGTAAATCCCAAACCTCCATGATGTATGGACAATGGATAAAAATATGATTAACTGACTTAATTGATGTTTGTAAAGAATACATCTATTTGGGATAAACTGACCTTTCTTTACCAAATTATCAAAATTGAGGATTTTATCTTGCAACATCAGCCAGAAGAACCTATTAATCTTAGGGGTAAGGCTAGGCAACCAGGTCTTAGCCCATGGAAGTTTCTCTTTTAGGCTCTACAATAAATTATACCCCAAAGCCACTAAGTAGCAACCATTAGGATTATCCTGCTATATTATTTCATCCCTCTTATTGTTCAAGATCATTGAATTCAACACCACCATTATTTTCTTTGGATCATTCGAGATGAGATACAAGTCTCTCAATCCCTTGTGTGTTTTGTAGTCTCTAACTTTCAATTCAAATTTCCTAATACACTTTTTTTTTCCAATTTTCATAAATAGGATTGTTAATGAGAAGACTCTGAAACAACTAGTTATCATTCCAGAAGAGGATTTCTTTAGCATTTCCCACTTTCCACTTTGTCTTTGAATTAGCTAGGTCTCTTACCTTAAAAATACCATTCCAAATGACAAATCAAACACTAACCATGAAAGCATAAAGCACACATAGAAAGCATGAAGCTGTATAATTGGTGCACTCAACAAATTACTAAGAAAAACAATATTCTATATACAATTAACATATTACTATGCATGAAAATGAAAGAAATAATGATTTCTGGGGGACAAATGGAAGAAAAATGGTCATTTGTGTTTTCCTAAATCAAATAGGCATTTAATATTTTATGATTTTTGGACAAGGATAATGAATTTCAAAATATATGTGTTAAGGGAGGATATATAAGTATGGTTTACAAATGGCAAGAAGCATTGAAATAGATTCCATAGTATTCCCATCATCTACATTTGGGGAATGGATGTGGATATGATTTCTTAATAGATCAATGGTTTGCAGTTGATCGAATATTAAAACCTTGTCTCACCTTGTCTACATTTTTTTTGAAATGAAAAACAAACTTTCTATCTTATATAAAAATCACTGAGCAATTTTATCTTGAAACAGTGCATCATGAGTTTTATGCTCAATTTATCTTTCTTCTGGAATTTGAATAGTTGGGGAGAGTTACCCAACTAGGAGGTATGATATTTCAAAATCATTATCCTTACTAGAGTATCTAGAATATTATGGTTTCCTACTACAATTTCTATGACCAAGCGATCATAGCCACAATGCTATTGATTCTATAGTGAGGATAATGGTTTTGGAATCTCCTACCTCAAGGTTGGGTCTCTTTCCCCCAATGATTTTGGAATCACCTACCTCAAGGTTATATCTCTCTCCCACAATGATTTTGGAATCCAAATAAACTTAGCTTAGAGCTCATGATGATTTGTTTTAAAATTGAACTATTCAAGTCACACCAGATTGTACCTTTACTTTTCATTTCAAGAAGTTTTATAAACAAGGTAGAACAAGGTTGCATTTATTAGCTCAATATGTTATGTAGTAAAGACTATCCTAAGATTTTTCACAAGGGTAAACATGACATGTCAATGGAGATTGGTCGAGTAAGATTTTGTATGTTTATTTTCCTTTTTATTGGGTTGAAACCTCAAATTATCTATTTGAAGTGACAATTAGGTTTTTTATTTTGACTCCATGCCAATTTTATATTTACTATGATAAATTTGGTAGATCTATATTGGGTTACTTATCTAATTGTGTGAAAATTTTCATTGCAAATTCCTTTTCCTTTTAAACTATGTTTATGGATTTTGATTGACATGTTAATTTCATAGTTCTCTTTACAATTAGGAATTTGATGATGTCATAGATCTTCCTATTTCTCAGCTTTGATTATTTTCAACTTTAGAAACTATCAACATCTTATTAATTTCATATGCCTCTCTATGAATTTGAATTTTAAATTGTTGTTAGTGTTTTTCTCTTTCTAACCTTTGTTTTGTATTTACTAACTCAAGTTCAGATTCTATCTTCTTGTTTCTTTCCCATTTCTTTTCATAGTTTGGCCTTTTAATTTCATCTCACATCCCCTTATAGATGTGGTTATGTGTTCATAGTCTCTTTTTCTCATGATTGGAGGACGAGTCTATTGAAACTTGTCACATAAATGCAACCTTTCACAACCATCAAACTAGAAATTCTCAATAGTTGAGTTTTAAATTTGAGCATAAAAAACATACAGGGTAATGCTTGAACTAGAAGAATATTTTTGTTATAGAGAAGGCTCTAAGAGAAATATGTTCTTTTAAATTTTTATCCTTATTTCCATCCAAAATATTTGGCTCATAAATTTGGGAATCTCATGACACCATGTCTATGTCAAGTGAGTTCTAGGGGAGTTTGCTCATTTAATCTGGAAGAAGTAGAAACTAAATAATAACATACCTTGCAACAATCCTTTTCCTACTCTTATTCATTTCACAATCTAAAAAGGGATTTAATGAAACATTCACTAGAAATGGAAAATGCTTGCATCATAGAGGAATTACTTTAGTGATTTTCATGTTATGGATATAATTTTTCTTGTCTAATATTGTTTGAGGTCTTGCCTATTTTCCAAGTTAAGTGAGACTCTCTCCTCTGATTTACGTTCTCAAGAAAATGTATATTAGGTTATAGATTGATTTAACATAAATAATTTTTTTGAAATAAATTTATATGAGATAGTGATTATGGTTATAATTATGATTAGATTTTCCTATTTTGAAACTTAGACTTCATTTATCCAATTTAAGAGCGAGTGACAAATAAGCTCTATAACTATTGGATGCAACAAGTTTTTTGCACATCCTTTGGAGCCTTCGATGGTTCCAAAAGATAAATCCTTTCTAACAAGGAAAAATTATAAAAATGTTGTGAAAAATATTGGTAATCTTGAGAACACCTATTGACCACTTTATTAGAGAAATTTATCTTTTATGCTAACCATTTGTATTGATTAATTTGGAGCACATGCATTGCACTCATCAATTCTAAAAAGTCAAAATAAGATTTCTTTGAGATTCTCTATCTTTGAAATAATTATAGGAGCTCGATCATCTCATTAAGCTAGACAAATGAGATTGTTTTACCATATACTACTTTTTCATAGCTAGGAATATTCTTTAATTCACATTTTTTGAAATTTTGTAAATAAAATATATTTATCCAATTTTTAAAAGTTTTTTTGTATTTATATTTTTTCAAATATAATTAATTTGTAGCATTCAAATTGATAAGTTTTTATTTTTAATTAAAAATATCTACAATCAATTAAATTAAATGTAATTCAACACAAAAATCAATCTGTTTTCTAAAATTATATGTACACTATTGAACATATTACATATTTCACACAACTTGGCTAGAAGGCAACTCATCAAATCACTAACATTGTTAAAGTTTTTCATCAGATTGTATATAAAATTGTTACACCTAAACACAAAATATGGAGACATGTAGGACACACAAATAGTAAGTGGGGGTTTTAAAATGGGAGGCCATAAAATAGAAAGTGGAAGCTATATTGTAGTAGACATAGAAGAGTGGATGGTGCTGCAATATTCAACAACAATAATTATTCTAAGAGAATTTTTCACCATGATAAATAAACAAATGAAATAACTTTTAGTGAGATCATTAGCGATTTATTCCTTCTATACACTAAATAAATTAGGTTTCATTCCTCGAAATTTTGGACTCCGTAAAGATTATAACTAATATAACCTTATTAGTACTATTCAAAATGCTTACAATTTGTACATAAGCCTTGAAAATATTTCATATATGAAGACCATTTGACAAGGAAAAATTGAGTTTCAAAATATTAAGAAATTGAAAGGAGTTAGACTAAACCAAAATATTTTAAAAGGAAGAAAAAACTAGAGATATCTAAATAACCTAAGAATAGAAAGTTTGTCCTTCCAAGTGTACATCTACATAATCCTCATTAATTGTGATTGACAACACATCTTGATCTTTTCTCTACTTCAAAAAACCTAATTAAAATATTTTAGAAACAAAAAACACAGAGATATCCAAATAACCTAAGAATTTCAAGCTTGTCCTTCCAAGTGTACATCTACATAATCCTCATAAATTGTAATTGACAATCCATCTTGATCTTGTCTCTAATTCAAAAAAAAAAAACATTATTGGTTCTTGATAGGGAACTATAGTGAATGTTGTGATGTTCAATAATTGACTAAACTATTTCAATTAGCCAGTCTAAATCGAGCTTCTCTTCAAATTTATTTTCTCTTTACTAGTTACTTAAATAAAGTTGAATATAATTTAAGAAAAATATTGATTTTAGATATTTTGATAGAATGCCCTTTTAAATATTCTATCCATTATCTTCAACACTATGATATAAAGATTTTCCTATCAAGTTACTAAAAAAAATTAATTGTTTGAACAACAATACTCTAAATGGTGAAATATAGACTTTTGAAAACATTTTTCCCATTACCTTTTGTTCTTGAACTAGTTAACCTCATTTCAATCATACAATATTCATAGGAAATGGGAAGGCTTGAGGGTGAAAATATAAACTTCATTTGCAACACTCAATTACACACGAATTCATATAAACTTTCCATCCTTATGAATGATCAACAACCTACCTTGTCCCAAAATAGACAACCAATTCACCATTCATTGTCTGTCATATAGTTGAAATGATACACCTTCATTCTAGGAAAGCACCTTGGATTGAACACTAGTTTCCATATTTGTTTTGTGCACTAATAATATAAAGAAGATAGTTTCAAATTCTCACAAGGAATATTAACTCCATATAGCCAACCTTTATAAGTATGATTGCTATTAGATAGTTAGTTCAAAATGGATTTATAGAGGCACAAAAGGAACTTCAGACAACTTAAAAAGGAATAACCTACTCCGTAGAATGTGGAAGCTCACTTTATTAATGACCTATATCTTCATTCTCAACTAAGTATACATAGAAATTGCACATAAATAAAGGATTATTATTCTCACTATTCATGTGAAAAATTTCACTGTGAATCTTCAAAATCAATTGCTTGAATAATCAAGAACCATTAGTATTTAAATTTAGAAGGGAACATGGACTTGTCACTCATCTATGTACATGAAATAAGTTCCTAGAAAAACATTAGTTATTCCATCAAATACATGTAAATGAAAGAAAGAAACCATGCAAAAAATTCTTGTTAGCAGATGGTAGAAGATCAAAAACCCAAAATAAAAATAAATAATTGCAAACAGAACTAGGGGATATTTCATAGATTGAAAAAAGACAATAAGATACACCTCTATAAGTCTAGAAAACACTTAAGATCCTAAAAATAGAGCATGTTAAATGGATGCAGGTGGATTTTGGGTTGACTTGTAATCCTGCACTTTCTATTCATTTTTCTAGTTACTACTGAGTTCAAGTAGTTGTCAAGCTTTAGATGCTGTCAAGTTACAGTTGTTGCTAAGTTCCAATTTCTATCAAGTTCCAATTATTGTCAATTTGTCTAGTGTTGTCTCAACATTCCTTCAAGTGTCGAGTGAACTTATTATTTTCTGATGCTAAGTTCCTTCTTTGGCCAAGTTGTCTATGTTTTAGTTCTTAGTACAACCCAACTTTTGTATTTAATTTGGATCATGGATTTAATGATAGGATCTTGTTTAGGGATGAGTGTTGACTATTTTGAGGTCAGCATTTCTTTCATGTAATATTCTAGAATCTTTTGAAAGCCATTTTAGCAAGAATAAATAAACTTCTTAGGCTTAAGTTAAGGAAGAAAAGAGAGGGTTTTGAATATGGAAGGCATATGTGTCTAGAAATCAGATTATGAAGTTGGATCATGGATATTGAATCTAATTTATATCTAGTTGTGATTTAGAAGGCCTTACAACATGGATATTTCTTAGGCCTTACTTGAAAATTAAATAAAAGTGTTTTGTTATGTCTCTCCATAGTGTTGTTCTCTCTTATGTACTTCCATTGTTTTAGTCTACAAGGTGGTCTAGATAGTTGGGTGTGACCTTAGCCCTAGTTGTTTCATCCCTCCATGACCAAGGTGGTATTAAAGCCTACTTTCATCCTTGTGGAGATTAGATCATGTAGAACCCTGATTTGAATTTGATTGTAGGGTGGAAAATCTAAGGATTTGACCTATAACTTGCAAAGGGTTATTATCTTGCAAGAATCTAATCATAAAGATGGTTTGATGTATTGGAAATGTTGATAATCCCATATTAGATACATTGAGACAAATTGCAACTAGATTAGACGATTTTGAGATAGCCTAGAGGAGAGGAGCACATCTTGATGATGTGAGTGATGATGGAGTAGTAGCAACAAACCCTAATCTAGAACCTAAAGAAGATAAAGATGAAACAAGATTATTGAGAGTATTTTCTAGGGCACATTCAAAGCCTATTGTAGAATTTTTTCCTTATGATAGAGAAATGAACACCATTGTTGTGTTGGATTGGATCTTTGAGAATTTCTTTGAGTTTCAAAACACTCTTGATAATAGTAAGGCAAAAATTATAGTTACTATGTTGAAAGGGCATGCTTCACTATGGTGGAATCATTTACAAACATATAGACAAAGGAGAGAAAAGGATAAGATCAAGACTTGTCCGAAGACGATAAACAAGCTAAAGAAAAAATTCATTCCTGATGATTACCGAGTTAGCTTGTTGAGCAAGATGAAAAAATTGAGACAAAGAGATATGACTATGAAGGAGTATACTGAGGAATTCTAGAGATCTAGTGGATGATGATGTTGATAAAATTTCAAGGTATCTAAATGGATTGAGATTTGGAATCTAAGATGAAATATTTTTTTGTGAAATTGGAAAGTGTGGAAGAAGCATACCAATATGCCTTGAAATATTGGGACATCTGGACAAAGAAGCATGACAAAAGACAAAGAGGTAGAGGTGGTATATTCTAGAGAGGCAGAGATAAATCTTATATAGAAAGTGGCACATATGACAGTTCTGTGCAAGATAAGGAAAAACATGAATGGAAGAATGATGAAAAAGGAAAGAATAGATGGAAAGGTGTTAATTCTTATTGATTAGGTACTAGTTCCTATCGAGGAAGAGGTAATTCTTATTCTAGAGGTGGTTTTCATAATAATTGTTTCAAATGTGGTAAATTAGGGCATAGATCCTTTGAATATAGATCCTCCAAAGATGGGAAAGGTAAAAAAAATGTTGTGATTCAAGGAGACATTGAGGGTTCATCAAGTGGACCTAAGGTTGGTTCAAAACCAGATGCAAGATGGTTGGAAAATGTTGTAAAGTGATCATTGATAGTTGAAGTTCAACAAATTTGGCATCAAAAAACTTTATTACAAAGTTAAAATTTTAGAGATTGAAACACCCTCAACCCTACCATGTTTCATGGAATAAGGATGAGCATAGGATATTGGTAAGTGAACAATGTACTATGAAGTTCAAGATTGGGCATCACTTTGATGAAGTTCTATGTGATAATTTGTTTATGGATTGTTGTCATATTTTCTCGGGTAGACCTTAGATATATGATAGACATGTTATACATGATGGAAGATTGAATCCATACACTCTTTGGGTGAATGAAAAAAGAAGTATTTTTCCCTTTGATTAAAATTCTAGATTAGGTTAATAATACTACTATTCAAGTTTGCATAGTTAATGGGAAAAAAATTGAAAAAGAAATGAAGAGAAACCAAGTACGTTTTTCTCTAATTCATAGAGGAACAAGTTTTGGTAGTAATAATTGAGCAATAGAAGCTAATAATGACTGAATGATAGTAGAAATTGGTAGAAAGTGAGTACCAGGAGAAATTAAAAACTTGTTGAATGAGTACAAAGAAATTGTTATTGAGGACACTCCTAATGGTTTACCACCAATAAGGAGTATAATTCATTGTATGGATCTG
Source organism: Cupressus sempervirens (assembly GCA_028749045.1). NCBI lineage: Eukaryota > Viridiplantae > Streptophyta > Pinopsida > Cupressales > Cupressaceae > Cupressus > Cupressus sempervirens. Next base: position 227,443,090 of record CM053793.1, read on the forward strand.
ATTTCTGGAGCTAATTTTCCTTATAAAGAACCATATATATTGACACCTATAGAGAATGAGGAACTTAACAAAAAAGTGCATGAGTTGTTATAGAATGGTTTAATTAGAGAAATTTTGAGTCCATGTGTTGTACCTATTATATTGGCAGTTAAGAAGAATGGAGAGTGGAGAATGGTCAGTGTATACTGATTGTAGGGCTATTAATAAGATCACAATGAAATATACATTTCCTATGCCAAGGATGGATGACATAATGGATTGTTTGAGTAGAGAAAATTATTTTGCCAAAATTGATTTGAAGATTGGTTATCATCATATCGGAATCAAAGAAGGCGATGAATGGAAGGCTTATTTTAAGAAAAAAGATGGTTTGTATGAATGGTTGGTTACGCCTTTTGGTTTGAATAATGCAGCTAGTACTTTCAACAAGTTGATGAATGAAGTTCTCAAAAGATTCTTCGGTAAGTTTGTGATTGTTTATTTGGATGATATTATGATATTTAGAAAGACTAAGGAAGAACATATTAAGCATTTTGGACAAGTATTAAAGAGATTGAAGGAGGAGAAGTTGATGATTAACTTGAGGAAGTGTTCCCTTATGCAAGAGGAGATTGGGTATTTGGGATTTGTAATTTTAGCTAATGGTTTGAGAATGGATACTAATAAGGTTAAAGAAATTTTGGAATGGCCTATACTTGAAAATGTGGGTGAGGTAAGATCATTTCATAGTTTGGCTAGTTTTTACAAGAAGTTTATAATAAATTTCAATTCTATTTATAATTCTATGACTAAGTCAATGAGAGAAGACAAAAGAGAAGGATGAAATGGACACAAGGAGTTGATAAGAGTTTTTAGTCTTTGAAACAAAAGGTTGTTGAGTTACCTATATTGGCTTTTCTTGATTTCAATAAGGTATTTCAAGTTGAAAGTGATGCAAATGGGAGTGTAATAGGATTTGTGTTGAGTCAAGAAGCTAAACCTATTGCTTTCTTTAGTGAGAAGTTGAATAATGCTAAAAGCAATTATTCTATGTATGATCAAGAGTTTTATGCTATTATTCAAGCCTTGAAGAAGTGGAGACATTATTTGATTCCTAAGGAGTTTGTGTTATATATTGAGCATGAACTTTTGCAGTACTTGGGAAGTCAACATAAATTGAACCAGAGACATATGAAGTGGGTTGAGTATTTAGAGAGCTCCACTTTTTTTTATTAACCATAAAAGTGGAGTTACTAGTTGAGTTGTTGATGCATTGATATGAAGATTTTCTTTGATAACCGAAATGAAGATTGCAGTTCTTGGTTTTGATAAAATGAAAGAATTGTATGATACGAACCTTGATTTTTCTAAGGCATGGAGAGAGTGCAAAGCATAAAATCTAACTAATCACATAAGTATGATGAATATTTCATTGAAGAAAGTATGTTGTTCAAGAAAATTTACTTGTGTATTCCAAGAAGTTCTATGGGAGTTAATTTGATTAAGCAAAAAATATTGTGGTGGATTGGGTGGACATTTTGAAATCGATAAGACATTGAGTTTTTTGAAAGATAAGTATTATTAGCCATAGATGTATAAGGAAGTTTAGAAGTTTGTAAGGAGTTGTGAAGTTTTTCAAGTTACAAAAGGAGTAAGTTAGAATACTAGATTGTAGACACCTTTTTTTTCCCTTAGAAACCTTGGAGTGACATGAAAATAAAGAAAGCCAAACATTGGCTCATTTCATACCATGTAAGAAGACATTATATGTTGAGCATGTTTTTGAACTTTTCTTCAAAGAGATTGTTAGATTGCATGTCTGCTAATTACTTCAAAATTCAATAGAAGTATTGTGTTCTCTCTCTCCTTGTTGTTGTCTTCTCTTATGTGCTTCTATTCTATTTACTCTACAAGGTGGTTTCGATAGATGGGTGTGCCCTTGGCCTTAGTTATACCATCCCTCCTTGCACTGAGATGCTACTTTGCTAGAAAGAAGATGATGTACCACATAAAGACCAATTTGTAGTCAAGGAAGTGGTAGAGTATTGTCTAATAGTAGAATGAAATTTTGTCTTTGGGTATTGAGAAATATTGTATGACTTTCCTAACGACATAAAACAAATAGACAAACTAGATTCAAGAAAATAAAGGAAAATGTCAAAAATGAAGCCAAACCCTAGAGTCTTGTCCATGGTGGGCACAAAAAAATGTATGTTTAAAATGTGACACATGCTTTTCTAATGCATTCTATCTAAGGGATCGAATTAAACTAGGTTTAGTGAATGTTGAATTAGAGATTATTATCTATGATGTAGAATAATAAAAATATGTAGAGGTAGCACTCAAATGAACCTAATAAAGACCCTTGCAAGGTGTTCCATGTAATGGAAGATTGAAAGATAGGAGTAAGAGTACTAGTATCCAAGAAATCAAGATGGACAATGTAAATAAATTTCAAAGTAACTAAGATGATAGTACAAGAACTAAATTAGTTACAAATGCAAGTAATGGAAAACTAATCTAAATAAGATGAGCAAGATTATTTTCCTCCTATTTAGACTAGGTGATATTAGTTAATTGAAAAAAGAAACCAAACTACCATGCAAGATTAAAGCTACAATAGAAGTTGATGAAGGGTGCTCTCCTTAATACCATAAACACATAGCAGAAATAAAGAAACAATAGCAAATGTGAGAACAAAATATGGACTTCTTACTTAATGAAGGGTGCTCTCCTTAATACCATAAACACATAAGAGAAAGAAAGAAACAATAGGAAATGTGAGAACAAAATATGGACTTCTTATTTGCTCCACAAATGCAAAATTAAAGAATTCACAAGTATAATAAGCTAACCCACATTGGCACCTTCATTATAGTAATCTACAAGAGTAAACTGCGAACTACCACCTAGAGCTATCCTAGACAATTTTTAGACCTTTCTTAAATAGGCAATTTTCTGCCGCTTGAGAAGGTTCTAGACACTCAAACTTAATACCTACGGCTGATAGACCCTAAAATACATATAGAGTTAGCTAAATAATTTTTTTGACAAATGGGTATGTGCAAGATCATGGTCAACTAAACTATGCTCTTAAGTGGCAATAAAAAACTAGAAAATTAGGGTTATGTCAACTTGACATGCAATTTTCTACTTGTGATTAAGTTTATATCAAAAAGTTGACAGAAAAGAATCTCTAGAAAATTGAATTTAGTTTCTAAACTACTAGGACTTATCTCAGAAAAAAATTTGATTGGTCAAAATATAAGTATTAGACTCATGCCTGGATGTGACACATTTTTTGGGTATTTTTATTCTAAATAAATAATAAATAATTAATTTTTGACTCTAGTATTTTGGGAATAAAAAATGTCTCGCATCTGACCATCTTAACTAATTCAAAGATCTATAAAATTTAATTTTTCATTTTTTTCCTTATAGTAGAAGAAACATAGGATATGATGCATCTTTTGGATTTAAAATATGTTGTACCATTTGAAAGTTATAGTTGTTTTTCAAGTAGTGTGTTAGTCAACACTTTATTCATAACTCCATTAGTAAATAAGAAATAATTACTTACTAAACTCATAATTTGACAAAACTTACATTTATGTAAAGGTAAGAACATTCTTAAGAAATCCTTTTCATTTCATCAAATTTTGGCAAAACAAAGTCATCAGCTACATGCTTGAAGTAAAAATCACTTAAAAACAAGCCAAAAACACATTTTAGGATGTTTTTAAAATTGACCATATAGGTTTGGTATGAAAAGATATAGTAGACCTTATAAAGATATTAATTATTTTCATTCAGTATTAGGGTGGGTGGGAAAAAAGTTGGAATAGATTTTGAATTGGTTTGAGATATTTCAGAACTATAGATTTTTCAAATCGCCACATTTTGGCACACCATGATCTTGCACATACCCAAATTATTTTAGAAATTTTGGTGGCCCAACTTGGGAAGGCCATAACTTTCAAATAGCTGCTTTGATTGGCTATTATAACCAATTTTTGGAGATGCTAGCTCCTTATTTATAAGCTTAGAATCATGGAAGTGCCCTTCTGTCAAGTTTTTGGACATCATCTAGGCACTTTATGGCTTCCAATGATGAGCTTGAAGGTTTCTCTATAATTTTTTTCACTGAAAATCTGCAATAACTTGTCTAATACTTAAGTTGGAGCAATGAAATTTTTATGGTAGGCTGATAAGTCTAAAATGAACCTTCATGTAGAGAATGAGAACATTCTGAGCTCATATGAGATATTACTAAAAATAGCAAGTTCCCATAAATAGTAACCACCCTCTCTACTACTCCTTATTAAAATAGGAAAGACTAATTTTTTTTTGGGTGATGCAAGATTGCTCTTACACCTAGTATGCTCCCACATTAGACACCTAAGGTAATCTGAGAAGTGACTCCATCACGTATCAAGTGTTTAGAGCAAAACCAAGATAGTTAACCTCCTCCCTTGGTAGCCATGATGAATCCTCTGTTGTCCTCCCTTTCCATTTGACTAGGTATTCCTTATAAGTTTTGTTCATTGTGCTTTTTCCAAAATGAATGTCAATTATCTCTTCAATCTCCTTTGTTGCTGAACTAGCTGTTGGAATACTCCACTATGCTTTCACAACTTCATCTCCATCACCTCCTTCATAATACTCTATCAAATTTGAAATGTTAGATACTAGTGAAATATTCAATTCAACTAGAAACTCCACTTCATAAGCATTTTTAGAATCATGCCTTTTCACTATCTTGCATGGTCCAAACTTCTTCATCTTCAACTTATTATATGTACACACTGGAAAAATACTCCTTTCTCAAATGAACCATGACTTCATCTCTAATCTAAAATTCCTTATACCTCCTTTTCACATCTACCTTAGCCTCATACTATGTATTTATCTTTATGATGTTCTTCCTTACCTTCTCATGGATGTACTTCAAATACTTAGCAAATTCTTCTACTTCAGCACTACTTATCTCTCCTTTATCCAACTACCTCAATTCATAAGCATTTCTAGGACTACTCCCATATACAATCTAGAATGGTGATTTACCAATACTCCTATTGATAGAATTATTATATGCAAATTCTGCCTATGGTAAAATCATATCCCATCCTTTTGGCTTGTCTCCAACCAAACATCATAGAAAGTTTCCCAAACTATGATTCACAAATTTTGTCAGTCCATCAGTCTATGGATGATGTGATGAACTAAACTTCAAATCTATATTCAACTTCTTCCATAATGTATGCTGAAAATACACAACAAATTTGGTATCTCGATCTGAAAGTATACTCTTTCGCATACCATATAGTCTTACCACTTCTTCAGAAAATAATTATCCTACTTGAACAACATCACTAGTCTCCTTGTAAGGAATAAAATGCGTCATCTTTAAAAATCTATCAATCATCACAAAAATAGAATCATGCCCATGTCGTGTCCTCAGTAATTCAAGAAAAAAACCCATACCAACATCCTCCCATGGCTTCTTTGGTATAGTTAATGGTTGATACAACCCTATATTCTACTTCACTCCTTTCCCCATCTGACATACTCTACAACTCTATACAAAATTCTTGAGATCTTGCTCCATTTGTGGCTAGTAATAATTCTCAACAACAAAAGAAATGGTCTTATCTTTGCCAAAATGTCCAGCCAATCATCACTATGCTTCTTCTTGATGAGATTTTCTCTCATTGAAATTCTTGGAATCTGCAACTAGCTTCCTTTGAACAACATAATACCCGGGATCATAAAATCCAACCACTTTATTTGGTCAAGTGTAATAGGTTCTGTACAAGTTTTCCATGCCTCACCAAAATTAGGATCATCTAGATATTAAGTATTGATTTCCTTGAAGTCAACCACCTTTATCTACATTTCTGTCAACAAAAGTATTCTTCTATTAAGAGCATATGAGGCTTTGTTAGACTTTCACTCATGTGTTTCAAAACAAATGTATAACTCTGCAAAAGCTCAACCCACTTAAAATGCCTTTGGGTCAATTTTTCTTGACTATTGAAATATTTCAAAACTTGATGATCAATATATAAAACAAACTCATTATGAAGAAGATAGTGTCTCCACTTCTTCAATGCTTGAACTATAGCATAAAATTCTTGGTCATAAATAGAATATTTTATTTTTGCATCATTCAACTTTTCACCAAAATAAGCAACAATTCTAACTTATTGGTTCATAATAGCTCCTATTCCAATACCACCAGCATCGCAATCTACTTGAAACACCTTGTTAAAATCTAGAAGTGCTAAAAAAGGTTTCTCAGTAACTTTCTATTTTAATAAGTTTAAAATCTTATCTACTCCTATAGTCCACTTAAATTCTTTCCTATCCCCTCTTAATGTTTTAGTCATGGGTCCACAAATATTGCTAAAATCTCTTATGAACTTTCTATAAAAACTAGCTAGTCCATGAAAAGGTCTTACCTCTATCACACTCCATGGAGCAGGCCATTCAAGGATAACCTCCACTTTATTTGGGTCCATTTTTAGACCTTCTTCTAAGACTACAAATCCTAGGTACACCACCTCCTTCTTTACAAAACTACACTTCAGGTTTATCAACAATTTTTACTCAATCAACTAATCAAACACCTTGCCAATATGGATCAAATGCTCCTCTAATGTCTTACTAAAGATCAAAATATAAATTAGGTGAATAATAAAAAACTTACCCAAAAACTCCTTCAGTACCTCATTCATGAGTTGCATGAAAGTTCTTGGCACATTGGTTAGCCAAAAAGGCATGATTTGCCACTCATACAATCCTTCTTTTGTCTTGAAAGTAGTCTTCCACTCATCACCTTCTCCGATATGAATTTGATTGTACCCACTCTTTAGATCTATCTTTTTGAAATAGTGAGCTCCACTCAAATAGTCCATAATATCATCCATCCTTGGAAGTGGAAATCTATACTTGATTGTGATATTGTTGATAAAACAAGAATGTGTGTACATCCTCCATTCTCCATTCTTATTTGGTGGTAATATTATTGGTACAACACATGGACTCAGACTCTCTCGAATTGACCCCTTCTAGAACAACTCATGAACTTGTATGTTCAACTCTTCACTTTCTGTTGGTGTCATTCTATGTGCTTCATTATTTTGAAAACTAGTTCTTGGAACCAAATCCATCTGGTGACTGATCTTCCTCATTGGGAACAATCCATTAGGTATATTATTTGATATAATATAAGAAAACACTCCCAAAATATCTGCAACTTTTGTAGGTACCTGAGCCTCTATTTCATCTTTACTATCTTTTGGAATTATAGAAAAATGCACATTCTCATGCTTCATACCTTTGAGTAACTCTTTCCATCAACAAAATATATTCTAGCAGCACTACATACCTTTTCTTCTTTATCTTTCAATGGTTTCAAGTTATGTTTCACTCCATCCTTGGTCAGAGTGTAGGTATTTGCTCTTCCATCATGTACAACATGCATGTCAAATTGACATAGCCTACCCAACAATATATGGAATACATCCATAGGTATGACATCACATAGTACCTCATCTTGGTTGCTTCCAATCTTGAACTTCACTGAGCATTACTCATTGACCATGACCTTGTGGTCATCTTGCACCCAAGCAATATGATATGGATGCATGCATCTCTATCTCTTTAGCTTCAACATAGTGACCATCATTTCTAACACCATATTGCTAGTAAATCCACTATCAATGATCACATCACAACAATTATCTTCACATTTGCACCTTATGCAAAATAAGCTCCTTCTTCGATCAGGTTCATTCTCACCACTCAATAGGACTCTTCTATTAACTAGGACTTCTCTTTTAGTATCTTTAGAATGTGAGGATTTGACATCTTCATCAATATCTACAACTCTAGCTTGGCCTTTGATAATTTGATCCATCCTTCTTTAGCATTAGGTACATTTAGTTGCTCTATGCCCTTCTTCTCCACAGTCAAAACATTTCTCGCAAAAGCATCCTTTTCCATATACTTATCCTCTGCCTCTTACTCTATGATCTCTATTGTTCTGATCATCAAAATGATTATAATTTTTTCCCCTCTAGTTCTGACTACTACTTCTAGCCTCAACCTTGTTCTTTTAATCATCATTACAACCTCCATAAGATCATCCACTAGATCTTCAATCATGACCTCTTCCATTATTCTTGTTGTCAAACTTCTTCCTTAGTTTCTCCTAAACTTTTAGGGAAAATGGTAAGCCTCCTCAATACTATCCATTCAAACCATACTAAGCTCATCCTAGATGTTTGGCCTTTACTCATAAAGACAACGGGACATTGTCTTCTTATCAGCTTCTACATGGCTAGTTCTAATGAGAACTCAATAGAACTCTTCAATATACTCTTGAACTAATTTTCTTGCTTGCTTCAACCCTGACATTTTATTCAACAAATCAAGTTCATAATCCATGGGAATGAATTGTCACTTTAGTATAGCTACCATCCATTTCCATTTGGTGATTTTGACCTTTCCCTTTCTATTTCTCTCCAACTAAACCTCTTGCCACCAGATCTTTGCATGTCTCTTCAGTTTTGCCTTTGCAAACTTGACCCTATTAGGATCTTTAATATCTTTGTACTCAAATTACTTCTCTAATTCATTGATCCAATGGATCTGCTCCTCTAGATTAAGATTTCCTAAAAGTGTGGGAACTTCAGACTTAGGTCTTTTTCCAATCTTGGAGATGGCCCAAAAAAGTCTCCTTTCCTTTGGGTTTAGAACTGCCTTTCTGAGATTTTCTTCTACTTTTTCCTCATTCTAGATTTCATCTCTTCCAAGAAGATTTATTCATCTAAGAATTTCTTCTTCCAATGCTTGAATTTTTCTTTGGAGGGCTAGGAACCCTTAGGTGTAACACCTACAACTCTTCAGCCATGCTCTCTTCATGGAGGCATTTTCACACTTCCATTGAAATCCTAGTACAAACTACCTCACAATCAATGATGTGTCTACACACTCAGCCAAAACTTTGGTCCTAGTGTGAATTGCCTCATTTTTGGTGTTCTATCCACACACTCAAGAACTTTAGCTCTGATACCACTTGATGAAGGGTGTTCCCCTTACTACCGTATACACATAATAGAAGCAAAGAAATAACTGCAAATGCAAGAACAAAATATGGACTTCTTACTTGATGAAGGGTGCTCCCCTTAATACCATAAACACATAATAGAAACAAAGAAACAACAAAAAATGCAATAAAAAAAATGGACTTCTTATTTGCACCACAAATGCGAAATTACAAAACCCACAAGTACAATATGCTAACACAAATAGGTGCCTTCATTACAGTAATCTGCAAGACTAAGTTGCGAACTACCACATAGAGTTGTCCTAGACAATGTTTGGGCCTTTCTTAAATAGGCAACTTTATGGCAACCAAGAAGGTTCTAGATGCTCAAACTTAATACATAGGTTCAATAGACACTAACAATACATATAAAGTTGGCTAAATACATCCTTGACAAATTATTTTTTGAAATTTTTGTAGCCTAACTTTGAAAGGCCATAACTCTCAACTTGTTGCGCTTACACGCTATTATAACCACTTTTTAGAAATGCTAGCTCTTGATGTATAGGCTCTTAATTGAGTAAGTGCCATTTCATGAAGTTTACGAACCTCATCCAAGCATTCTAAGGCATCCAACGGTGAGCCTGAAGATTTTTCTACAATATTTTCTACCAAAAATCTGAAATAACTCCTCTAATACATAACCTAAAGCAATGAGATTTTTATGGTAGGCTTATAAGTCTAAAATGAACCTTCATGTGGAAAATGAGAAGATTCTAAGTTTGTATGAGAGACTTACTAAAAATAGAAAGTTCCCATAAATAGTAACCACCCTATGTACGAGTCATTATTAAAATAAAAAAGATTGAAAAGAAAATATTTTTGAGTGATGCAAGATTGCTCTTATACCCAGGATGCTCCTACACCAGAAGTAAACTAATATGTAGGTACAAAATAAATGAGATTTCCAAAAAGAGTACTCAATTGCTCTAATAGTTCTAAAATGAAACTTGTAGTATAATGATAAATAGTTCTAAGATATGGGGAGACAACCTAATGATAAAGAACAATGTACGATAGAGATTAAGAGGCAAAATCAATAATGGAGAATGATCCTCATCTTGACTTTTAAGAACAAGAATCTCAAGTGGAAATATTAAAGGTTATGTTTAAGAGGGAAAAAATGTATGGATAAAAATATGAGGCTAAAGAGATTCTATTCCATTGGATAGTGTTCACATAAGTGTATGCACAAATGTATTTAAAAAATTATTTTAAATTAGAAAATTATTTTTTTTCATGTGCACACATAGAATAAAAGGGATGCATTTAATTAAAAGGGAGCAAGATCTTCTAATTGAATGAATAATTAGGATAAGGTGATGAATAAATCAAGTAATTCAAGAATTGATCAAAGATGATAGATAAAAGAGATTATGCATAGTTGACTAGAAATAATAGATTAAAAATCTTGAGAAGGGGGCTCAAAATTTAGTAACTCATTTTGGATGATTACACCTCCTATTAATAAGACATCTTCTTTAATAAAGTTACTTATCCATGGGTTTTCCCACCTTGTCTCTATGTATAAAATCTAGTCTTATGTGTGTGTGCGCTTTTTATTGTTTTTATTTCTACACTTAATCAATGTTGAGTGAAAGATTTCTGAAAAGTTTTATAATTCATCCCCTCTCCTCTTAGTATCCTAGGTGTTCAAAAATTGGTATTGCATCTTGGTCCATTGAAAGAGTCTTATAGCTTGAATGTGATCTAAATAAATGAGCTTATGGGTCAAGAAAGACATCTAGATTTTCACAAGGAACTTGAAAACACTTTAGAAGATCTAGAGAATATTATATGTGAAAACCATTAATGTTTATCTCAGAAATAAAGATAAAAAATAAAAATAAAAGATTAATGTAAACATAGACACATAAAAACACAACGAATTATTTTGGGAAAACCCTCAAAATTGAGCAAAAAATCTAGCCACACTATAAAAATGTCATACTTAAGTAGTCATAGTGGCATGTTGGATTGACAAAATGGTGATGAATAAGATGTAGCATGACATTGACTTAAATGTTACCAAGACTTAGAGTGAGTCATTGATAGGAAATCATTTAACAAGATATAGAAGTGTTGCAAGATAGTACAACCACTAGTAGTTTGACATACCAATTAAGACCAAGAGCACAGTATAGAAAAAACCACCAATCAAACAATGAAAAGACTAAGAGACAAAAAGATCAATTCTAGATTATTAAATTGGATCTAGAAGGTTCACCCAAAAATATATTTGAGGGTTTATGACCTAGTTCATATGTATGAGCATATGAGTGTGCATTGATGAATAATCTGGTCCCATGCAAAGTTTTGGAGGTGAATCAAAGTATTGAGAGTGAGTAGTTTAGTGAAGAGTTTTAAGACAAGATAAATAAGATCTATTGCAATAAGGTGATATTATATTGTATAGAGGAGACCTATTACTAAGCATTAAAGTGCTAATCGAAGGATCAGGTACTAAGCATTCTAACATGGGTTTTAGGGTTTAAATATCTTAATAGAGTAGGTTGAAAAATCTTATGTAATCTCCTAATAGAGTACTCACTTAGTTATGATGTAAAATTCTCTAATCAAGGTAGAACCTAGCAATTCTTTTATCCTTTAACAAGGAAAACCTCTCACAGGGTAGATCATCGAAAGTAATCAAAATATTATAGCATTAACAAGAACAACTTTATTATTGCAATAGTAAATATTTTGTGGGTCTCATCCCTAGCAAAGTTTTACCTTAACCAAAAGGGTTTCTATATTTCCAAATTTGTGTGTTTAGATCTAATATTATATTGATGTGAACATTGATATCAGTTAAATGTCTAAATCATACTTTATGTGGTGATATCAAATATGTTTCATGTTTGAAACTTAAAATAAGCTTTATAGATCTTGATTCACCTAGCTCTATGTTTCAAATTAATAAATCATACATTAATTCCTAAATTCTATGAATAAAAGTGCAAATAAACATAATGATATATGCATAAGGACACTATTCAATGTTTGAGCTAAGATGAATTGTTGCACCAAGTTGAAAATTTGGTAGAGACAGAGTGCCAATTTTGAACGTTAGTATGAACCGAGTCATGCTACTCACCAAGGGAAGTTGAAAGGTCTTTGTATATCAAGTTTTATCGATTAAGTTATGATAGCTGTTATGCACTTAGTGCATACCTAATAAACACCTATATGGTGGATTTTAAATTGAATTTCAACTCACTAGGTTTTCAAGTTTATAGAGAAAAATTTTATGCTATTATAGAGTGAATTTGTGTGAAGAAGCAAAGAGATTCAAGTGCATGTCATTGGTTTGACAAGTAAGTTGTGCAAAGTTATTTGAGCCAAGTTGTGAAGTTGTTTGATTTAGAAATCATAGATTGTGAAGATGGCATCATCTACATCTGCTAGGGAGAAGAAAGAGATATTGAAGGATAACAATGCATAGATTATTTATAATAATGCATGTCCTCCACTGAAATTTAAGCATAACCAAACATTGCATTGATAGAAGATTCTTTAGGGGTGTTGTTTGCAATTCCACCCAAGGTAATCATGGTACACAATGTTAGGTCATGTTATATGTGCAAGATCAGAGATCAATGACTTGAAGTTGAGTAATGCTTATGATAAGTTTTGTGACAATGACATAGTAGCATATCATAGTAGTATGTGTTTGAAAGAGGAATCATAATTTTATAATTTTTAAAGAGGGTCTAATAATAATCAAATCTTTAATATTATCCAAACAATATAGTTGTTTAATTGTAATAGCAGAGGGAGAAACTTGCAAAAAAAGGGAGAAAAGGGAGAAACCTTCAAACTAATCAAAAAACAATGAAATTGTTAAAAAGAAGATAAAAGTTTCATGCTTTAATGCTACTAAGCTAATACAGAGGAAAATAAATAAAGATCATATTATACCTATCAAATGTAACATTAAGATTAGCTCAAATAACATGAACAAAATAATGGAAATGGTTTATTTTAATTTGTAAAAAGAAATTACAATCATCTTAAATTAGTTGAAATATTTAGACTTACAATTACATTTACCTTTGTAATATTATTATTGGCAAAAGTGCACTTAAATATGAAAGAAGCCAAAATATAATATACAAATTAATTTATAAAGTGAAAAAAAATATTAACAATATGTAGATGTGATACTCTTCCAAAATCCTAGCCAAAACCTATTCAATCTTCCTATAAATCAGACAATGGCTAAAAGGATCTAAACCCCATCAATGCATAATTGTTTTCTTACAGGGATGGTCTCAATAGAAAATATAATAGCAATAGTAAGGGTTTCTTCTATGCCTTGGAAAGAATTTATAATTTGCTCAATGACCATAGTTTAGGAACGTTGAACTATATTGAATGAAGCCCATACCATCTATATATTCCAATTAATAATCCTTGAAACATAGAGAACAAGATGAACTTCATCTTCAAAAATCTGAAACCATTAGTAATCACTCCAATTTACCATTAGATAGTTGTAAAAAATTGGGTATTTTTCAAGTTGAAGCTATCATGGTATTTCAAATCTTGGCCCTAGGCACTAATTAACGGTCTCTTGCAAAAACTAGGCAAGTATAGTTAAATTAGACCTTTCAACTTCTCTTGGTTTTAGGCACATGCGGACCTGTATTGGGTACCTAAAATGTCTTTTTGGATGACCCCCATAAAAAATAAAATATAACGTTAAAATAAAAATCAATGTATAGGACTAAAATTCTTTGTAAAGGTCTTTAATTTGAATTCTAATTTTAACCCATCAAGAATTAAGATGTGTTAAACATTAAAGAAAATAATAAAAATAAAAATAGTTTTGAGAACCATTTCTAAATTTGGTGTTCCCATCTTCCTATTAGATCATTTCAAATTGAAAAAAAAAAATCACCTTTACCCTTCAATACCCTTAACATCTCTACCTTAAACAATAAAACTTATCAATATTTTTCTCTAATTTTGAATCCCTGCAACCCCAAATCAAGATATCACACAAACCATCTCAATGAATTTAATAATTAATGATAATAAGATGAATCCCACACAAATCACACTAGCAGATCTCAAAAAAACATGAGTAATGTGATATAGAGGATGATTGAAATAACAAATCCTCTACATATCAACCATTTTTAGAGTTTGTTAATATTTTTAGTGCTTATTAATATTTTTGATCTTCAAAAATGTAGTAGTACAAAATTCAAGTTTTTACTTTCTGGAAGATTTTAAGATGCTATTTAGAAACATGTATAAAACAAGAGATGCAAAGTGTCCACATTCTTAACAATAGTACAATATAGATAAAAGTAAATGAATATTGTAATGAAACATAAGTATGGTAAAATAATAAATATCTAATATTTTTAAATTTTTGCAGGAATGTGAGAAGGGATACATATGTATTAATTAGTATGCACTTTTTTATTTTTTATTTTATTTTTCATGCACTTATGTGTGAATAGTGACACATATAGTTTGAAGTGAATATTGATTGTTTTAAGAAAAAAAAGATATTTAAGAGAAGGTAAAGTTATGAAAATAATATGCTTCTAATTTGTATACTTATTAAAAAGTTCAAGTCAAATTCATTGATCCATGAGAATTGGTCTTGTAGATTAATGGACAACTATATTTTCAAGTCTTATACCTATTCATTTGCACATCAATGGGCTATTATGCTTCTAAGTGTTATACATTTTGAGATCTATTGAATTTTTGAGCTCATAAATTTGGATCACATGTTAATGTAGGGAAATGATATTGACTAATCAAAAAGAGAGAAGAAGAAAATTTCACTTTAAAAGATGGTCAATAGAAGATTAAATAAGCTTGTTTAAATTCAGTTATAATTAAACAACTTATTCAAATAATTAGTGTGATGGTTGAGATGAGATATGTTGATAAATCTATAAGATGTTTTATTATTACTGTGTTCTTTATTTATGACTATTGTGCATGTCTCAGTGACAATATAAACATCCTAATACAAGTCTAAGAAGATCATGTTAATATGTTAAATTAGGCCACAAAGCTTAAAATTTTCCTAATATACAAATTCATTAAAAAGAATCAAAATCCATATGAGGAACAAAGCCTTCAAGAGCCCATGATTAAATAGTAGAATAAATGCACCTGATTGAGAACCACTATTCTGTACCTTTAAAATTGATTAATTAATTAAAAAAATAGTCAAATCAAAATTCATTTTCTCTGCTAGATAGACATGGCCTGTTAAAGCTTATTATGGATGTATTTTACCTTTAAAAAGTGCATCTGAGCCAAGTATACTTTCTAGATTTTTGAGACACAAGGTGACTCGTTTAGGAGTAATGAAATCAGAGTACAGTTCATGAAAGTCCTTTACCAAAGTGAAAAGCTAAATATTTTCAATTTTTCTTTTACAATCATTAATCATTAATTTTATATTGACTACTTATATCTTTCTATTCTAAGCTAAAATTTAAGGGTCACCCCTATCTTATTGCTTTTTAATGAGGTTTGGTCATACTAATGTCTTTCATTTTACGTCATAAATATTAATGGTAAAAAATCAATATAAATTAGTTATATTTACAAAAATCTTATATCTCAAAGATTCTAAATTTATACTTCTACAAAATAATATAAATTTAAAAATATATATATATAAATCAATTATATAAAAAATCTGTAAGTTTATATTTAAAAGTATTATCTATTATGAATTATGAGTGTTTATTTATAAACTTTGATGATTTTATAAAAAATTAAATGACTCAAAAGTGGAAAAATGGCACAACTATCAATTTCAACCAAACATTCGAGTACTTCTATGAGTCCACAAGCTTCGAATCAATTTTGATCCATTAGGCTAGGAAACACATTTTCTTCCAAATTAATGATGGAAATTATATCTTTACATATTTCAAAGATTTGAAAGAGAGAAGGAAAACAAATTACTTGAATGAAAAAAATTCTTGGGAATGATTTTTATTCCTTTTATGTGGTAGCACAATAGCCTTTTTTTATTCCAAGATGTTAGAAATAGAAAAATTGTATTATTTGAAAATAAAACCATGCAAGGAGTAGAACCATCTAAAAAATCCCATTTTCAAATGCATATAGTAGTTATAGGGCAGAAAAATCTAAGGCACTACAAAAATGGAGAAATATACGACATGTCAAAATAAAGTCCACAAGAAAAGGATAGACATTTAATGCAATATAATCTTTTTAAATTTTGTTATGGGAAATCGATTTTTCCTTTCTTTGTTCTCTTTGACTCAATAGATATCACAATAAGTAGATTTTTTATAAAAAATATGTAGATTTAATAAATTATAGTATTTTTTTATATAAAAATGTGTTTAATTCTTTAAACTAATAGAATCCTAAAATTATAAATGGATGAAAAATATACTAGAAGATAGAAACTAATAATAATGTATTACTATTTTTGAGCCAATAGGTTAATTACTATGAGACTTTTGGCTATATTATTATGACAATCTAGTACTGTCGATGTAGTGAAAAGAGATTATATTGTGAAAAGTGGAGTTCTTGAAAACTATTCTCACCACTCGAAAATGAGTAAACGATAAACAATAGAGTTTTCTAAGATGCACAGGCTTGTTTAGGGATACTGAGTTGTTTCCAGATGCATTGTATTGCCAAACTCCATAGAATGTTTGAAAGTTATGTGGGAGACCATAGATGAGTTTCTAGTTGAAGAACAAAATTTGTTAGAGGAAGCTCAATGCATTAGTCCTTCAAACTTCCTATCACATTTTATTTTAGTAAATTTTTTTATAAAGATGGATTTATCCTATTTCAAAGAGGAGCAAGGATATAATCATAAAGGCTTTCAAGTAATTAAATGTCCAATATCATACAAGATAAATTGAGATCATACTCCATTGCAACTTCTTTTGAAATATTAATGTTTGATTTGTACTTTTAACATTAACATTGGCTTGACCTTATTGTCATATTTATTTTTGATGAATAGTCCTTTTCTATTAATAAATAATATACTCAGAGACAATTCACAAAAAAAGTATCAAGGGATACAAGATCACCCCGCGAAAGTCCACATGGCCCAAGCTAGAATCAACATCTATTCATAAAACAAAACATATTAGAAGCAAACTTTAGGTAGCTAAAGAAATTCTAGCTAAGGCGGGTAGTTCATCCCGATCGTGAAATCCTTAGTCATCCTTGGGATTGGCAAGTAGGTTGGGAACAGTCAAACCGTCAGAAGCATTTTCTAGGGCATGGTCAACGACTTTGGTATTAGGCCATGGAGGTAAGATGGCCAATTCCAATTGAAATGGTCATTTTTCAGAAACAACATGCACTTGAGTTTTATTATGCTAAAAATGATGCAATTTTGCAATGATCTAGCAATTAAGAGACCATGGCAATAATATGTTAACTAGGGAAATACCTTTTCAGATGTGAATTTTTGATAAACTATATATTCGTTGAGCAATATTTAGGATAATCTATTCAAAGTTCTTGAATTGACTAAAGATCAACTTCTTTTCCAATATAGTTCATCTGAATCTCAAAGTAGATCCTAAACATCAATCTCTACTCAAACCTTATCCAAATGTGCATTAAAGCTTGCATAAGTAACTAAATGATCTTATTGATAAATGCCATAGTAAAATGACCTTCCCTTTATACCATGTCCTAATAAAAGTATCAAGTTGTGCTTGAGGTTTTCTTGATTTACAATGGATAATGTAAGACCTCTTTTAGATACTACAATCAATTAAGTTCTTTCGTCAAAGATATTTACAATTGTCAGACCACATGAACAAGCATGCTAAATAGGCTTAACAAGTCTAACCAATGTGCATATCTGATTTCGCTATGTGGAATATAGCATCTTGAAAATATCTCTGGCCATCCTCTAAATGTGTTGAAGATAATTACATCTCATCCAAAGGATACAACTGATTTACAAAAACCCTCTTTTGATAAATTCTCTCCAAAAGGTACCTTTGGAAAAAATTGCATAATTATGTCATTAACTCCATATCTCTTTCTATGCACATAACTATACCTAACACATATCTAAATATATGTGTACAAGTACACAACCCAAGGCATTTATTATTGAGCATGCCAAACACATCTACCTCTGAAGCTGTAGTAATCTTCATAGAACAAGGTGTATGTTGACATCCATGACAAACACTATCATGAATCTAATGCATATGCATCGAATCATGTCTCCAACAATGCCAGTATACTACCCCATAGGAATTCCATTAGAGTTCACGCTAATGTAAATTACATTACGAATCAACAAAAATAGATGTTTACTTTTTTCTTTTCTTGTCTTGAAGCTCTAGCATTGTTAATGTTGTGTTTATTTCACTTCACCAAGATCTTATCATTTCCTTATACCAACACAAGTTCAAGAAATATCTATTTCAAAACACTCTCCTCTCAAATAGAATCCATGAGGTGGAGCTTCATTCTATCGACTCTAATTCCTGAGAATGTGTTAAATTTCTATCATGTTGCAAATTTGAAACAGTGAGTACAAATCACAACATATCAATAGTAGCGGTGCACTTTATTTATAAGTAGGAATAGACTAGAAATATACGTAACATAATTAGGGAGAGTGCAAACAAAACAAGACGTGTAAGGCAAATGATAATACCAATAAGTGAGTGCGCTGCCTTCACCGTTTGAGGTTTCATGGAGTTTATATACGGCAGTCAAAGGAATAAACCTTTTCTTTTCATCTTTAGAAGGGAATTAGTTCCTGACGTGAGTTTCTCTTAGAACATATCTGATTGAACTTTTTCAGTACCATACACGTGTCATTTATTCCCCCTTATCTCTTCATTGGATATTTGTACTCTCTTGGATTGTATTGACACCACTCTTGATATCTCTCATCTGCTATTTCACTCTAGGACTAGTTTTAGAGATGAAAAAATTATTTATTAAATAGACAATTCATACATAGAAGTAACAAACGGCATCTTATTATTCATAGGATTCTTTCTGAAATATAATCACTAAAGAGTACATCACTAAAGAATACATCATCACTTTTCGCATAAAAAGGCTTCCACAAGATTCTCACAATCCTTACTAGAAACGTAAATGATGTTCAGCTTCAAAACCCTCTTCAAATATCTAGACATTATACATTTTTAACATTATATGTACACTTAATTATTATTTTTTCACAAGGGGTTGATGTCAAAAGTTGTTTTTATTTCTTTAGAAATTCAAAATTAATTAAGGATTTATCTGTACATTTAAAGAGAACAAGTTATGTCAATTATACCATTATAAGAATAGAATCTAAAGTTTGATGTACTATATCTACCGTCATCTTCATAACTTATAGAAACACTATATTGGTCCCACAAGTTTAAGATGAAAATAATATTCTTTAAATTTTTGAAGAATATCAATCTTAAATAAAGAAGAAGAAATGTTAGGCCACTCCCCTAAGAATATCTCTCATTGAAAACTATTAATATTTTTGTCATTAAAATTGAAGGGGGAAAATGTAAGAGAAGCTCATACTACTATATAAAATGTACATACAACAACATCTAAATTATGCGCATCATGCCCTACCTACAGTTTAAATGAAGCATTGAAGGTGATGAAATAATGATAGGAATGCACTTTTCTGTAAAATATTCTTAAAAGGTTCCTCCCACAAGTCAACCCTAACATCTTTTGCATCTAAAACTTTCTAAGAATACGATGTAATTCTTTATCCAACCTATTCCTTCATTTTTCTTTAGTCGGTATAACTTAATAAGAAATTAAATATTATCCATGATATGCAAAATAATGTCTTCAAAGGATTTCTCATCTTCAAAGACTAGGATAGGAAAATGCAGAGGTAATTTTCTACTTTTAATTAACACTGAGTAATCTATGAGGAAAGAGATGGTCAAGGTGGTATCAATATTTGTAATGGCACTATCTAGGTCAACCAATAGATTCTCCTTGAAATTTTTTTAACAAAGCTTAAAAATGGAAACTGATTCAAAAAATGAACAAGGTAATCTTGAGGCCTCTCAATGGTTGAGTAAGACAAGGTCTTTTGATCCCCATAACTCCTTTTCACTAGATCAGTTCAAACAATTGTAAAGCCAATGAGATGGTCCTTTTTCTGTTGCCTCCAATTGTTGCGTGTTGGGTCCTTGTTTTTTGTGTGGTAGTTCTAGATGGTGTAGGATTTTATCTGTTGAATGGTGGTTATTGTTTCAATTTGGTGCAATTGTGGTACTAGTTAATTTCTAGGCTTAGTAGTGTAGTAGAATACTATAGAGTCAAGGATTTTTACTTTTTGATGATGGTAGCATGGTCTATTTGTTGAATTCTTGGCAGTGGTTAGATTTTTATTTGGCTCCCATCCTAGTTGGTAGCATACACTTCTGTTTTAGCTTCACAATTGTTCTTTGTTTCTGGTTTAGATTATGTCCAGTAGGTGTCACTTCTGGTGACCTTATTTTATTTTCTATCGACATGATGTTGCCTTATCTATATTGGGTTTATGATCTTCCCACTTTACTTAATTAGAAAAATGCTTCACTATATTTTCTCTTGCCAAATAAAAAATGAAAGGGTGGATATTTGACGATACCTTGAGGATCTCCATGTCTAAATAATAATTTGTGATCATACAAGAATACACTCTACAATCCACATATGCTACAAGAATGATATTTGAACAAAACTTTGAGAGTTTGTGTTAATCAAGATTTTCATAATTTTTGCAAAGTAGAAAACCAAGTTGGAAAGTACATTAGATGTCATTTTTATTCAAGTTTTAGTAGTAATTTGATAGTGTTAACTATGGACACTAAAATAATATCATAATAGACATTTTGTTGGAAATATTCAAGATATAACAGGTTACTGAGAGGGGAGGGGTGAATCAGTAACAATACACCTTTTAATCAATTCAACATAAACCAGTAAAGTATTCACCTAATCTGCAGCATGTAAGAGATAAATAAACATCCAAAACATATATACACAAAGATTTTGGTGACCCAAAAACCTTCCAAAATAGAAAGTAAAACTGGGGTGGGGATGAAACCCACAAATCTTCTTTACTGCAGTAGGAAGTTAGCCGGTTAAGGCATACAATGATCAGTTCTAGTGATCTACCCTGTTAAGAGCATGAAGGATTGCTACATCCACCTTGTTAAAGGATTTGAAACACACTTTATAAGTATGCACTCTGTTAGGAGATTTTATACAAAGACTGTTAAGTCTACCTAGTTAGAGGATTTACAAGATGATTCACCTGTTAGGATGAACCAATCAGATCTATATATGACTTGATTAGATCTTTCACAATTGATCACCTCTTGTGATTGATGAAGTCTTTGTTGCACCTTGTAGACCTTGCTAATATACTGTTCTGCTGCTATATTCACATCACACATCCTTTCATTGTTATTATTATTGTTGTCTTCTTTTTACAAAAATGTAAAGCATTATTTATACCATTCTAGTAATAATAGATGCAAGGTCGGTTGAACACAAGTAAACAAAATAGAACTGAGTCGGCCAAATGGTAAAATAAACTCGGGTTCTTTAGACAGACATGATGACCTTCTAATACACGACAACCACAATGTTACACGACATCATCATGCACTAGGTAGAGGTAGGGGCACGGTTCATACTAGTCATACAACGTTGCCTGGAACTCGGTAATCATTGGTGACTCAGTAGATATAGTGTCACTTGGCAGAAACTAACTTCTTTGCTTACCGACTGAGCTCGGTTAACGTTGAGTCCTTCTTTACTTAGTTAATACTGCTTTCATCTTCACTCGGTTAATACTAAGTTCTTAATTAACTGACTGAACTTGGTTAATACTAAGTTCTATGTTAACCGACTGAACTCGGTTAATACTGAGTCCATCTGCTCGGTTTGAACTGTTGTCATCGATGCTTGGTTTGAACTGAGTCTTCAACACTCAGTTTGAACTGTGTCTTCGATGCTTGGTTTGGACTGTGAGAAAAGTGTTGTCACTAATGGAAAATTACTTTATGCCAACAATCTCCCCCCTTTGGCATTAGTGACAAAAACAATTATGAATGTAGTTCAAAAGTTTTCAAAAATGCAAATCTTATTAGATGTGTCTACATATATGTCTCCCCCATACAATATGCACAGTATTTACAAGTCAATACATATGTCTTTACACAGTTAGCTCTTGAAGTTCTATCTCCCCCTTTTTGACAATAATGCCAAACAATTTACATAGAGATTCCAAAATGAGAGATAAATCCTGAATGTACCTTGAGAATAAGAGCCAAAGTCTTATTCCAATTTTCTTGCAAAATTTTGCTGGCGAAGAGTGCTATTTGAATTTCTGCAGAAAGTTCAATCATATGATCTGCAATTGAGAAGTTGTTGTCATGGATCAATGTTTTGGAATGGGCAATATGCTTGTGCATTGTATCCATGATAGGAAGAATCATATTCTGGATATCAATCAGAGTAGTCCTGATTCTTTCTTCCTCTCTCAGCAATTCTACCTGTTTCTTTGAAAAAAATCTTATTTTATGATGATGGGATGAACTTGCACTGTGGTCAGATTGCAGCATTTGGGCACTGACCTTCATGTCCTCATCAATTTTATTCAACTTTTCTTTGATTTCTTTGGTATACTCGGTAACATCACAAAGTTTGCCAAAAAGTGAAGTTACATTATTAAAAGAATTCTCAAAATTACTCAGAATTGTAGACAATTCTACTTGTTTTAATGCAATATGTTGAGCAATGTGCTCAAGCACCTTATTGTCAAATTTCTTCTCTGCCTTTTCAATCATTTTTTCTTGGCCGGAGGTATCCTCATTGAATTTATACACAGCCTCTTCCAACTGAATCAAAATGTGTTGAGTAGAATCTACTTCAACACCTATAGCCTCTGTTATTATATTTTTAGCACTTTCAATAATGCTATATTCCTGGTCTCTTTCATGCCTGAGCTATTTTTGCCTAGCCTTCTGCTCTAATAGCTGACGAAGCATTCTCATTTCATCAACAGATGTTGTATCTAGATCTATTTTAGGAATGACAATGTCCTTATCCAAGTCAATTTCCTCATCCATTGTCTTGCTGGAAAACATGTATCTTTTTGCTTTTCCTGCAAAGACTTCACCTTGACCCTTGGAAACTGAGATTATAGTTGATGAGGCAGGGCTGGCTGACAAAACTGGAATAGGACTAAGTAGAGGAAGACTGAGAGATGTGCTAATAGTATCAAAAATTGATGTTACTCCCAAAATTGCTATACAGGATGGAGTGGGAGAACTAACAGTTGCCAAAATTGGAGCAGGAGAAGTCAAAATTGTAGTACCTGTAGGTACACTTACTATACACTCTGTAGTAGAAGTTGATGTGCTTGATGATCTTACTGCTGTGACTGAGGAAGACTCGGTCAATGAAGGTGGCTGCATCTCGGTTGATAAAGTGGTTGACACTTGCATAGATGGTACCTGGAGCTAAGAGGAGATAGGTGAAGATTGATCAATTGATGAGGTCAATGAGCTCACAATCTCACCAGTAGAAGTTGTAACTATTTTAGGTGGAGAGTGTGGAAGAGATGCAATGACTTTAGCTCCAATTTTTACTGGATCTTCTTCCTCTTTGTCTTGTTCATCTTCTTCTTCCTCCCTTTCTCTTTCAGCTTCTTCTTCCTCAATTTCTTTTCTAGCTTCTTCTTCAACTTCTAACATTATTGAATGGAGATCCTCTGGAATATCTTCAATATCATCATCATCATCATCATCATCACTGTTGTCAATGTCCTTGATTTCAACAGTATCATCACTGGATTTGTGTAGATGATAGATGTTTTTCCACATGTTTGTTGCATCATTTACCACATGCTCAATATCTTTGACAAGTATCAAATAGGTGTGGAATCTAATCATCATGTTACCTTCGTGGTCTTTCAGTGATGTCTTCATTTCAGCATTAGTGAGACTCAGCAGGAGATTCCTCAGGGTCTGCTCATAGATGTCTTTGACAGTCTTGGTTGCAGCTTCCCATCTTGATTGCAACCTCTCCAATAGTTCTTTGGAGATCTGAGAGGCTATCTGATCTGGTGAGTATTTCCATTTACCCATCTTGCTCAATACCAGTTCCTCAATCTGCATCTTTTCCTGTTCTATTTTGGTTTCAAACTTCAATGCTTTAAAGTTTGTGAAGCTAGCACCTGCTTCTAATTGCTTCAATCTTGCCTCAAATGTGAGTGGAGGCTTAACGAGTATAGGTTGCTTCTTCCCCTATCTTTTTCTCCTGGAGAAAACTACAGAAGTTTCCCTTTTAGGTTTGGTGATGATCACCTTACCTTTCTTTCGTTGAGGGTGATTTTCTTTTTCTGACTCGGTTTCCTCTACTTCTTCATCATCTTCTCCTTTGCCTTCTGTTATCATAAGAGAACCAACTTCTATTTTTAGTTGGCCTACCCTTCTCTTTCCTTTGCTAATGGCCTGAGGGATTTTAATTTGAAGCTCAATTCTGGCCTTAGCTTGATCATATGTTCCAAAAATTGGTTGCCTTGGGTCTACTGGTTCATTCACCAGTGCTTCTATGATGTCCCTGGTTTCATCAATATTTACCTCATAGGGAAGAGGTTTCACCCATGCTACCCGAGGCTTGACTACCTGTATGTATACCTTGTCACAGTCTACCATGAAGCATACTTCTTCCTTGTATTCTTCAACAAGTCTGGGTGGAATTCAGAACCTATGGTTCATTCTTTCCTTAAAATCTTCAAAATAGTTATCCAAAACACTATCAAAATTTTTGCCTAATTCTACAATGAACTCATTTATCTGATAAAGAATTGGAATATCTTTCCTCCATACTACTGACCCCTTTGATGGAAAAGACTTTTGAATATAGAAAAATAATCAAATCAGAATTTGCAGGGATTGTTTTTGGAGGTTCTTATGCTTTCCATATTCTTATTGAATTGGGACAAAAGCAATTCCAATAAATCAAATTCTACATTCTTCTTTACTACTTTGTATGCCAAATCCACAGCTTCACAGGATACATTGTTTGGACGGCTTGAACTGTAGATTTTGTGAGCAATGATGTGAATACCAAATCTCAATTCAACGTCAGCTACTGCACTGAGCTTAAGTCCCCTACCATCCCATTCTTCTTGGGTCAGTCTCTGCAATTATTCCCAACCTAGGGTTTTGATAGTCTTGGCTTTGCTCAACATGGGGAGTCCAATAATTTTGCTAATCATTCTCTTTGTGATGGGCACTGGTTGCTCTAAGCACAATTGGCCATTGTGAACCCGACTGAGTACATACCTAACCCATTTTACATGAAATTTCCTTGGCAAGTGCGAAATGTGGGTTAACCCTTTTGTTTCAAGATGTTTATGTTCGGGTTTCAGGTTTCCATTTATGCTCATTTCACCTAGGGCATTATCAATTTCTAGGTTTCCAAGTTCTTGAATGGAGCATTTGAAATGAGAGCGGATATCATTAATAAGAAGTACCTTTGTAGGGATTTGAGATTGAGCACCGTTAGGGTCCAGTGATTCTGCAATAGCTGGTGCCAATTTCAAGTTCGGCTCCTTCCATTCTTCTCCTTTAACCAACATTTCTAAACCTTTCTTGGTCTTGGAGCTTCCACTTCCGGATGCCATTGCTACTTGGTAGGTGTAGAAGAATTTTGAACTAATTCTTTCGCTCTTTTGAAAAATTCGCTCGAGAATGTTTTAAGCTCGCTCTGAAATCGCAGAAGATGACTTAGCTCTTTGTTCATAGTAAAAATTAAGATCAAATTTTTCCCCTTTTGATAACAAATTCGCCATAAATGTTTTGGTACGATGGTAGATGAAATGACAGGTTGTCATCCACTAGCTCGGTAGATATTATTAACTCAGCAATCGAATGAAAATATTGAAGTATCGGCCTAACTCGGTTAGGTCACGAACCGACCTTGCTCGGTTGACACAACTTGGTTAATGAAACTTTGTTGCGTCTGACCGAACTCGGTAAAGTCTCTTACCAACTCAACTCGGTAACTGCTACTCGGTTAATGAAGCTTTGTTACAACCGATCGAACTCAGTAAAGTGTTGAACAGACCTGGAATCAAAGTGTATCTGAAATACTGATTTGATCATTCTTCTTCCTTTGGAGCTACTTAGGATAAATCTTGGAGGATGCAGTTCCAATATTTCTTATATGAATATTAATTGGAAATGCTGGAGTCACCCATTTCTTGAGTGACATTTCTATCTGACTTATCTTGCTCGGTAGATTTTGGAATGCATTGCTATTTCATTTGCTTTCGAATGTTGTCTACTTTGATTTTCTTCTCATCTTCAATTCTTTTGATATTCGTGCAATTTTTAGCTATATGACCAAGTTCTATACATGTATAGCACCTTACAGTAGTGTCCTTCTTCCTTAGGTGATGTCTAGCACAATTTATGCCAGTATGTCCATATTCTCCACAATAGTGACATCTGCACCAGGTGTTGTAGTCCCATCCGAATATAGCTTTGACAAGTTGTTCAGCTGGATTGAATGATTTGGATTTGCACTGGAATGCCTTATGACCATGCTTTTTTCATTTGTGACAATTGCCCTAAAATTTTGGTTTTTCTTTACACTCATTTGCCTTGTGACCATGCTAATTGCAGTTGAAGCATTTACCATTGAATTTTTCTTTCCCATTGCTCCAGCATTTGTTTGATGTATGACCTAACTTTCCACAGTGATTACAAGTGAGTCTTTTATTCCTTTGTTCACCTTGTTTGGAGGATTCACCAGCTTCCTTGTATCCAAGACTAGCTTTGCCTGTTTGTCTGTGAAGATTCTGCTCATTTAATTGATTTACATCTGCCTGAGATTTCATCATCCTTTCATTGACTTGCCTTTCAGAGATTAGGTCATTTTCCAAGCTTTCATTGATTTGTCTCTTAGATCTTAAGTCACTCTGTAGACTTTCATTGATTTTCTTTTCAGTGTTTAAATCATTCCTTATTCTTTCATTTTGTGCTCTGAGAATCCTGATTTCTTCATTTGCATTGGCAAGTTGGTCTATAAGATCATCATGCTGATGAGATTGATTGTAGATTTCATGACTTCTATCTTCCAATTCTTCTTGTGCTTTGTTGCTTTGATCCAAAACTTCACATAGCCTGATTGACTGTATTTCTTGTTCTCTCTTAAGCTTTCTTACCTCTTCTTGTAGAGATCCATTCTTTTCTAGAAGTTCTTTGATTGCTTTGTCAGCTTCTTTTGAATTGCTTGATGGTAATAGATCTTCAATCCTTTCTTCAACATAAAAATGGTCATTCATTTGTTTTGCAAGTTCCTTTCTTCTTTTTAGGGATTGAGAAAGATGTTCCTTTGCTTCTTTGAGTTGAACCATGGCCATTTCTAGATCTAACTTTTCATTTTCTATAACTTTCTCCAGTCTGAATATCTCCATTGACTTTGATCATTGCTCAAGCTATCAAGCTTTGTCATGAGAACCGAAAAAGCTCTGATACCAATTGTTGGAAATATTCAAGATATAACAGGTTACTGAGAGGGGAGGGGTGAATCAGTAACAATACACCTTTTAATCAATTCAACATAAACTAGTAAAGTATTCACCTAATTTGCAGCATGTAAGAGATAAATAAACATCCAAAACATATATACACAAAGATTTTGGTGACCCAGAAACCTTCCAAAATAGAAAGTAAAACTGGGGTGGGGATGAAACCCACAAATCTTCTTTACTGCCTAGGAAGTTAGCCGGTTAAGGCATACAATGATCACTTCTGGTGATCTGCCCTGTTAAGAGCATGAAGGATTGCTACATCCACCTTGTTAAAGGATTTGAAACACACTTTATAAATATGCACTCTGTTAGGAGATTTTATACAAAGACTGTTAAGTCTACCTGGTTAGAGGATTTACAAGATGATTCACCTGTTAGGATGAACCAATTAGATCTATATATGACTTGATTAGATCTTTCACAATTGATCACCTCTTTTGATTGATGAAGTCTTTGCTGCACCTTATAGACCTTGCTAATATAATGTTCTGCGACTATATTCGCATCACACATCCTTTCATTGTTATTATTATTGTTGTCTTCTTTTTACAAAATGTAAAGCATTATTTATAACATTCTAGTAATAATAGATGCAAGGTCAGCTGAACACAAGTAAACAAAATACAACTGAGTCGGCCAAATGGTAAAATAAACTCGGGTTCTTCAGATAGACATGATGACCTTATGATACACGGCAACCACCATGTTACACAACATCGTCATGCACTAGGTAGAGGTAGGGGCGTGGTTCATACTAGTCATACAAAGTTGCCTAGAACTCAGTAACCATTGGTGACTCGGTAGATATAGTGTCACTCGGCAGAAACTAACTTCTTTGCTTATTGACTGAGCTCGGTTAACGTTGAGTCCTTCTTTACTCGGTTAATACTGCTTTCGTCTTCACTTGGTCAATACTAAGTTCTTAATTAACCGACTGAAATCAGTTAATACTGAGTTCTATGTTAACCGACTGAACTCGGTTAATACTGAGTCCATCTGCTCAGTTTGAACTGTTGTCACCGACACTCGGTTTGAACTAAGTCTTCAAAACTTGGTTTGAAATGTGTCTTCGATGCTCAGTTTGGACTATGAGAAAAGTGTTGTCACTAATGGCAAATAACTTTATGCCAACAGATTTGTGTCCATGCATCAATATTAACATTAATATTAATAAAAATTTGATTGTTACTCATTGTCTTCAAAAGTTGAATTAGGTCCAATGTTTAAATGAAAAATTTATTATCACTCATACTTGAGGTAGGCCCATTAAAAATTATTAATAAAATAGAGAGTTCCAATTATACAAACTTCATAAAAATTGAATTTTCATTAGATTGTATAGCAATCATCTAAACTTGTCACATCATCAAAAGATTCCAAAGATAAAAGTGTTAGAATATATATAGTCCAATGATATAACTAAGAGGGGGGTGAGGTGGGGGGAAGGGGGGGTGGTGATGAATTAGTTATCCAACTAATATCATAATTATCAACCTTAAAAAAACTTAACCATATGAGAAATATGAACTCCAACCACAACAAGATACTCATACACAATAACACCAAATATGTTAACTAGGAAAACCCTTGGTTAAAGGGAAAACCCCTGTAGGGATGGTACCCACAAGATGATGTACTAATATAAATATTCCTTATTAGAGGATGGAGCA
This sequence comes from Cupressus sempervirens, assembly GCA_028749045.1. NCBI lineage: Eukaryota > Viridiplantae > Streptophyta > Pinopsida > Cupressales > Cupressaceae > Cupressus > Cupressus sempervirens. The sequence goes on from CM053793.1 coordinate 227,472,449, forward strand.
TGTTAGGAGTCTATGATTACATTCAGTTCATATGAGTCCCTCTCAAGAGACTTTGAATCCCTATTAAGAGATTCCAACCTTGCTAGGAGTTGTGCCAACCTTGTTAGGCATTGTAGAAGATACTTGGACCCATTGCCTAGATAGCTTCAAGGGAAGGACCAATGAACCCACTATCCAAATGATCTTTGTATTATTTCTTGCAAAATAATAGAATAGTATTGTATTGTTCCTTCCTCTTTCTCTATCCTGTCGACCAAACCTCTTCTCCTTCTGATCTTGTAATCAAATCACAAATCTCACATCTAATAATCCCTTTGATTGCTTACTTGCATTCAGTAAGTACTCTTCTCATTTTCGCACTCCACATTTCAACAACAATCACAATAGATGAATACACACTTTACATTCAAGGAAAACATGTTTCCTTTATACAATATCTTTATACTTATTCCTTGAATCGGCCTTGATGCTTTCCCAATTAATTATAATGAGATAATTAATTAATTACAATTACAATAGCAGTGTCTACTCACTGTCTATACAAAAATTTGCATGTCCGATACTAGGACTTGTGCACTTGCTGACATCATTAGTTGTCTATCCTTTGTCTCTATTGGACTATGCATCTCTTCATCACATATTAGGTGTAATATAGCCAACAAACATTAGGAACTACTTTCCTAATACTTTGTCCTGAACTACTCTATGTAAATTAAGTACATCTTCCATACATCTATGACTCAAACACTATGTACTTGACCATGTCATCAAGACACTGTGCCAAACATGTCTATAATTGCACATCACCAAAAAATCAAACCATTGTTTGTACCATCAAGATCTTTGTCTATTACTTAGCTAGTCTTTACAAAAGCTATACTAGGTTAACATCAATGACAAACATAGTCATGCATGCAACATGTCAATACTCTCCAATGCTCAGGATACTCCCACAAAGTGGTATCATCAACATTCATGCTAAAAGTCTCCCCCTTTGGCATCGATGGAAACATAGATGAAAAAACATCTAAGTTACAAGAATACCAAATAGTGTTCTTCTACTACTACTGACCAGCACTAGTTGTCCACATGCTAAAAGGAATCTCAAAGACAACAGATGAACATAGGTGCATACTCCTTCTTCTTAGACATCAATTTTTTACATCACACTAAACAATTCACAATACATCTCACAATACATCAAATGAATATTCCTTCTTTCTTACATGAATCTTTCTAAATCTCTCTAAAGAGATACCTCTCCCCCATATTTAGGAGATGCTCTCCCCCATACCTTAGGAGATGTTTTCTAATGGATATTCGTCCCTATTGACATCAATGTAAAAGACTTCAATCTCAATACCAATTGTTAAATGCCAATTATTGATATGTTGTACTAGTTCATCAACTAGTTTGAGTGTCCAAAGACACTATTCAATACCAAATATCAAGCATCCTTAGCAACTCAGATCATCATCGATACTCCCCCATATGGAAATCATCAACATTCATTCCAAGCTAACAATAGTACTCTATACCACTAGACTGATGCATTATCTACATCATCTACTCAGAAGTAACCAGGGGCATAACCCCAAGCATACCTCTCAAGAACTCAAATGTATCTTTAGGAAAAGTCTTCATAAATATATTTGCAATCTAAAATTTAGTACTCACATATTCTAATTTGATCTCCTTTTATGTTACTTTCTCTCTTTGTACATGATACTTAATAGATATATGCTTAGGCTTAGAATGCAATATAGGATTCCTAGACATACTCAATGTACTTGTGTTATCATACTAAATGATAACAAGTTATTCAAACTCAATTTTGATATCCTTTATCTTTTGCTTCATCCACATAACTTGATTACAATTATTTTTTGTTGTAACATACTCTATGTCGGTGATACTCTACCAGATACAATCTTGCTTCTTTCTTAGCAAAGAAACCAATCTTCCTCCAAGAAAGAATGCTCCACCACTATTGCTCTTTCTATCATCCATACTACCTGCCCAATTTGCATCAGTATATGCACATCGAGTGAAATCAGCGAATTTATCATACCAAATTCCACAATCAAATGTCACTTTTAGACATTTGAATGAATTTCACTACTACAAAATGATATTCCTTAGGATTAGCTTGAAATCTAACTACAATCCCAATTGTATTTGCTATATTTGGTCTATTGTGAGATAGATAATATAAACCTCCAATCCATGGATGTATACTTCTTTTGCTCTACTGCAAGTGTCTTATCTTTGTTTGATAACTTGTGACCAATTATCATAGGTGTACCAATAGGTCTACAAATTTTAAAATCAAACATTTTTAACAAATCTTTCAAGTACTTAGGTTGTTAAATGAAAATACCATCACTATTCTATACAATATTCAATCCTAGAAAAATTTTAATTTCTCCTATCATGCTCATTTCAAACTCATTCTTTATCTTGTCAAAAAACTTATCACTTTCTTCATCATTACCTCAAAAAATGATGTCATCAACAAATATTACAATAATTAGCAAACTATTTATAATTTCTTTCAAATACAAGTTACTATCAGTCATACCTTTAGGAAATCCAAGCTTTGCCAAATTATTATCCAACCTTGCATATCAAGTTTTAGGTGATTTATTTAGACCATATAAAGCTTTCTTTAATCTACATACCATGTCTTTTTTTTTTCTGATCAAGGAAAACCTTCAGGCTGCTCAATATATACCTCATCTTTAAGTTCCCCATTCAAAAAGGTCGATTTAACATGCATCTGATAAACCTTGAAATTCTTATTTGCTGCATAAGCTCAGGACATCCTTATTGCTTCCATTGTATCTATAGGTGCATATATCTCCTCATAGTTTATCCCATTTTTCTATGAATATCCCTTGCGTACAAGTCTAGCCTTGTTCCTCACAACTTGGCCTTACTCATTCATCTTGTTTCTGAATACCCATTTGGTTCCTATCACATTATTTTCTTTAGGTCTAGGAACTAACTCCCATGTATCATTCCTCACTATCTGATCCAATTCCTTCATTACTTGAATCCAACAATCTCTTTAACTACTTCATCTATGCTCTTAGGCTCAACTTGAGATATTAGACATATCTTCTCATTTACTCCATTCCTTGTCATCACACCTTTGTCTTTACTTCCAATTATCTATTCACAAGGTTCATTCCTTGTCAAATTTTTGTTAGGGGTAGGATTCGACATTTTAACTCTTAGTTCTTCTCTCCTCTTTGCTCAATAGTTAGCAGATCATTCTAAAAATCATTGTTAGTCTCAAAGAAAACTTCAAAATTTTGTCTAACAATTCCAAAACTATCTTCTTCTTCATTTGAATTATAATCTACCAACTTTTCTTTAGTTCCAAACTTTTCATTAACCATTACATTTATGCATTCAACTATTGTCTAAGTTCTATAGTTGAAACATCTGTAAGCTTTTCTTTTCAATGAATAACCAAGAAACATACCTTCATCACTTGTTGGATCAAACTTACCAATGTCGTCATCTCCTTTAATGTAACATTTTCTCCCAAATATTTTGAAATATTTAACTAATGGTGAATGACCAAACCATAGTTCATAAGGTGTCTTGCTCATACCTTTTCAAATCTCTACTATGTTCAAAGTATATACTATTGTATTGACTACTTCTCTCCAAGATGTCTTAGAAACATCATTCTCACACAACATCACTCTTACTACTTCTATTACTAATTTATTTCTTCTTTCAGCAATCCCATTTTTATCAGGTGTTCTAGGTGTAGATAGCTTCTTTTTTATTCCATTCTCTTCAAAAAAATATGTTAAACTCTCTAGAGGTGAATTCTCCTCCTTTATGAGATCTCTAAATTTCTATCTTAACACGACATTCATTCTCAACTCTATTCTTAAATATCTTAAACTTCTCCAAATCTTCAAATTTCTCTTTAAGAAATGCTACTCACATCATTCTAGTGATATTATCAACAAAAATCATAAAATACCTTTCACCATAGAATCCTCTTATTCTAGAGGGACCACTCAAGTTTTTGTGAATGATCTCTAGCTTCTCTTTGGTAGTGAACTTCTTACTAGGAAATGATATTTCTTATACTTAGCCAAAATACATTCCTTGCACATAACATTAGTAAGTTTTGTAATCTTAGGCAAGTCTCTAACTGCAAAAGTTCTACTAACTTTCACAATATTATCAAAGTTTATGTGATAGAATCTTCTATGCAACAACCAACTATTATCCACTTTAGCTACCAAATATGTCATTCTAGTAGAATTTAATTGAAATACATTACCTTTGGATCTAGTGCCATTTCTAATCATCTTACCATATTTTTCTTTGATAATGTAGGTGTTCTGAGTGAACTACAATAGATAACCCTTGTCAACCAACTATCCAACACTCAACAAGTTATGCTTCAATCCATCAACCAAATAAACATCATCAATGTTAGTTTTACCATAAAGAGTAATGGAACCAATTCCTATTATATGAAAGATTGCATTTTTACCAACTCTAACAATACCTCCATGATAATTCTTGAACTTAACAAACTTATTCATATCACTAGTCACGTGATGTGAACAACCATTGTCAATTATCCAATCATATTTCTTTTCAACTTAGTAAACTAGAGCTCTTTCTTCTCTAATTTCTCTATGAAAATCATCTTCCTTGATAGCCACCAATCCTAATTCATCATCACTTTTACTTTGACCTTTTTCAACTAATTCTTCATCTTCATTTGCATACAAACAATCTCCATCTCTATCTCTTCTAGGTTTGAACTTTCCCTCATACTTTTTCTCTCCTTTAGGAAATTTAGATGCATAATGACCAAATTCATTACAAGTCCAACATTTACAATTTTTCTTCCCATATTTTTCTTTTCTCATAAGAAGGGCTATTCCTTCCTCAATCTTCTTCTCTTCATCAGATATGTTGCTACTAGCAAAATCTCCATGTGTGCTTCTACTACTTGTCAAATTAGGTCAAATGTTTAGGGCACTGAAAGTTATTTAGACTCTTGGTAGATCTCCAAATTGTCTCAAATTTTATTTTGCTGATTTTAATCTTCAAAGAAACATTTCCTCTATGAAATCCTTAGTGCAAGGCATTACTAGCTGAATCATATGAGCTATTGGCTTCAATGGTGGTGACAATCTTTCCAAGATCTTCCATATAACTTTGTCATCTTCCTTAGTTCCAGTATGACACTAAATTCATCCAATGATTTCTGATATTCTACCAACATAACTTCTTAGAGATTCATCTTCCATCATTTTAGCATCTTGAAATCCACATGTCTAATTCTATAATCTCATTCTCTTTGCATGTTCATCACCTTCAAAAGTATATTCAACTACTTTCCAAATTTCATAAGATGTTACAAGGTACTTTACCTGGTTGTATTCATTCACTGAAAGAGTTGTTAGTGAAGCTTATCTTTCTCTCATGTTACACATGGATAGATCTCTCTCTTCTTCACTACATCCTTCAATCTTTTCTTCTTCAATGTTTGTCTTCTTCTACACAAATCTTTTGGAAATAAAAGTTTGTGTAGAGGTAGGCACACAAAATGATTGATGAACTAGTGGAGGTGAGATGGATTTTTAGTAGCCTAAAAGAAAAAAAATAATCATATATGGAAATGGTATGCCTTGTGAGAAGTCATGATTTTTTCTATAAATGAGGTTGGGAATGATTTGCTATAAGGAAAACACTAGGGGTACACCTGCAAACCTCAACTGAAGCCTCACTAATATTTTGTGAATCAAACCAAACAATCATTTGTAGGATGGCTTAGCATTTTAGAGAAGAGAATAAAGCAATAAGAAAATGGGGCTAGTATAATTATTAATGGAAGTAGGAGTGGCAAAAATCTTTATGGGAGGATACCCCTAGTGCAATGGTTTATTTTAGCCAATCTGGGTGGCTAGGTGGACTTTTGTATAGTTGCACAATTTTTTTGAAAATCAAATTTTATGTAAAAGTATGGAAAAAAAATGATTGATGAACTATTGGAGTTGAGATGGATTGTTAGCAATCTTTAAAAAAAACAATCACAAACGCAAATGGTAAGCTTTATGTAAAGTCATTCCTTTTTCCATCAATGGCATTGGGAATGGATAGCTATAAGGAAATTCAAGAACTATTGTGATCAAAACTTGGGACATGTTAGAGATTCAAAAACCCTAGAAAATTTTTATGCTCATGATATGGATTTTATTTTTTAAAAATGGTTCCTACTTTATGGAGGGAAAAGACTCTTATTTAAAGTAGTCAGAGCCAAATTTGGGTCCCATGAGGGATGTTATTCAAATATATCCAATATGGATTGGTCTATGTAATATGCCTCTTAAGTATTGGAATGAGAATTCTTATCAACTCATAGTGAATAAATTAGGCTCCTTTGTAAGATCTAAAATAGATGGTTTATGATACAACACTAAAAATGTTTCCCTGTATTTATATCCAATAAAATTTATGCAACCCTTTACCAGAGAAAATTGAAATAAATTCTTCAAGAGGTGTATGGAGATACACTAGCTCCATAGGAAAGGATACACTCTTTTGAAATTTTTATTTATTCTTCTTAAATAAGTGTTTGTGAGATTGATTAGAAAAATAAGAGTGGATAGTTCTTGGAAGTGGGTGAAAGTTCTTAAAGGAGTGGAGGTTGAATCGCTCCTCTAATTTGTGGAGAACACCTTCTTAACAAGTGCTGATTTGAAGAGGGGGGCTAGGATGATGAAGAAGATATTACAGTTGTGTGGGAAGGTTCTAGGATAAAAAATTAATTATCATAAGTCTAAAATAATCTTTTTTAATACCCCTCTATGTAAGCATAGGGCTACAAGAAGAATCTTAAATATTAGAAATGGTTATTTTACAAGTAGATATTTTGGAACTCTCATATTTAGAAGAAGGAATACATCATATTTATTGAAAGGATAGGTGGAAAAATCTTTCAAGAGAATATAAGGGCAGAAGGGGCACTCGTTGACCTCTGTACATCACATTCTAATGTTGAAATTTGTGGTGCAGAAAATCCCAAAATATTTAATGACATGCCTAAAAATCCCCATAAACGTGATTAAAATGTTGGAAGAAAAGATAAGAAGTGTCTTCTAAAATGGTTTAGGGGAGGTGGATAAACATTGGTTATAACAAAGAATCTACTCACAACCATAACCATATGTTTTATCTTTTTCTCTTTGATTTTATTGTCATGAAAGTAATCATTAATTAGATAATTTATATGGCTCTAATAGTTCTTTCTAGTGATGGTATAATATGGCCCAAACATTACTAGGAGGGGATGGTAAATAAGTAATCTACCATAAACCAAGATTTTGAGCTAAAGAATCTACTCACAACCATAACCATATATTTTATCTTTTGCTCTTTGATTTTATTGTCATGAAAGTAATCATTAATTAGTTAATTTATATGGCTCTAATAGTTCTTTCTAGTGATGGTATAATATGGCCCAAACATTACTAGGAGGGGATGGTAAATCAGTAATCTACCATAAACCAAATTTTGAGCTAATTACTATTTTATTTCAAGAATGCAACATAGAGTCTTGAAGTAATATACAACTACAAGTAAACACAAACACAATATTAGACCATACTAAAAAGTCTTAATCATAGAAGCCCAATGGGAGAAAACATTAATCTCACCAGCTCTCCTTATAATAACTGGATCTCATTAAATACATCTTTTTCTTCTCTTTAATAACAAGCTTGAGAAATCTATTTCCACTTGAAAGATCAATAAATATGATTTAAAAGATATAATGAATGAGTGAGTAAATGCAAGTCTTTACTAATGTGTAAGAGACTAACCATTATATTGGTCGAAAGGATCGGATTAAAAATATGCACAAGTGAAAGAATTTTAAAAAAATATTAAAATATAAATAATTACTTAATGGTTTTAACTAGAGATAAAATCTCTAGCATAAATATGCTTTACACTTCACATACGGTACATGAATGATCTTTGAACAAAATTTTGTGATGTTACGTTAATCAAGATTTTTAACAGTGGAAACCCAAGTAGGAAAATACATTGGATGCCATTTTAATTTAAATTTCAATAGTGATTGAATAGTGCTAACTATCAACATTAAAGTAATATCAAAACAAAAAATTGCATCTGGATGCAGGAGCATCTAGTGGTGTAAGAGCAATCCTTTATCACCCAAAAATATGCTTAGTGTTAGTTTCTATTTAAACTATTTTCATCTCTAGATACCCATTTGGGTCAACTAAAGATTTGAACTCTCATAGTTCCACTATTGGTTTTCTGAGTTAGAGTTTTTTACACCTTGGGACATGTGCCAATGTAGAAAATAGGTAATTTTGTAATTGAGCCATAATTGTAATGATTTAGAGGGTGTAAGTTGGAGGGATGATTATAATTATAATTTAAATAATTCTAGAAAAAGAATCAAGTAAAAAACCTTTACAGTTTGAAAGTTATGGTGGTTTTAAGTTGCCTGGAGACTTCCTAAGAGCACTTCAAAGTCAGATTTGAGGCACTAAACAACCTCGTATGGGCTCAAAAAATGGGGGATGAGCATATCTGGTCCATAGGGCTATAGAGTGCTTGGAGAGATTTCTAAAAATGTAAGTGGTTTTTCTATCAAAATATTGAATCAAAAGTTATTCCTCCAAAAAGTTGGACTACCATTTTTGGATTCTTCTAATTTTACACCGACTTCTTATTTGTTTTCTAGAACCTTTCTTTTTGGAAGTGATTTCTACATGGAATATTAAAGAATTTATTCCTAACCCTAAACCTAATTGGGGTTTACTTTAGAACATTTTTGGCATTGTAAAGGTAGTTTTTGTCGAGTTTGGGAGAAGGTATTGGAGGAGGGTTTTCTCCAAGATCAGACTACATTGTAAGCCTATAGGGCATGTTTTGAGTCTATCCTCATTGTAAAAAATGTATTAGCATATTATTTATGATAATAATATTTCCCTTTTCATGTTATGTTAATTTTGGTCTTGGATTGCGCCCTCATCAAGTGGTATCAGAGCAGGTTTTCTCGAGTGTGTAGACAGAGTGTCGCCTGTGAGGTATTTTGCACTAAGACTGTGTGGTTGTGGGTTTTGATACAAGAAGATGCCTTCACAAAGGTAGCATGGTGGAAGGGCCAAAGTTTTTAATCTTAAGGTTAGAGCCCTCTAGAGACAAGACGAGGCATTGCAGGAGGAGATCCATAGAAGGATGAATGTTGTTGTAGGTGATGAAAGTAAGGAAGAAAATGAAGAAGAAGGAAATAGTGGGCAGGAAGGGGAAGGAGATAGAGAAGTCCTAAATTAGGTGAAGGAGAATATTTTTAAGGCCATTGCTAACCTTGAAAAAGACCTAAAATTGATGTTGACATATTTTCGGGAAATCTAAACCCAGATGAGTTGATCAACTAGATCAATGAGCTAGAGGAATATTTTGAGTGTGATGAAATCAAGGACCTTGATAATGTTAAGTTTTTGAAGGAAAAAATGGAAGGCCATACCGAAATCTAGTGACAAGAGATTTAGTTGGAAATAAATAGAGGAAAGGAGAAAATCACAAGATGGGATCGCATGGTGGACAAACTAAAGAAGCAATTCATTACTGTTGATTATGAGCTTGATTTATTCAAGAAGATGCAAGGGTTAGAAAAAGTAGGAAAATCTATCTAGGAATACATAGAGGAGTTTTACCAAGTCCTTATTAGGGAAGGGCATGTAGACGAAAAGAAGGAGAAGTTTGCCCATTTCCTTAGTGGGTTAAGACCTAGCATTCAAAAGCAGTTAACTCTAGTTAGAATGACTAGCATTGAAGAGGCATACTAGTTTACCTTTCATATTGAGGAAAAATTAAACAAAAAATTTGGGGGAAGGAAAAGAGGGTGCAGTTAAGGAGGAAGGGGTGATGGTAGGTCACTTGGAGGCCAAAAGAAAAATGAAAATGTGGGTACTAGCCAAACCTAGAGGAATGAGGGTTTCAACCACTTTTGTAATCAAAAATTTGGAGATCAAATATGAAGAGGTAGAGGATGTGGACAAGGTTTAGGAAAAGGAGGCTTCTGTGGTACCTATTTTCATTTTAATGCAAGTGATCATGCCTTTGAATGCCATCAATTCCAAGGAAGGAAAGATAGGAGAGTTGATGGTCAAGAAAGGGTTGCTTATGTGGATGATGATGCACAGTTATCACATTAAGATGATGTAAAAAGAGGAGAGGTTCTAGTTAATGAAAGGGTCTTATTGAGAAATGAGACTGAGCCTAGACAAAGGAGGAATTTGTTTCATACTAGGTGCAAGTGCAAGGGTAAATGTTGTAATATGATTGTTGATAGTGGAAGCACTAACAAGTTGGTGTCAGAGGAGATGGTCTAAATGCTAAAGCTCAAGATGGATAAAAACCCCTAACCCTTTCAGATTGCTTGGGTGCAGGATAATCATAAAGTCTTGGTTAATGAGCAATGTGTAGTAAAGTTCAAGAGTTGGAGTTACAATGATGAGGATCTCCGTGACATCATTCCAGTGGATTTATTCCTTTTATTGGTTGTAAGGCTATAGCAATTTTATAGGCATGCTATACATGATGGCCATACAAATACATACTCTTTGACAAAGGATGGAGTTCGCTACAAATTGAAGCCCTTGATAAAGGAGGGTGAAAAGGTATGTAGTAGTGCTAGGTTGTGTCTTGTTAATGGAAGAATTTTTTTGGATGGCATGAAACATTAGCATATGTGTTATGCTTTGATTCCTGGAAAAGATGAGGAAGGTAGTAATGAAGTTCCACTTGAAGTTTCAAGTCTACTAAGTGAGTATGGATATACCATCTCTAATAATGTTCCAGAACGGTTACCGCTAGTAAGGAAAATCAATCATCAAAAAGATTTAACCCCTAAAGCTAATTTTCCTAACATTGTTGCTCATAGGATGACTTCTACTATGACTGACAAGCTAAACAAACAAGTTTAGGACTTGTTGAGGGAAGGTTTGATTCAAGAGACCTTGAGTCCATGTGTAGTACTTGTAGTGTTGGCACTAAAGAAGGATGGAGACTAGAGATTGTGTACAAAATCTCAATCTCCAAGTAGAATAACCATCAAGTATCAATTTACTTTGCAAGAATGGATGATCTTATGGATTATTTGAGTGGAGCTTAGTACTTCAAAAAGATAGATCTCAAGAGTGGCTATCACTAGATATGGATATTAGAAGGAGATGAGTGGAAGGCTACATTCAAGACCAAGGATGGTCTATATGAATGGTTAGTCATGCCCTTTGGACTAACCAATGTGCCAAGCACCTTCATGCATCTTATGAATGAGGTACTCAATAGTTTTCTGGGAAAATTTATTATTGTCTATCTGGATGATACATCAGTTGAGGGTCTCAAAATGGACCTAGAGAAGGTGAAGGTCATCTTGGAATGGCCTACTACAAGGTTTTCCACTAAGGTGAAGTCATTCCATGGTTTGGCTAGTTTTTACAAGAATTTCATTAGGAATTTTAGTAGTATATGTGCACACCTAACTAAAACAATGAGGGGGGATATAAAAGAGTTCAAGTGGACTATAGGAGCTACAAGGAGTTTTGAATTACTAAAGAAGAAGGTGACAAAGCAACCTATGTTGGCACTTCCTGATTTGAATAAAGTGTTCTAGGTGGATTGTGATGCTAGTGGCAATGCTATTGGGGCTTTATTGAGCTAAGAAGGTAAGCCTATTACCTATTTTAGTGAAAAATTGAAAGATGCAAAGAAGAAGTATTCTATTTATGATTATGAGTTGTATGCAATAGTTCAAGCCTTAAAGTAATGGAAGATTATTTGTTTCCAAAAGAATTTGTCTTGTATACTGATCCCCAAGCATTGCAATACCAAAATAGCCAAGATAAATTAAATTAGAAACATTTGAAATGGGTAAATTCATGCAAAATTATACATTTGTATTGAAACATACAAATGGAAGGTCTAATAGGGTTGCAGATGCATTAAGTAAGAGACAATTGTTTCTCACAGTGATGTAGGTTGAAGTGGTTGGGTTTGATGAACTCAAGGATCTATATCCTAGAGATCCTAACTTTGTAAAGGCATGGAAGGCTTGTATAGAACCTATTACTCTAGACAAGACCCGGTTGCCAGATTATTTGATTCAGGTAGGTATGTTGTTCAAATGCAATCAATTGTGCATCCCAAGGTGTTCTATGAGGAAAAAATTGACCAAGGAGAAGCACAGTGGAGGGAAGGAAGGGAACTTTGGTCAAGATAAGACCATTGCCATTATTAGATAACATTATTTTTGGCCTCAATTGCCATAGGATATGAAGAAGTTTGTTCAGAGTTGTCAAGTATGTTAAACAACAAAAGGATTTAGTCACAATATTGGACTCTATCAGCCATTGCCTATTCCATCTAAGCACTGGGAGGATATAACTATAGATTTTTTTCTTGGATTGGCAAGGACACAAAGGGGTAATGACTTAGTATTTGTGGTGCTTGATAGGTTCTCCAAGATGGCACATTTCATTCCATGCCACAAGAATCATGATGCAATACATATTAGAGATTTATTTTTCAGAGAACTATTGAGGCTACATGGTCTGCCAAAAACTATTGTTTTTGATAGAGATTCTAAATTTTTGGAGCATTTCTAGAGGACTTTGTGGAAGAAGTTGAAGATATAATTGAAGTTCAGTTCTACACATCATTCCTAGACTGATAGACAAAAAAAAGTAGTAAATAGGAGTTTGGGAAATTTTTTGAGATGTTTAGTAGGAGATAAGAAAAAGGGATGGGATTTGATTCTACCACAAGCCAAATTTTCTTACAATAATTCTATGAATAGGAGTATTGGTGGATCAACATTCCAAATTGTGTATGAGAATAGTCCAAGGACTACACCATACCTAAAGAAGATGGAGAAAGGAGAGAGGACAAGTGCTAAGGCAGAAGACTTTGATGAACATGTCAAGAACCTACATGAGGAGGCATGAGCACATATTACTAAGATGAGCCTATATTATAAGGCTAGGGTAGATCAAAAGAGGACACATAAGGAGTTCTGGGTTTGAGATTAGGTTATGGTATATTTGAGGAAGGAATGATTTCCAATGGATACCTACAAAAAGCTGAAGATGAAAAAATTGGCCCTTACAAAATTTTGAAGAAGCATGATTCAACAAATACATATGAGGTGAAGTTTCTAGATGGGATTCACATTTCTCCTATTTTCAATATTGTAGACTAAACATAATATCATATGATGGTGCAGATGAGGACTTGATGCTGGAGCCATGCCCAATTCCTACTTCTGTGAAGGAAGAGATTGAAGAAATTCTAGATGGTTATGTGGGAAAGAGTACCAGAAATAGGTAGTATGAAGAATACCTAGTGAAATGGAAAGGACTAACAATAGAAGACTCCACTTGGATATGCACAAAAGAGACTATCCATTTGGCTTTTCCTCTATCAACTATAAAGTGACAGGGTAATTTTTCAATCCATCCAAGGTGTCTAATGTAGGAGCATGTAGTGGCATAAGGGAAATCCTGTATCACCCAAAAATATGCTTATTTCTAGTTTCTCCTTAAAGTGTTTTCATTTCTTGATACCCATTTGTGTCAAATAAATATTTCAACTCTCATAGTTCTACTATTGGTTTTTTAAGTTAGTGTTTTTGAACACCTTAGGATATGTGCCAATGTAGAAAATATGTTATTGTTTAGTTGAGCTATAATTATAATGAGATAGAGGGTGTAAGTTGGAGGGATGATTATACTTTAATTTAAAGCACTCCAAAAAAGAAAATAATGTCAAAAGGCTTTATGGTTTGAAATTTATGGCAATTTTAAGTTGCCTGGAGACCTTCTAAGAGCACTTTAAAGTCAGATTTGAGGCACTAAACAACCTTGTATGCGCCCAAAAAATGGGAGATGAGAAAAGGTAGTCCAAAGCGCTATACAAAAGTTGGAGAGTTTTCCATAAATGTAAATGTTTTGTCAATTGGAGTCCCGAATCAAAATTTATGCCTCCCTGAAGTTAGACTACCATTTCTGGATTCTTCTAATTTTACACATACTTCTAAGGTGTTTTCTAGAACCTTTTGTTTTGGTGGTGAATGCCAAATGGCATATTCCTAAATTTATTTCTAACCCTAAACCTAATTGAGGGTTAAGAACATTTATAGCATTGTAAAGGTAGTTTTTGGTGGAGTTTGGAAGAAGGTATTTGAGGAGAGTTTTCTCTAGGATTAGACTACATTATAAGCCCATTGGGCATGTCTTTGAGTCTATCCTGATTTTATTGAATGTATTAGCATATCAATTCTCATAATAATATTTCCATTTTCCTATTGTGTTCATTTTGGTCTTGGATTGTACCCTCATCACATCCATACATCAATATTAACATTAATAAAAAGTTGATTGTTACTCATAGTTTTTAAAATTTGACGTAGGCCCAAAGTTTAACTAATTAATTAATTGTTGAGATATGTATATTAACCTTTATTAATAAAACAAGGAGTTCAAATAATACAAACTTCAAGGGCTCAAGTGATTGTTATAAAATCCAATTTTCATTAGATTTTATAATAATCACTTGAGCCCTTGATATTGTCAAATGATTCCAATGATAAATGGAATTCTTAGTATTATCATATATTTGTTCTTTTCCTCCTAAACTATGGTGGCAATCTCTTAGTAATTTTCTATCAAAGAACACCCTATTAAGGAGAATGACAATAGAAGAACATGGAGGTTTAGGGTTTAAGCAGGTTCATGGCAGCTATGCTCAGGGTTCTTAAAGGAAGGATTTCTAGAAGGGGAATTGTGGTACATCTTGAAAACACTTGGGTTGTACCTAGACACCTTAATGGAAGCCTTGATGGTCTTTTATGAGTCAAAAAAAGAAATTATTTTTAGGATTGTGTAGGGTTTTAGATAAGAGAATAAAGGAATAAACAAATGGGGCTAGTTTCATTAAGAATGTAGACAAGAATAGAAGAAATGTTCATTGGAGGAAACATCCAGTGCAATGGTTTATTTAAACTAACCCAGATGGTTAGGTGGTGTTTAGTACAATGGATCAAAGTTTTTAGAAATCAAAGGTTGTATAGAAATTGGCACTCAAAATGATTAATGAACTAGTGGAGGTGAGAAGTACAATGAGTAACCTAAAAATAAAAATAAATCATGGATGAAAATGGTAAGATTTTTGAAAAATCATACCTTTTAATTTAAATGGGGTTGGTAATGGACAACTATAATGAAAGTAAAAAAATTAGAGTAATCATTACTAAGGATGTGTTAGCTGTTTTAAAACCATGGAAAAAAGTGTATACATAGTCAATGTTGATAGTGCTCATGATATGGATTTGATTTTGAAAATGTACCTACTTTCTGGAGGTAGAAGGCTTTTATTTAAAGTAGTGAGAGCCAAATATATATTTCACAAGGGAGGCTATTCAGACATATTGAATATTGATTGGGTTGCAGAATATACCTTCGGAGTATTAGAATGAGGATTCTTACCAACTCATAGAAAATAAATTAGGCTCCTCTATAGGATTTATATTGATGGTTTATAAGGTATCACTAAAAATATTTCCTCTTATTTTCATCCACTAAAATATATGAAACCCTATACCAAAGACAATTAAAATACATTCTTTGGAAGGTGTATATAGAAAAGATTTCTCCATAGAAGAGGAATCATTGATTTTTGTCAGTTGTTTATGTGTAGATAATGAATCAGATGTTTGTGATCATTTGGTGAAAGGGAAATATCTAGAGGAAGATAAACTTATGGTATAAAAAATGTCTCTTTCTCACATCAAATTTTTTTTTTTAAGAGATGTTAGAGATCAAGGAATATTGGGAATGTTCCATAATATTCAAGTATGATATGGAGATGGAAAATGATATAAGGGATTCTTGGGGGGAGGTTATGGTGAAATTAGGATTGTACGAATATTGAGATGACTCTTAAAATCTAGATGAAGATGTGGAGGAAATATTAGATACTTTAAATAAAGCAAAGGAAAAAGTAACTATAAGGAAGGAGGGACCAATTGGGGTTTGTTTAGCAGAGAATGGATAGGTTTTAATTGACATGATGGAGGCCCAAACTCATATATAAGAGAGTAATATGGCTAGTTTCTTGAGAACCCAAAAGAAAATTTTCATCCTTACAGATAAACAATCAGAGAGGAGAGGTTTTTAGGTAGTTTGAGAAGCCTAAGAATGATGAGATATGCTCAAGTGATAGGAATAAATGGTGTTAGCTAGTTTTTTGAAGAGAAGAAGAGTGGGAAGGGTATGCTCCTATTAGAGACATTCAAATTTATGCTATAAGAAATATAGAGGGCTCTTTCAACTCTATAAGAGATTCTAGTGTGGATTTAGGGGAGATATATTCAAAGATGGATGGGGAGGAGGATTAGGAAGAAGAATTTATTAATCTTTAAAATGATGTGGAGTTGTGTGAGAAGAGACCATTGTCACAAAAAATTGGCTAAGATCAAAAGATCATGGTAGGTGAAATGTACAAGATATTCTAATAAACAATTTATTTTTTATCCAAATAGCATGTAATGCAAAGGGTCAAAGTAAATTGAGATTGGGATGAGGATATGTCTCTTTGTAGAAGTAGAAAAGCTCCTTTCACAAAATTTTAGGGATTGTACTTCCCCTAAAATGATTCACTTGATCAATTATATTTTTGATTAAGGTAGGTCAGATATGGTTCTTTTACACCAAGCATAGATTAATTGTGAACACTGAAATAATATCATTTACAAGAATGATCTTTGGACAAGATCTTGTCATCTTACCTTAATTGATATGACGGAGGCCCAAAGGAATAAATATGAGAGTAATATGAAAAGTTTCCCAACAACCACAGAGGAAGTTTTAGTACTTAAGGTTGAAGAAATCATAGAAGAAAGGATTTTGGGTAGGTTTGAGAAGCTAGAGAACGATGGGATATGCTTAGGGGATAGGAACGAAAGGTGTCATCTAGTTTTATAAAGAGAATAGTGGTAAGGGGATGTTCCTATCAGCGACACCAAAATTTATGCTATAAAAATTCTATAGGGATATTTCAACTCTATAAGAGATTCTAGTGTTGATTTAGTGGAAACCTATTTAGAAATGTATGAGGAGGATCCCAAGGAAGACTTTCTTGATGTTTCAAAATATGTGGTGTTTTGTGAGAAGAAAACATTGTCACAAATATATGGCAAAGGTCAAAAGATCAATGTAGGTGACAAGTAGAGGAGATGTCATGAAACAAAACAAAATTGATTCAAATAGCTTATACTGCAAATGTTGAGAGTAGATTGAGATTAGGAAGATGTTATGTCTCTTCCTTGAAGTAGTAGTTTTCCTTTCATAGAATATCAAGGGTTGTAATGCTCCTAACAAGATTCATTTGATCAAGTATAGTTTTGATTGAGTAAGGCCGGATATGGTTCTTTTGCAAAACAAAGATTAAGTAGGAGGATTTTTATATTATGAATAAATATTTTAGTAGATTGAAGTGTTCATGGATGTGATCTCAAGGATATTTAGGAGGTTTGGACATCATATAGAAGGAAATTTTAATTACTTTGATTGTGAAGCAACAAACTCAAAGGTGCGTGCACCAAGATGCTGTACAATTTAGTGGACACCATAAAAAATAAACTAAAAACATCAATAATATGATCCAATTATATGAATTTTCAAAAAGTGACTAGCCTTGGTTACCAAGCATAGAAAAATTACATTAAAAAAATCCATGATCAAATTTCTAGAATGAAAAATATATTCAAAACCCGATCGGGTTATTCAAAATTCAACCATGTTTTGAAGAAATAAAAATAGGGTCCACTCTAGAAGCCATAACATTCACATTCAAACTCTGATTGAATCCATTCAAAATGTCTTCGAAAGATATTGAAAATATCTACAACATAATGTTAGTAGGACATAAATATTTTCTTTACCATCCATTATGTTGAACCTAGTCTAAAATAAGTAGTCATTATTTTACAACTATCTCTTACTATAACACCCCACCAAGGGATCCAAAAGAATTAACATAAAGTTTTACTAAGTTTGCAAAAAATTTGTTTTTTAAAATCATGAAAGATAAACCATTCATATCAAACACATAGTAATAGAAGTAATAACATACATACAACTAAAAGCATAAATAATAGGTTACATTCCTTAAGGATCCCAAGATGTTAAGTCACATTTAAATTAATTAAAACTAAGTCTAGCAACTACCACATCCATATGAAAGAATCATTAAAGGTCCATAGTCCATAAAATACATTTGTTCCAAATGCCTCTTAGCAATTAAATTTGGAGTGCTCAATCATCCATTGTACATGTCATAGGGTATGAAAGGCTTAAAAGATTAAACATATGCAAAAACAAAGATACATCATCCTCATCGACCATTATACAAGTGCAATAAAGTAAATGAAACTAATAAAATACATGATACATCCATCCATTAATAAAGCCATAACAACCATCGTAAAAGATAACCATCCATCATAAAACACAACTAACTAAGTGTGCGGTTCCTCCCAACCATCAATAGCATCATTAGACCATCGTGGGCCCTAGCCATCCCCTGTGTGTAACATCCCAAGCCACCGAAGAGATCATTGGTATTATAGTAATAGGGATGTCACTCTTAAACATGCTACAACATATGGATAAAGAAATCTAACATGCAAGAATAAAGCATAAGATGATCCTACAGGATAGATAACATCATCTTTCACATGCTAATCATCAATATAAAAAAACATCCCAGTAAATAACATCCATCATAAGATCAAAGAATAGAATGAAGATAAATGCCTACCAAGAATACTCTAGCCACAATGTCTATGGAAAGATCTCAAAGGTAAGAGTGAAAAAGCACTACCACAAGACCACATGGAACCTAAATGGCCCACTCCCACTGCATTGAGGAGATAGTCTCAAGTTCCAAACAGGATATCAAATCACATAACACAAATACTCTCTAAGTCCAGAAATCCTAAAGTATACCAACTCAAAGGTTCCAACACATAGATCGACATTTAGACCCAGAGGCACAACAAAGACATGTAGGAATCTACTATGTAAGCGGGCAAGTGTCATTGCATGAATCACACTAGACTTACCTTGGCATTCTCACAATAAACCTTGGCCTCCTAGTGATCCCTATGTGGCCACTAGTGTCCTCTCATACTGAAAAGACATCCCCCGACCCTCTAGTAGATGTCCTATAACTGGTCAGCAATCGAGCCTCTAGTAGACATCGTAGAACTGGACAACAATCTAGTCAACCCAAAAACCCCAAAACATGGATAGCATAAACAAACCAAGATACAAACACATGTTTTAGTTTGTTTTTGCAATCAAATGGTTAAGCCAAATATGAGATTTCAGTATTCATTCAAGTGTATAAGATTCTTTGTTTAGCCTCCAAGTCAACCCATTTATCCCTTTGAATAAAACATAAAATTATCCCCAATTATTTTAAAACAATTTTCTAAAATAATCAAAAGATAATCATTTACTTATTTAAGTTATTGAACTAGTTCCCATTGACCTTTAATAAAATCATTCACATAATTCTACTAAAATTCAATGTTACTAATAATTAAATAAAACTTCATTGATTCCAAGAAGCGTCTTCCATTATTCAAACAATTAGAAAAATATTTATGAACTTCCAAATAAATAATTTTACAATTTCCTTAAATTCGGTATTATTGATAATCATATCAATTAAATCTCCATTGCATAACTTAATTATCAATTAAATTTAATTAATTTACAATTAATTAAATTAATTAATAATTACATAACTATATTAACAACTCAATGAATATTAGTCGATTAATAATTAACAATAATTTCGTAAATTAAAAATCAACTATATTCTAATCCATTAATATTTAAATTAATAATTTAATAATAACTTGTTAATAATTAATAACAAGTTATATTCAAGATCTTATTACTAAATCTACAATACTAGATTCATCATTATTTTTAATGAATATTAATATCTCTTTTCAATTTAATAACAAATTATTATTAAATTAATAATAATATTGATCAAATAACAAATATTAATGTTAATTTATGAATATATATATATATAATAACATATATTAATTCTGATAAATACTTATTATTAAATACAAACCATTAACAAAACTCATAATTATTAAAACTTAATAATGTTAATCAACTTTAAAAAATGATTTTATTGTCGCTGCAAGCTTTTATTACCATATAGCCTACTAATTGTAGGTACCCTGTGATCACATAGATACCCTATGATCACGCAGGTACTCTACGATCATGCAGACCTGCACACATAGCCGCCGGGGATGAGGTAGGTCGGGGTGCGGTGGTATAAACCCCCCATTTTACATGTTTTATATATTATTTTTATTTTTATTTTTTAATATTTAAATTACATAACTGTGATGTAATCTATAATTTTCAAATATATATATATACATATATATATATGTATATATATATATGTATATATATATATATGTATAGATATATATATATATACACATATCTATATGTATGTATATATACATATATACATATAGACATATATATATATACACATATATATATACATATATATATAATCTCACTTGTATATATAATCTAATAGAAAAATTACAACCAACCATTCAAATTTTCAACTTAGAATTTCAAACCTTTTCCAAATTATTTGATAGGAAAATTCGATTAACATTCGAATTCCTAATCTAAAATTTTCTTTTTCTTTTAAACCCATGCGAAATTCAATTCTCAATTCTAATTTAATTCAATCCAATCTTGATTTAGTTTTCAAATTTCTGATTCTACTAAGGAAAGGTTGTAATGATAATTTTTATTCCTCAATCTAGATGAAACAACATGCATACCCAAATTTCCACAATATAGAACATTCATCACAAGAATTATCCAAGCAAACATCTAGCAGACATCATTAAGACAGGAAGAGAGAGAGCGTAATAGAGTGTTCAAAATAATCATGAGTGCCTACCTGGACATTGATGCTAGTTTGCTACCTTAGAAAATCATAGAGAAGCTCCTCCTCTCAAATCCCTCTCCTATCTAAAAATTCTTGCCTTCTCCAATATTCACAATTCCTCCAAGAACCGAACCCCCCAAGTGACTAGGAGTGCCTGCAGAATCTTATGAGCATGTAGAAGCCTATGATAATGTCCATACACACTAGAAGAGCTTGTATATAAAGGTCTCTAAGATGCATCTAGAATGTGTCTAGAAAGAATTAGGAGATAAGAATGACAACTAAGCACATATCTTCCACGATAAGAAGATAGACATGATGAGGTATCTAGAATGTTGTAGACATCATGTGCTCAAATAATGTACTAACTCCTAAGTGTAGAGAACATGTGCATAATTAGAGCGCAAACTCCTATGTTGTCAACATGACAACTTACAAGAGTTCGAATACTCCTATGTGAATATGTATTAAAATAATGCACATAACTTAATTAATTAAATTTCTTTATTTAATATTCACTTGACTCTTTTTAAAATAATTTATTAATTTTAAATCTCATGCACTTATCACATGGTCATGAAATTTTTTAATAAATTAATTTCTTTTCCACTTCTAATTTATTTCTGAATATTAATTGACAAAATATTTATTAACTTGGATAATATTATTATTTTGCATTTATTTAAAAATGAACTCTAAATATATTATTATTAAATTGAATAAATATTATCACGTTCTAAATATAAATATATAACTTTTATCTTCAAATTTAATTTTTTTTATTTAATCAATTTCCCAATTAATTAAATAAAATAAAATATTAAAATATCATAATAAATTTTCATTAAATTAAATCTTTTAATTAGACTTAATTAATAGAAAATACACCAAAGGCTTATAAAAATAAAATATGAAAACCCATCATAGAGAAACATGTACAAAATCAAACTAAGGGGTTATAATCATGAATTACATCAATTGATGCATTTAGAAGGTAGACAACTCAAACACTTGTCCTACTTTTCAATTAGGACAAATGGCTTAAAGGTCTAGGATTTGGACTCAAGAATGTATCTCCCCTCTCTTACCATTGAGATAATGTGATAGGGTGCAATCATCTTGGCAGTTCAGGGAAATCGATACTTGGTACCTACAACTTGCATAACATCCACGCATGTACATACACAATATATACTAAGCTATACAGCCAATGGCAGGAAGTGGTGCATCATGTAGATCCCGACTAGCAGGTGACTATGACTCCATTCCTTAACCACATTAGAAATGCCATATATAAAGAAAACAAACACACACACCATACACATACCAAATTATCTCATCATATAGGAAATTGAATCTGAAACAATAATGTCACTAATCATGAAACATAAAAGAGATCTAAAGTTTTTGCCAATGATAACAAAAATATGAACTAGGCGTAGGAACTACAGCCACCCCCCCTAGAATTAGACTTACTCCTAAAAGCCTGCAAGAATGACAAAACTAAGATACTCACTACATGGGTCCCATTGAACCCTTTCCCCCCATAGGAGGATATGACTCCACGGATCACACTACAACACACTTAAAGCAATATGGTTTTGCAATTAATATTAAACCAAAAATCACATTGATCCAATATTCATCCTTTTAACAAATATCGAAATAGATCCCCTAAAAATTCTAAGCAAAGAATCAACATCCCTAAACCATTGGATAACATTGAAGATGATATAATACTCATAAAGCATACTACTCTAAAGCATAGATGAAAGATACATGTTTTGAATACAGAATAAGTTTTCAATTTTGAGTTTTGCCCATGTTTAGGTCTCAGTATAAGTTTAGGTTTGAAACCTAAGTGTTGAAGTATGAAAAATATACAAGTAACAATTTAAGTTCTCTTTTAGTTCACCTAGTTTCAAGTTTTAGTTTGAAAGAGATTCACATGATAGTTCAAATTATTAGTTTTTGTTCAACTAGTTATCAACTAGTGGCATTCCAATATACCCAGAGCTCCCAATGTAGAAACTCAGGCTCTGATAACAGATGTAACGCCCTACCAAGGGATCCAAAAGAATTAACCTAAAGTTTTACTAAGTTTGCAAAACAATTTTATTTTTTAATCATGAAAGATAAACCATTCATATCAAACAGATAGTAGCAAAAGCAATAACATAGATACAACTAAAAGTATACATAAGAATACATAATAGGTTACATTCCTTAAGGATCCCAAGATGTTGAGTCACATTTAAATTAATTAAAAATAAGTCTAACAACTACTACATCCATATGAAAGAATAATTAAAGGTCCACAACCTATAATATACATTTGTATCGAATGCCTCTTGGCAATTAAATTTGGAATGCTCAATCATCCACTGTACGTGTCACAGGGTATGAAAGGCTTAAAAGATTAAACTTATGTAAAAATAAAGATACATCATCCTCATTGATCATGATACAAGTGCAATAAAGTAAATGAAACCAATAACATACATGATATATCCATCCATCAATAAAGATATAAAAACCATCATAAAAGATAACCATCCATCATAAAACACAACTAACTAAGTGTGTAGTTCTTCATAACTATCAATAGCATCATTAGACCATTGTGGGCCCTAGCCATTCCCCGTGCATAACATCCCAAGCCATTGAATAGATCATCAATACTATAGTAATATGGATGTCACTCCTGAACATGCTACAACATATGCATAAAGAAATCTAACATGCAAGAATAAAGCATAAGATGATCCTACAAAATAGATAACATCATCTATCACATGCTAATCATCAATATAAAGAAACGTACTAGTAAATAAAATCCATCATAAGTTCCAAGAATAGAATTAAAATAAATGCCTACCAAGAATACTCCAACCATGGTGTCTAGGAATAGATCTCAAAGGTAAGAGTGAAAAAGCACTACCACTCCACCACATGGAATGTAAATGGCCCACTCCCACTGCACTGAGGAGATAGTCTCAAGTCCCAAATAGGATATCAAATCACATAACACAAATACTCTCTAAGTCCAAGAATCCTAAAAGTATACTAACTCAAAGGTTCCTGCAACACAAAGATTAACATCTAGACCTAGAGGCACAACAAAGACATGTAGGAATCTACTACATAAGGGGGCAAGTGTCATCGCATGAATCATGCTAGAGTTTCCTTGGTAGTCACTCAATAGACTCTAGCCCCCTACTGATCCCTATGTGGTCACTAGTATCATCTTCTACTAACAAGGCATATTATAGAATGCAAGGTCATAGCCAAGCATTCTCTCCACTCCCATCCTAGTTTGTACTAGCACTCAAGACATTGGTGAGAACATACAATTAACTTTTTAAAATTCATTTTAATCCCCATTTAGTTTAATGTTTTCACTTATTAGAAAAACCTACAATGAGTTACCCTAGGAGCCACTTAGAGCTCTAACCCCCATTGCAAGCCACTTCTTGACACTACATATAGATAACCTACCCTAGGCTCATGAAATCACAAATCATAAAATCACCTCAGTCCTATACAAGTGATTGGAAAGCATCAAAAGATAATCCACAATAATCACATCAGTTATCCACGAGTAACTAAAGGCATTAATGATAAATCACAAATATCCAACGGTTCTCAACAAGCAACCACAATAAATCATAATGTCTATCGATTCTGAACAAGCAACCGAAAAGTATCTCAAAACAATATTGATCGATGACTCCAAAATGGTCAAGTCAAACATGTCACGCCATGAAATCATCAAGAACAACTCAATGAATTTCAGTTGATTAATAATTAACAATAATTTCGTAAATTAAAAATCAACTATATTCCAATCCATTAATATTCAAATAAATAATTTAATAATAAGTTGTTAATAATTAATAACAAGTTATATTAAAGATCTTATTACTAAATCTACAATAGCAAATTCAATATTATTTTTAATGAATACTAATATCTCTTTTCAATTTAATAACAAATTATTATTAAAGTAATAATCCATTTTTAACATTGTAAATATAACAATAACAATTATAATACATTAGCATTAATATATTAGATAACATATAATATTTATAAAATAACAAATATTAATGTTAATTTATGAATATATATATAATAACATATATTAATTCTGATAAATACTTATTATTAAATACAAACCATTAACAAAACTCATAATTATTAAAACTTAATAATGTTAATCAACTTTAAAAAATGATTATATTATCGTGGTAGGCTTTTATTACCATATAGCTTGTTGATTGTAGGTATCCTGCGATCACGCAGACCTACACACGTAGCCGTTGAGGATGAGGAAGGTGGGGGTGCAGTGCTATAAACCCCCCATTTTATATGTTTTATATATAAATTTTTAAATTTTTTTGTAATATATATATATATATATATATATAATCTGATAGAAAAATTACAACCAACCATTCAAATTTTCAAATTAGAATTTCAAACCTTTCCCAAATTATTTGATAGGAAAATTCGATTAACATTCAAATTCCTAATCTAAAATTTTCTTTTTCTTTTAAACCCCTGCCAAATTTAATTCTCGATTGTATTTTAATTCAACCCAATCCCAATTTAGGTTTCAAATTTATGATTCTAATAAGGAAATGTTGTAATGATAATTTGTATTCCTCAATCTAGATGAAACAACATGCATACCCAAATTTCTACAATATAGAACATTCATCACAAGAATTATCCAAGTAGACATCTAGTAGACATGATGAAGACAGGAGGAGAGAGAGCATAATGTAGTGTTCGAAATAATCACGAGTGCCTGCCTAGACACTGATGCTAATTCACTTCACCTCAAAAAATTGTAGAGAAGCTCCTCCTCTCAGATCCCTCTACTATTTGAAAATTCATTCCTTCTCCAATATTCGCAATTCCTTGAAGAATTGAAACCCCCAAGTGACTAGGAGTGCCTATAGAAGCTTATGAGCATGTAGAAGCCTATGAGCATGTCCATACACACTAGGAGAGCCTATATATAAAGGCCTCTAAGATGCATCTAGAATGTGTCTAGAAAGAATTAGGAGATAAGCATGACAACTAAGCACATATCTTCCACAATAAGAAGATAGACATGATGAGATATCTAGAATGTTGTAGACACCATGTGCTCAAATAATGTACTAACTCCTAAGTGTCGACAACATGTGCATAATTCGAGTGCAAACTCCCATGTTGTCAACATGACGACTCACAAGAGTTTGCATACTCCTATGTGAATAAGTATTAAAATAATGCAAATAACTTAATTAATTATATTTCTTTATTTAATATTCACTTGACTCTTTTTAAATTAATTTATTAATTTTAAATCTCATGCACTTATCATGTGGTCATGAATTTTTTTAATAAAATAATTTCTTTTACACTTCTAATTTATTTCCAATCATTAATTGACAAAATATTTATTAACTTAAATAATATTATTATTGAGCATTTATTTAAAAATAAACTCTAAATATATTATTATTAATTTAAATAAATATTATCACGTTCTAAATATAAACTTATAACTTTTATCTTCAAATTTAATTGTTTTTATTTAATTAATTTCTCAATTAATAAAATAAAATAAAATATTAAAATATAGTATTAATTTTTCATTGAATTATATCATTAATTAAACCTTTTAATTAGACTTAACTAATAGAAAATACATCAAAGGCTCATAAAAATTATATATGAAATCCCATCATAGAGAAACATATAGAAAATAAAACTAAGGGGTTATAATCATGAATTACGTCATTCGATGCATTCGAAAGGTAGACAACTCAGATACTTGTCCCACTTTTCAATTAGGACAAATGGCTTAAATGTCTAGGATTTGGACTCAAGAAATTATCTCCCCTCTCTTACCATTGAGCTAATGCAGTAAGGTACACTCATCTTGGCAATTTAGGGAAGTTGATATCTGGTACCTACAGCCTGCATAAAATCCATGCATGTACATACACAATATATACTAAGCTAAATAGGCAATTATAGGAAGTGGTGCATCGTGTAGATCCCAACTAGTAGGTGACTATGACTCCCTTCGTTAACCACATCAGAAATGCCATTCATAAAGAAAAAAGAAATGCACACCATACACATGTAGTATGGGGTAAGTATCCATAAGAAAAAACATATGATAATAAACCATCTAACTAATCATCATCAATATCTAAAAACACTAAATGCATACATGAAATATAGAGTACCGAATTATCTCATCATATAAGAAACTAAATCTAAAACAATAATGTCACCAATCATCAAACATAAAACTAACCTAAAGTGTTTGCCAATGATAAATAAAATGTGAACTAGGGGCAGGCACTACACTTACTCATAAACTCACTAACTACCAATCTCTCTCTTACTAACACCTAACCTCTCTAATTCTCACACCAACTCCTCTCTCTCTCCCTCCTCTCTCTCTCTCTCTCTCTCTCACACACACACACACACACACACACACCCCTTCTATCTTACTCTCTATCATATCCCACCCCCACCCTCTCTCTCCCCATCATATCCTATTCTCTCTATATTTCTCGTTCTCTCTTTTTGGGTCCAATACCCTCTCTCTCTCTCTCTCATCATATCCCCTCTCTTTCCCTCTTCATGTCCCCTACTCTCTATCTAACCCTTAATCCCTAATATCTCCTTTCCTCTCTCCCTAACCTCTAATCCTTTAAATGAGATTTTGACATAGAGAGAGGGAGAGATAGAGAGAGAGAGAGTGAGAGAGTGAGAGAGAAATGAAGTGATGGAGAGAGAGAGAGAGAGAGAGAGAGAGAGAGGTTAGGAGATACTATGGAGAGATATTAGGGGATAGTATGAAGTGTGTGTGTGTGTGTGTGTGTGTGTGTGTGTGTGAGAGAGAGAGAGAGAGAGAGAGAGAGAGAGAGAGAGAGTGAGAGAGAGAGAGAGAGAGAGAGATTAGGGGATATGATGGCAAGAGATATTAGGGGATAGTAGGGAGGGGGAGAGAGAGAGAGAGAGAGAGAGAGAGAGAGAGAGAGAGAGAGAGAGAGAGAGAGATAAGTTAGGAGTTATTAAGAGAGATATATTAGAATTTATTTAGTTAATGAGTGAGTTTGTGTATGTGTGTTTGAGAGAGATAATTAACAATATCTTAGCATTTCATTTTTCCTATTTATTAAGCATTATTAATTCAAATTGATGGATATCTTCAATAGCTTTCCAATGCATTTAGAATGGAGTAAATTAGACTTTGCATGTAAAAGTTATCGCCTTTGGATCAAAGCCTACATTTAGATCCTCAAAACCCAATTGAGTTTTGAATTCAAATTTTCATTTTCATGACCTAATTGGTTTACCTAGATCCAACAAATCTGATTGGCTTATTGCTTGGTGATAGCATAGGGAAATGATCCAAATGCTTGCTAGATTGTTTTCCCTCCATTTTTTTTTCCTTTAGATGTTTTCTCATCTTCTAAGATGGATTCTCATCTTTGCCTTCATCCGGTTTAATAATGGAAAAGTGTGTATGTAAAAAATTTCCACCATAATCTTACACATCTTTATAGCTTTCTAATAATATAAAGTTTTTAATTTTTAGATAACATTAAGAAGGTTACCATGGATTTGACATTTTTTGCAAGTCTTAACATAGTCAATAGAATCCTTTTCCATGGTTAGCCAAAGATAACCCATCCTGAGAATCTTCATTGCTAATATAAAACCACTGGAGTGTGATCCAAAAATCCTTGCATGGACTTCTTGTAGAACCACTCTTGACTCATCCTTCTCAAGACATCTAAACTGAGTATTGTCAAGTCCCTTCCTATATAGCATATTAGCCACTAGACTATAGCACGAGGTCTATCAAATGAAATTATGTTTTTGGTTGCATGAAAGGTTAGATGGGATGATGTTAGCATGGAGGTAAGTGATGATGGGGTTATAAAAGAGGGAATTGAGAATGTCTAAATGAAAAATGATAAGTTAATCAGGTTGAGTAAACATAGGTTTAACCACCTCTTCTACTAAGAACTCATATTGCTTGTGCTACTCCAGTAACTGAAGTAAGGAGGCCAAGGTGGCCATGGTGTTTGCTACTCTATTCTTGTCTCTTGGAATTTGTTCAAAAGTAATATGAATAAAACATGCCTTAAGTGTGTCAACCATATGTTTATAAGGCAATAATTTTTCATCCTTTGTCTCATATGTTTCTGTGACTTGATTGATGATGAATTGAGAATCTTCATAAAATTCTAGCACTATTATTTTCCATTCTAAAGCTAGCTTGAGGCCTAAGACAACGGCTTCATATTCTGCCATATTGTTGGTGTAGGGGAAAAGTAGTTTGTAGGATTTGGAGATGGTAACACTTGGTGGTGTGATGAACAAAATATCGATG
Organism: Cupressus sempervirens; assembly: GCA_028749045.1. Lineage (NCBI taxonomy): Eukaryota > Viridiplantae > Streptophyta > Pinopsida > Cupressales > Cupressaceae > Cupressus > Cupressus sempervirens. The sequence goes on from CM053793.1 coordinate 227,501,970, forward strand.
CTTGAACCATGGTGTGTGTAAGAATCATCAAAATATAACTTCCACGTTACTAAATTTGTTTGAAGAATGTGCATATCTATAAAATTAGATAAGATAGGATTTGAGCTCTCTATAGGTGCATCTACCAATTGGTTAGCAATGACTTATTCTTTTATTTCTTTCTTATCGACATACTCGATATCAAATTCACTTAAGATCATCACCCACTTGGCGAATCTGCCTATTAATGTTGTTTTATTGAGAAGATATTTGAGGGGATCAATCTTGGAAATGAGCTTGACCTTCTGTGTCAAAATATAGTGGCATAGCTTTTGGGAAGAAAAAACTATAGCTAGACATAATTTTTCAATAAAGGAGTAATTTAGGTCATAGTTGGCTAGGGTGTGACTAATGTAATAAATGACCCTTTTCTTTCCTTCGTAATTTTCTTGTGCTAAGGGCACTCCAATTGATTTTTAAATTAGGGAAATATACAATAGTAATGGTTTGTGACATTGGAGGCACAAACACTGGTGGATTCATCAAGTAGGTTTTGAGTAAATCAAAAGATTTCTGACACTGATCATCCCATTTTAAAATTATGTCTTTGTGTAATAAGTTGGTGAAGGGCACACACTTCTTTGCTAACTGGGAAATGAAATGATAGACTGATTGAAGCCTTCCTTGGAGATAAAATATCTGACTTAGGTTCTTCAGTGGTTGCATGGTAACTATGGCTTGTACCTTTTTAGGATTAACTTCTATCCCTTTGGCTAAGACAATATATCCTAGAAGCTTGTTAGATTTGATGCCAAAAGCACATTTCTTTGGATTTAGCCAAACTTTGAATGCCTCCAAGTAGGTAAATATCTTGTCAAAGATGGGGAGATGTTCTTCTCGAGTATGGGATTTGGCAAGGATATCATCTACATAGTCTTCCATAAAGATGTGCATCACGTCATGAAAGATAGTGGTCATGGCCCACTAATAGGAAGCCTCTTCATTCTTTAGCCCAAAATGCATCACATTCCAACAAAACATGCTCCATGCATAAGTAAAGGTTATTTTCTCTTGGTCTTCTAGAGCTATCGTGATCTCATTATACTTTAAAAATTCATCCATAAATGAAAACATAGAATGGCCCGCTATCAGATCTACAATGGTGTAAGTGTTGGGAAGGGATAAATCATCTTTAGGAAATGCTTTATTTACATCCCAAAAATCAATGTAGATGCATATTTTGCCATCCCTTTTTGATATAGGAACAATGTTTGATATCCATGATGCATACGCTAGGGGCCAGATGTTGGTACTAATCAATTTCTACAATTCAACTTTGACTAGTAGAGCTATGTGGGGATGCATTTTCCTAAGTTTTTATTTGACTGGCTTGACCTCTAGATAAATATTAAGGTGATTGAGGATTAAAGTTGAGTCTAATCCTAGCATGTTTGCATAAAACCATGAAAACTTTATTTGTCTCTCTTCAAAGAAGTGAATGAATGAGATTCTTTCCTTTGTGTTTAAATATTGCACCAAATGGATGACCCTTGGTTCCTGTTCAATACTAATGTTGACTTTTTTAGTTGGCTTAATTAAAATGGACAATCTTTCCTCAAAGTGCATAGGTAAGGTATCAATCATCTCATCCATGGGTGTTGTAGTTGGTTTTTCACCATTGGATGTGTCACTTCTATTTATTTCCATTGAGGGGATTGATATTAGACCTGGCTATGTGTATTTCTTTAGTTCTTTATGGATGAGATGGTTTAACCACATTAAGGTAGATGAAGACATCATGGTCAGTATCAAAATGGGGAATATGGTGAGGTTCAGTTGTATCCTAGATAATGAGTTTGAGATGGACTAGGCAAAGTGATTCATAATATGAAAAGGGTTTTGTGGGTTTTAAAGACATGACCTTGTTAGATGGCTCATATGATGTATCAGTTAGGTCGATGACATGTGATTCTTCTAAAGTCTCAGGAAAAGTAGAGCTTGTGAGTGGCTCATAATAATCATCTTCAAATTTTACTAGAAAGAAGTTAGGAAATAGGGTTTGAAACCAAATCCCTTCAATATGTTCATCATCCTCATATGATGCACTGTGACATGTCTATTTTGTAGTAGCCCCTAAGTTTTTTAGCTACATTCTGACTCTTGGTGAAGTAAGATACAGATGAGAAGTTGATCTTTGTGCAGTGAAATCATTGGATACATGAATGTGAATAACATCACATTCTTTGTCATGGATGGACTCTTTAGAAAATGATTCAAACTCCCACTTAGTGGAGTCATTATTGTATTCATTATTGGAGGTGTCCCTGAGCGGTTCTCTTGTATGGTGTGAACTAGGGAGAGATAAATTTATGTTTATTATATTAGTTTCCTTCTTACTATTACCACCTCTTTCTTTTGGTACCTATGCTAGAGCAGAAGAGATGGAATCACAGTGCTTGGGAAAAGACTTAGGGGTGCTCTGTGCTTTTCCTTGTTTGCTATACCCTATCCCTATTTTGGCTTTTTTGGACGAGAACTGTGCTACGAGAGGTTCAACAATGCCTTTCCCTTTCCCTAAGGGACCTTCTCTCATATATCCCATCTTTTTTATTAGATCAAAACCCTTTCTGTGTAGATGGGGGGAGATGTTAATACCTTGTTTACTAATTTCTTCTATTGTGCTTGGGGGTACTCCACTTGCCTTAACAAAATGTGTGTGATATGGTCTAGTGGTGGATGATGGTTTGCCATGAGATCTTGGAGAGAGTGTGGGATCAAATAAGGAGACAAAGTACTCATCTATCCCTCTTCTTTGTAGTTTATACTTCATATCAAACTCCTTCACCAACCTATCCATTTCTTCATAATGTGTATATTTAGGATCCTTTGGTGATGATGGTGAAGGAAGGGAAGAACTTGAACAACCAACTTTCTCTTTACCCTTAGTTGATGTAAATGAGTGGTTGCTATTTTGGCTAGTAGAAAATAAAGTATCGGTCGATGTGAACTAGCTGATGTCATTTGTCAGGATGCTAGTGTCTTCCTTGTTATGAGGAACAAGGGAGTTACAATATTGTTCAAAGTTTTGGTCCCCAGGTATGGTTAGATTTTGACCCATGTATGGAAATTTAAGACATTGATGGCAAGTGGAGGGAAAAACTTGCATGTCATGAATATATGGTCTTGCTAATAAGATGCTATAAGTTAATTGCCTTTGGAGGATCTCTCCTCATCATCACAAGCTTTGATTGTGATTTTATTCCTTGGATCAACAATCAACAACATCTTTCGTATATTGTACGACTTTTACTAAATTTAGTGTGAAAATGTTGAGACCTACCCACCATCAACCAATGCTCTCTTATCCCTATTTATGTGGATAAAGACTTCAATATGAAGAGGGAAATTTTTTGGTTGGATGATGGACATCTCATCTTGGGCTGAAAAGGAGATGCAATGAGGAGCCACAAGATTGCTGACCATGTTTTGAAACCTGCTCACATCTAGGTCATTTGGGACTAAGGCTTTGGTGAGGATTTCCTTATTCTCTAACAAGATTTGTGTCAACTCAAAAATGGAGATATGAGTGGGAGGCTTAAGAAACTAGTTGATTAGGTTGAGTTTAGATAAGGAGGAACTTGTAGTTGTATGATTAAAATCTATCTTAGGTCCTTGTAAAATTACTTTAGAGGCCTAGACTTGGGTAAGAACATTTGATGATTGTTTTTTGTTTTTATACTTAATTATGATGACATTTGTGGTGTCATCAAGTTTGAAGATCATGCCAATGGTGTTATTGTAGTGATGTACATAATTAACCTTATAGTGTGGAGGTGCCTTCTAATTAGCTCTAGAGGACTCACCCTTTTCATGACTCATGAAAGGGTTCTTGAAGGTTGTATGGTCTACATTGTTGCTAAGATTATTCACTTCAATAGTTCCATCATTAATTAATTTTTGTATGTTGCCCTTAACGGTGAAACAAATGTTCGTTAAGTACCCCCTATTTCAGTGATAGACACAAATTTTCTTGTCATTCAACCACTTAAATTTGACTTGGGGTTCATAGGGTTTGGCCTCAAGTAGCGCAATCAATTTATCACCCAAAAGGGTTTGTAAAGAACTCTCATAAGCCACCCTGATAGGTGTATACTCCTTGGGTATATCAGAAGACTGAAATCTTCATGGGTGAGGAGCTTGATAATAAGCAACTTATTGATTAGATGTAGAGGGATTTGTCATATTACCTCAATAAAATAGACATCCATTATCTTGTCGAGGTGTGTTTGGATTGGTGTTGTTGATGATAGGACCTGATTGATTTAGAGGGGGTTGAGTTTGAGGTTTGAAATGGTTGGCTTCAACCACCCCATCATTGGTGGTGTTTTTGTTATTATTTCTCCACCACAATTTTTTTTTGTTAGTCGACCAATTAGACGAATTATGATTCTGTGTGGAATTTTTGGAGAAACTGTTACCATCTTTAGATAATTTAATAATGTCATTTTTTATCAAGGTTTCTTCTACCTTGGCAGAATTTTCTAAGGTAGTCTTAAAATCTCTAGGCCCTTGAAGTTGGAGCCTATAATTCATGGCTTTTGAGAGACTATTGATGAAGATGTTTGTCTTCTCTTTGTCCAGTATGTCTCTATGATACTTGGCAAATGTATGTCTCCACTATTGTAGGAAGACCTTGAATGATTCACTAAGAATTTGTTTTGTTACACAAATCGATCATTGTAACTTCTCTTTCGATGTTATAAGAATATTGGGTGATAAAAAAAGAGGCTGATAGGTCAAAGGTTTTAATTTTGGAGGGTAGCTTGGAGAACCACTCCATGGCTTGCCCCCCGAGGCTTCTATGAAACAAACACATTAGGTAAGTCATGTATAGAATTTTCTAAGGTGATCTTGTGCATTTGATGTACCAAAATATTTATCATATTTTGGTATTTTCACATTTTGAGGGAAAGGTGTGAAGGTAATGCTTATATTGAATGGTAGAGGATACACCTTTTCATGGCTAAACTCTAGGGGTTGTATTTTCCTTTGCTTCATCCTTTCCATTTCTAATTGTAAGTCTTGTAATTTTTGTGTGACAATATCAAAGGGTGACTCTTCTTCATCTTATTTTGGATTGGTCACATCAAAGTTAGGTGGCAATTTCATGCCTTGTTGTGCTAATGCTAGTATGTAGCATTCTTTTTGTTTCTCAAGTATCTTGTCAATGATATCAACAAGTTTGAAATTTTTCTAAAAGTCTTCAATTTTAGTTTCAATGCTCTTTTCATCCCATACGTTAGATGAACCCATTTTGGAAAATAGTTCTAAACTTTGGTTGAATAAGGGTTACTCATGCATAACTGCATTTGGTGAACAATTTTTTGGGGTAACATGTTAGATGAGATCTAGAGGTTTCATGTGTTTGATGGTTTTGCTAGCTATTCTGGCACTCACCCATATAGGTGATCATCTTGGCTTCATAATAATACTAGTTTTGCATAGTGACATGAGAAGTGAATAGGATTCCTCTAACTCTCATGCATTTTCACAATATGAGGATTTCTATTGACCATGATTCATTAGGAGTAACAAGCTAGGATAGACAAGGTGTTTGGAAATATTGATAGGAAAAGGTTCGATCTCGCGAAGTCGGGTAGGGAATAGATGTTGTCTCTCCAAAAGTTTTTGACTTGATATGCTAAATAAAGCAATGAGGGTTATTGGATTAATAATATTGTTCATAGCTTTGCTTGTTTCAAAAATGGTTTTGGTGAATTTTAGGATCTCTTAGTCTAGAGAAAATCAATGGGAAAAAGGGTATCCAAATCCATCATTCATTTGCAAATGTCTAGTACGCAAATAGCATCTGTTTTAGGTTATTTCTCAGATGCATCATAGCATTGATTAAATACTATATTTTATTGATCATATGCACTATTTTTCTAATGAGAAGTATTATTTAAATGTTCAAATGCACTATTTTATCTATCATATGTGTTTTTTTGCAAGGAAACTATGTTGTTTAGGATTTAGATACATTGTTTTGTAGTTATATGCATTATAAAAAAGTTCAAAAGCATCACAAGATTATCTATATGTGTTGTTTGGAGTGATAGATGCATTATTTTAGAGTCTTTCATAGATGTTCTAGTTTTGAACTTGGCTTCTCATTATCAGTTTATAATCATATCTTTTGGAAGGACTGTGATTCAAACTGGAGTTTGTTATTAATTTTTTTTAAAAACACATCCAATCACAATAGTAGAGGCCACGATAAAATATAAAACTGTATGCACCTAGAAAATTGAAGAAAAGGGCTTCCTAACAAGGTTATCTAGAGCAGGTGACTAGTGTGTTTTAGTTTTTAACAATCAATGTTCAGATTTACCTCTAATGTAGTAGAGAGCTTCCCACCAATGCTAAGGAGGTTTGGTGCAATCCCTTTAGAGACTACTAGAGGAAGGCTATGTTCTAAACATGGGTGGCTTGTATTTGATTAGGAATGTAAGATTGGGAGGCATTTCCTCTCACTGGCCCTACTAGGGAAACTCGAGAGGTAGCCTTTCTACGATTGAGTAATCCTACCTAGTAGAAAGCAAGAAAATAGAAATCATAAATATGTTTGGGAATTTGATCTTACTAGTAGAGTGAGAGCATATCTTTACTATTTTGACCTCCCAAACACAAAAAACAAGTTTTATCCAATTCCAAGCCCTTAGCTAAAGTAGAAAAAGGGGCTTCTAGTTAAACTATGTGTTTGTTCTTTCTCTGTTTGACTGTTACTAACCCTCATTGAAGGTTTGGCATTCTAATCAACTCTTGTGAGTTAAGAGCATAGGCCTACTTCTAATTAGATACATGATGTCAAATGTACTAGTTAGAGTAGGAAATGGACTTAAAAGAAAATACCACTATCTAATACATGAGGGTTATGATATACTTACCTATTTTGGAGCTAGCAAAGGCTAGGTGCATTTTTTAGGGTCTTCATTCCTGTTTCACATTTCTAGTAGCTTGAGAATTCTTGATAGCTTAGATAAGGTATAAACAACATCAAAACATAATAAGACCAACACCATCATTATGAGCTTAGAACAAGCTTTTTGATGATATTTTATTTTCTAAAAATGGAGTCTAGATGCTCGAGTTATGAGCGAGAAATTGAACATTGCTCCTTATGGCTTAAGAGGGCATGTACAAGGCTATTGATGTAGTGATGATGTCACCAATATGCAAGCATGAATTTGATAGCCATATGGTTGTCACCTACAAAAGGAAATTATTTTCCAAAAAAAAAAGTTTGGCTGCCTGAAAAAAATAGGTGTCAGTCGCCAAGAAACCTAGTTGGTTGCTGGGAAATAATCTTAGTCACCATATTTGTTTTGTTTTGGTAGTTGTGGTTGAAAGTTGGCCATGAGTGGAAGAGCAAGCCATGTTGGTGGAAATGGGCAGTGTAGAGAAGGGTGTGGGGAAAAAATCAATAAGGAAGAGGTGGGTCATAGAGGTTTTGTGGCAGTGACAGAAGAGGCTGGGGCATGGAAGGACACACAGTGGTGGCTATAGTGGAAGAATACATGGTGGCAAGTAGCTATGACAAAGGAACAATAGAGCAACAATGAAGAGAAGGAACTATGGGCTGAGGTGGTGGTGTGACCTGTGGTAGTGGTGGCACAATCTAGAAAGTTTTTTGTTTTTTAAAGAAATAATTAGACAAAAAAATAGCTCTAAATTTTTTTTTCACTATTTTTTAACTTTTTAAATTTTTGTTATATATATATATATATATTGCATCTATATATATAAAACAAAATAAAACTTACACAACAACTAATGTAATGAATAAATAATTTACAACAAGAAAATGATAAAATAATAAAGTAAAAATGAAAAAAAAAATTACCTTGTGGTTGTGGTAAAAGCACTGCAGCATTAGGGGAGTGGTAGATTTGATCTTTGTGAGCTTGGAAAAATCTTTGAAAGTTTTCTAATCTTGGTATGAAGTTTCTCACATGCTATAAAATCTGTAGAAGATCAAATCTGCACAAAAACTAGAGAAAAAAGAAGATCTAAAAGAAAAACAATAATAGATCTTAAAAAAACAATATTTTAGCAAAAAAACTTGAAGAACAGTTTATATCTATGCATATGGTTTTGGAAGAAAAATTTGGTCACCTCGTTCAAATTCACCCATATTATAATCAATGAATAGTTGTTCAATTATAATGCTCTTTGTTAACTGTACAATATACAATGCTCATTATACAAATTTTAATCACCAAAATCATTAACTTGGTATTTAAATGTTTGTCTATAATAACTATATAGTTAGCATGGTACACAGGAGATCTTGTAACAACATAGTGGTCTTCTACAAATCATTGTGCCCATGACAAGTACTTGAGCTCACTCAAGGAGAACATGTTAGTCCAACTTTATAATCAAAGTGTTTGATCTCTTAGCTCCTCAAGTACTACTACACAATCTAAACTTTTAAATTCTTAATCTCATTCAAATCTATGATAAATTCTCATGGATAGTTATTGAAATTGTACCTCTCCATGTTGAAATGAAATTTTAAAGTTTTGCCAATGGTTCTTCACACTAAATCTTACATTCATATCACTCTAAGCTTTCCTTTTTGGTGAAAATTAAGAAAAACAAAAACATAGTAATAAATGCAGCCCTATATCTTGAACTAATTAAGAATTTTTGATGAATTGATTATACACATTTAAGATATAACTAAAGCTAACCCTGGAGTGCCCCTATATTTAATGAGAAAATTGGCTCTGCATTATTTTTTAGTTATATATACTTTTATGATAACACAGTGATGAAAGATAACCAATTATTGGTAATTTTAAAACACAAAAGTACACTTCTAGTATTGAATTTCTATTGTGAGATGTTGAATTGAATAAGTACCAAAAGAGAGAGAATGACAATATGCAAAACTAGAAGGTCCCAGGTCCAAATGTTAGAAGAAGCCAAAGATTTCATTACAAGTATCACCTCCCAAAATCTAATCATAGAGACAAAAATAAATAATTTGTAGAAATGCAAGATGGAGAAATAGAAGAGTTGGAAAAGGTTCCAAAAAACTCAAAATTGTTAAATTTTCCAAAAAATTAAAATTCATATATGTTGGATGTACAAAAATCCAAAGTGGGGAACCATGTACAACATAATAGAGGCAACTATTAGAAAAGATGCAAGGGTAAAATGTAGCACAAACCATAACTAAGATACATGTAGGAAAAAAACTTGTGTATCAATATTTCTTGTAAACTTAGATGAAGAGAAATAAAATCCCTTGATAATTTTGGGTAAAACATGCCTAGAGAATATTTGCAATCTAAGAAGAAATATCATGAGAGATTTTAATGACCCCCATTGCTTTGATGCTAGGATGATGATTGTGACCTCATTTAATATCAAGCTAATACAAATAATCTAAAAAGTGTCACAATAATACTTAGTCTACAAAATAAATGTCTTCCATTAAAAAATGGACTTGTTGCCTTAACTTTACATAGTTTTACTATGGCTGAAAGTCATTTGTCTCCTTTTCAATCTAGCTACATCAAAGAAGTTTTTTAATTTCACAATTTTAAAACTCTTTAGCATTGGATCACATAATTTTCAATCTGCCCACTTCTATGAAGATGTTTGAAAGAAGAATATTGGTCACATAATTCTTAAGATCCAAATTTAAAAATAAGGCTGATGAAACACTCATGAGCCTATTTTCAGATGTAATTTACATGCAGCAAGAAAGAAAATGCATAGACACACTCCAAGTTTTAACTCACATCTTGGTAATAAAAATTTATGGATGTCCTTAAGATGAAATGAGGAATTAATATTTTCTAGAAAGATAGGATTTCTTAAAAAATGCATTTTTTCTAATGATATTCAATACTATTAAAATAGTTAAGAAGCTAGAGATGATGATGTTAATGTTGAAAATCATCTACCTATAACTTGCAAGTCACTATTGGTGTTCCTAATATAAATGGTCACAAAGCCATTCATAATGTTCATGCAAGCAACAAGAAGTTGGGGAAAGATGTCTTACTTGATGTTGTTGCCATGAGAATACCTAGGTTTAGTGGTGCTTGGTGTAGGGCACCTAGGTGACATGATAGGTCATTTCATCAAATTCAAGGAGATTCATTATGGAAGACATGGAGACATGCTTCACTTTACTAAACATGTTGAATTTTTCTTATTGTAATAAGGTTGATCTTTGTTTGTGAGGTCAAGGAAATTAAGGTGCAATATAAGCATAAGTTACCTTAGTCCTATGGATCTTATTTTTGGTTGTTTTAATCAATAAATTGAATTTAGGTATGTTTTTTGAATAATTACACCTAATTTAAGTCCTAAGTGTTGCAAATGTCAAGATGATTAAGTTCTAGGAACCAACAGTGGAAAAATTGCATTTTCGGGAAAAGTTGACATTTTTTACAAAATCATTACAACTAGTCTCGTAACTACTCAAACCAACTAGGTATTGATTGGGGATGATGCGTTTGGATTCTAATACCCTCTATGAAGTCAGTGGTATAAGTAGGTGTACATTCAACAAGGTTTTGAGAATAAATATACAAATTTTCATAGCATTTTGTCGTTGAATGAAACTATATGAATTGGGGGACCAAATAAAGTTGCATGGTTTGAAATTATTCTAATTATATATTGCATTGAATTTTATTACATTTTTATTGGTGTAGTCTAAATCATGTTACAACATTTTCATTGCTAGTAGGTTTGAAAACCCTTAAATTGAGGGTTTCATGCAAGATGTGGCCCTAACCTACAATTCTATAGTTGATTTTTTATGCTTTTTTGGGGTTTTAAAGGTTAGGGTATGTATTTTGAGATTTCAAAGTTATATATCTTTCTCGAGTGATTCAAGGGTTCTATGAACGTGCCCTAAACTAGTAATGACTATGCATTCAACCATGAAAGTGTTGATTCTAGGGATAAAACTTGGAATGGATCCCTAGAACTTGGTTGGTGGCCATTTCTTGGAGAAAAAGGTTAGGTAAGACATCCTACAAAAACAAACCAGTCGTAAGGACCCATCCTTGCTCATTTCCAAGTGATCCAGGTATGATTTGGCTAATTAGGTCTATGAGGCTTGCATAGGTTCATTGGTGTTGGAGTTGGCTGGAGAGTTGGTGCTTTGAGGATTTATGTAACTTCTGGAAGGGTATTTGAAACCCTAGTTTATTTCCCAAGTCTATTGGAGAAAAACTAAGTTACTCTCCTGAAACCTTAGAAAAGGATAGAAGATGAATTAGGCCTCTTAAGAGAAAATTTGTAAGGTAGAATTGGGGGAGTCAAGTAATTGCAGGAGTCCAACCCTTGAGTTTTCCTTGAGATTTTTTAGGTTTTAACTTGATCCAAGGAATAGGTTGGAGTCCATTTCTCGGTTTAAGCCATTTTACCATTGTTTAGCCTTAGAGTCACTAGTAGGGAAAGATTTATTGAAACTGAAGAGTTGTGTAGGAATTTGGCAAAGAATTACATGTCAAACAAGATAGCATAAGGGATTAATAGAGTACTGAGAGTAATTTAAGATAATGCAGAAGAGGTTGGTAAGAGTAAAATTAGGAGTATCCAGGTAGTAATGGATAAGATTATGGATATCTTATTAGAAAAAGAGACCCTTTAAGGGGATGAGTTTAGGGCCATTCTATCTTAGTTTACAGAGATCGTGGACACCAAGAAGGATGTATAGGTTTATCCTCAACTAGCATCACCTTGATATATATGGCTAGGAAGATTCAAAAACCATATTGTAAATTTATACAATGAAATGGGATACAAGAATCCTTGTATTTTTTTGATATGTAGAGCTATTTTGTGTCTTTTGTTATACATGTGTGCCATTATGTAGAATATGTATATAGTTTTCTATAATAAAAATATAAATATTATTATATGTGATTTGCAAAGATTTGTGGCTCTATAATAAGTAATAATTTTGGTTTTGAACACAAAGATCAAAGCTGAAGTGGATATGTTTATTATTAAAGGGATGAATCAAGTGCTTTAAAAGGCTCGCACAAAGGAAAGTAAACTTCAATCTTTAGTAGATTCTAGGTGTTGTTTCTAGGATAAGAATCCTATTAGCATGAATGTTGATGCTATGATAGAGCATTATAGAACATTGTGATGACTATGTTTGTCATTGATGACAACATAGTAATGAGTTTGTAAAGACTAAAAGAGCAGTAGACTACAATCTTTGTATTAAGGACAATACATTACATATCTACTTATGCATAGTTACAAGCACATACTATAGTATGAACTAGACACATGGGCAAGTGCATAGAGCCTAAATCAACAATGTATAGAAGATATTGATGATTTATAGAGAATTACATGGAAATAGAACATTGAGAAAATAGTTTCTATTGTATAATCAATACAACACATTGTATTTTGAATGAAGGGTTTCCCAGTTAACTAGAGGTAGTACACTGACCACTAATGATGTTAGTGAGTGTATAGGTATGGAAGTCGCATGTGTGAAATTTTGGGTATAACTATGAGCTGACAACATTAATTAAATGTGTATTTCATTTAATTAACACATGGTAAAGTGTGAAGCTAACTCAAGGATTTAATATTGAGTGTGGTATAAAGGAAAGATGTTTTTTGAGTTTCAGATATCATGATTTAGATTAATGAGCAAAGAAGAGCTACAAATTGTGAAGCAGTAGAGCACAGTGATCTACTAATGTCTGTATCTGACCTTAAGGGTTACTATGGATGGATATAGACTTCCAAATCTGATTGCATGATTTGAAGGTGAAGTAGTCTGATGTACTAGATGGAGGAAGAAGTACTTTATGAATACCTTTATAAGGGCTGCTATAATTTATGATACCAACCCTATATGCTCAAGTTAAAAAAATCTTGAAAATGTATTTTTGGCATGTCCTTGTGTGTTTTTTACTTCAAACATGTAGCTGACAACTTTTTTTTTTCACCAAATTTTGATGAAATGAAAAGGGTTTCTGAATAATGTTCTTATCTTTCCATAAATGTAACGTTAGTCAATTATGAGTTCAGTAAGCAATTATTAAATATTTTCTAATAGAGTTATGTATAAAGTGTTAATTGACACACTGCTTGAAAAACAACTATAACTTTCAAATGGTACAACATTTTTGAAATCAAAAGATGCATCACATTCTATGCTTCTTCTACTATAAGGGGAAAAATATAAATTAAATTTTGCAAGAGTTTTGAATTAGTTAAGTTGGTCAGACACGAGAGTTTTTTATTTCAAAAATACTAAAGTAGAAAATTAATAATTACTTATTTATTTAGAGTAAAAATACCCAAAAATATATGTCACATCCAAGCATGAGTCTACTTCTTCTATCTAGAATATTATTTTAAAATATTATTTTAAAATATTATCATTTGATTTTGATTAAGGTGGTCAGACATACATCTACTTCTTATTTTTGTCCTAAAAATTTTGTACTATTGCATTAAAATTTAAAATTTTGACCAATCAATTTTTGTTGTTTCTTCAAATAAAGCCTAGTAGTTTAGAAACTAAATTAAATTTCCTAAAGATTCTTTTGTCTCAACTTTTTGATATAAAGTTTATAACAAGTAGAAAATTGCATGTCAATTTGACATAACCTGGATTTGCTAATATTTTATTGCCACTTAAGAGCATAGTTTGGTTGATCATGATCTTGCACATACTCTGAGGAGTTCTATGTAGTAAACCAGTGATAATACTTATAAAAAATTTATGAAGCTAAGGGTTCTCTTCTTTACTATTTTTATAGGTGGTACTAGATATGAAGCTTGATTTTTGGTTAATTTTTTATCAGTTAGTAATACAGATGCATACGTATAAACCCTAAACAACTTTAAAAGTGTACATAGAAAAATAGTTCTAGATATAACCTCCTATATAGGACATTTAAGGGGAATCTCAAAAGAAACTCTTACAAAATAAATAGAACACTAATTTATTTGCAGACTTTAGTATTATTGAACCTATAATCAGGATGATAATAGATGGGTAAATCTTTCCACTTGAATAAAAAATATAATTTCACTTAACTATAACAAAAGCTTCATTCGATAAAATATTAATAATCATTTACTAAACACCATGTTGAACTACTAATTAAATTTAGGAAAGAATAAGTTTGAGAAAAGAAAATGGAGAGGAATAGGACATGTGCACATAGGAAACACTTTACACAAGTTTAACTAATTTTCAAAAGACCAAATTTTAGTTGAATCTAGGGAAGATAGTATGGGTTACCACTTGATTTTCCTAAGTGGGTGTATGATGGTGAAGAACTACTTGGAATTGAAATAAGCCTCAAGTGATCTTGGAATTTCTTGTATACGTAGAGATACAATTGAAATCAATTATTTCTAATATATGTTAAAGTAAAGTTTTCCACATATTAAGGGTCTTTGATCAAAAAACTAATAGACTTATAATGAAAATACATTTTTTACTTAAAATAGTAACAAATATAAGAATATTGAAATTGTATGTATTGCAATCCAGAAGCAGTCTATCATCTTATGGTTAGAGCATCCAGCATAGTTCATTTAAGGAAACATGGTAAGAATATACTTAACTTATTGCAAGAAAAAGAAAAATTCATACACATAGTCCCACAATCTAAAATCCTAATCACCAAAAAAATTTATGATCTTGCTAGGCACAATCATTTAGAGTGTTAATGCACACAAAAAATTATAAAAATAACCCCTACTAACTGTGAAAGCTAACAAAGTGGTCAGATTTGGATGGGCTAGAATTAGGGCATCAAAGTATATGCATATCCATTGGAAGCATGAATCCTATCCAATCAACCATATACCTCCCATGAGATATGCCCAAAATCCTCATCTCTAGAAATAACCCTCACTATCCTAAAAGTGTTATGATTATTTAGGTCTCACAACCCTTAGCTCCAATAGCTCCAATAGCGCACAAAAATGAAATAATTAATTAACAAGAAAAAATTTCAATATTTTGTTATCTGTGTTGATCTCAGATTGGTTTTGAAAAATGAGTGTCAACACATTTAAGTCATTTACTTAGTTCATGCCGAACTAGTAATACATGTTGAGTACAACATGTAAATAACAGACTATGCTAAATTGCAATGAGTGCTGAGTCACTCATATGCTAAGTCACTTAAGTGTCTAGTAGACAAACCATGCTGAGTGATTCAAGTTTCAAGTAAGAAGTTCATGCTAAGCAGTTGAGATGCCGAGTCAGAAGTAGAAATCTAGTATATGCCAAGCATCACTAACTTCATATACCAAGTAACACAAATTGGACATATTTGTTTGTTAAGGCACAAACAACTATGTAAACCATTTTCAAGATGACTTAAAGGTAGACCTCAATATTTTTGAGATACAGATGAATCTACATGTAGATTCCCTATGCAATTACATGAAATCAATCAGAAAATAGAAAGGTTTAAGTGGCAATATGGATGAATCTCAGCCATGGATGCATATCTAACCCTAAACCACCAAAGTCTTTATAAGGAAGATGAAGCCCTAATTTTTTTGTAGTGAAAAAGAAGGAGAGAAACAAGATAACAAGGGGTGAATGATCAAATTGTTCATAGAGCATTCAAGGTGACTTAGCAGTGAGAGTAAATTGTAGAATCAGTTAAGTGTAGAATAGAGGATAGAGGATACATCATTGATACATAAAATCATAAAGGATCAAGAAGGAAAACCTATGGATTTGATCTTTAATCAAGAAATCTAGTGCCATTCACAAGATCTATGCTGAGACATTTTGACAAGTGATTTTAGTTAAATCTCCTAAGCGAGGTAGTACTACTAGGCTATACAAAATCCTTTAATAGGGTGGCATTCCAAGTGAATGATCTAAAGTCCTTTAACCAAACACACTTATAACAAGGTGTTAAAATCCTCTAACAAGGTGGGACTTAACAGTCTCTATAAGCCTTTAATAGGGTAGGCCTTTCACAGGGAAAATCATGTTTCATGGTCAAACTATTGTAACCTTAATTGGCTACACTTTATTTCTATAGGAGTAAATATTTGTGGGTGTCATCCCCACCCCAATTTTAAGTTCTCATTTGGAGGGTTTTTGGGCTATCATATTTGGTGTCGAGTGTGTGTGTTTGATTACATATTTTAGATGCATTTGGTTTACATGTTACTTCAGTTTATAATTTGAATGCATCTAATGAATGGTGAAAGCTTTATGTGTTAAATTTTGAACTTTTGATTCACCCCCCCACACTTAGAATTTTACCTTTCAATTTTTAATTCCAACAATTGGTATCAGAGTTGAGTTCTCAAAAGGAGAAGCTTTGCAGCTTAGAGAAAAGATCTTGAAATTGAAGTCTACAAACTAGGAAAGATTACTGAGAATCAAGGAATTGAGATACAACTGACTCTGCATCAACTTGATGAGGCTAGAGAAAAGTTAAGGAAATCATTAGAGAGAAGGAAAGAAATTACCATTTTAGAGAATGACACACAATACAAAGATATTGAGACCATCAAGCTATTTTCCAATGGAGACTACAATGAATTTGATGCATAAATTGTAGATTTGATGGAAAAGAATCGAGTACAAGCTAAGGAGATTAGAAATCTCAAGAAAGAACAAGAATCTCAAGCCATGATGCTGTCTATGATAACTAAACAAAAGAAGAGAGCCATAGAAGACAAGGCCATGATTGAATAAGAAAAAAGAACTCTAGCAAATAGACTAGAAGAGAAGTCAGTAGAGCTAACTAGAGTCTCCAACATGCAATTGGATACCCTAAGCTAGATGATGAATGCTCATCATGAGTTGAATGTCAAAGATATTGAGATAATTGCATTGAAGTTGCATAATGAACAACTAGAAAATGACTTAAGAAGAGAAAGTGAGATTGTTGAAAGTTTCAACAAGCCAAATGAAGCCATCAAGTACTTTGAGCAATTGTGAAGATCCCCTAGATCCAACAATGATACATCAGGATTAGGCTATACAAGCACCAAAGAAGGAGAACCAACCAAAGTTGCTGAAGAAAGGAATAACAAAGGTAAGAACTCCAAAATGACCTATCATTATTGTGGTAAGAAATGGCATACTGCTAATGTGTGTAGGAGCAAGAATCAACATATCAAGCCTAAGAACATGACTCGTTATCATAAGTGCAACAAATAAGGCCATCGGCAACATGAATGTAGAACTAGAACTATTAATGCACCAAGATTTGAAGGTTACTACTATAATTGTCATAAATATAGACATAGAGCCTTTGAATTTAGATCCAAATCCATTTGGTCATTGAGCAAGTCAACAAAAGAAAGAATTTATGGACACTTTTATATTTGGGATTACAACACAAGACAAAGCTATCATTATGGTCAAAAATATGGACATATCCCTAAGAATTGCATTAGGACACACTTCAGTGTTAACTAAAATAGATGGTAAAGTAAAACTACATGTTTTAGCTATTTGAAGATTGGTCATATCAGTAAACATTGTCCAATTAGGCCAAGACACCCAATTGTGAGTTTGACAAAGGAAAAGGTAAAGTAGATGTTGAACACATCAGAGGTGAAATGAACAAGGCATAGAAAAATAGAGATGGATGCAATACATCAAATGAAGAAGGGTTCACTTTTCCTAATAGGTCAAGTGGTCACACCTCATCAAACTAAGAAAACAAAAGGTATGAGGGACTGATACTCAAAGTATTATAGCACTAAAAAGAATGGACTATCATGAATAAAGATGCAAGATGTTGTGAAAATTTCAAAGTTAAATCTTCAAGTTTTCATGTTGTTCCCAAGCATAGAAAGTCTTCAATAGATGCTGAATGAAATGCTAGTTAATACCAAGTTTCAGACTAAGTGAGTTGATGCTAAGTCTATAGTAGTTTTTAAGTGATGGGAATATAAATAGAGGTTGAGTGAATTAGAAATCATGTTGATTCCAAGTTTATAGTTATACAAGCACAAAGCATTGAATGCAAAGTTTTAAAGGGTATATGGTTTATTTTCACTAATTTTTTTGTCATTTAGAATTCAAGCAAGAGAAAGTAGAGTAGAAGGCAACTCAAAAATTTGTTCAAGGCATTCAAAAAGATCTTATTAATGATTTTACATCAGCTCTCCAAGATTTCCAAGGTATTTATTATAAGTCGAGCTACATAGTTTTTATTTGCATAAATCTTAGTTTGTCAAATAGCATCTAGCTCAAGGAATGTAGAAGGGAAAGAGGTTTTAAATGTTCAACTAGTTAGAAACTAGGTAAAACAACTTATATTCAAAGCTATTCCTGAGATAGCATATAACCAACACCCCTTAGGCACACTTTCCATGATTCTGCCCAAAGTAATTATGATCCAAGATGTCAAAAAATGCTAAGATTATAAGGTAGGAGGAATAGGAAATATAAAAATTAGAGAAGCCTACAAAAAACTTTGTGAAAATGGTGTTCTTAAGGAATAGTTCAAAATAGTTGAAAGGAATGGTTTGAAGCATGCCCCATATTTTCCCATGATGTTTAAAATAGAATGGATTAAGATAGAATTGAGCTGAACACACAACAAATTGTTGTGGCTAGAACATGACCAATTAAAATTTCAAAGAGAATAGTTCATAGGGTAACTACCTGCCCAAACCTAGATTAGCCTAAGACTCTATGAAGTGACTCCAAAGAATTTATAGAGAAAAATACAGGAGAAAAATGCAATAAACGAGGAATAACAATAGACACTATAACTGAGGCACTACTGGACTTTACCATCAGGATAATTTGACACAAATTTTATCAATCCAATAGATTGAATAGTGTACCTTGTATTGTAGTAGATGTGGGCTACAAAATTGTGAAGAAAGATCATACCTATAATCTAGCCAAGCTTCAATTGCAATAATTGACAAAGAATCTTAGAGCCAATAGGAAAACCAAGAGTGCATAGTGCAAATTTGGATCAATACTTGTATGTATACTCTTTTATGTTTAGAATACATTTCCCTCCTTTGCCAAGGTAAGTTGGAAAACAAAAAAATTCATAGCAGTTCAATTTAGTGAGTACATTGAGCAGATGAGAGAAAATTTTAAAATATTGATGACAAGCTACTTTGAGGACTTTAAAAGGTCAATGAAGGAAAGAATGAGAATACATGTTTCACTGATTGAGCAACATTATAATGATTTATGTTTCCTAGTTGATGTTGATTACACCTTCATACAGGATGCCATACCAAGAGTTAGATGGTTAAGACTAGTTTGTTATGAAATCAATGTTGATGAAGCATATACAATATTTATAGCACTCCTAGTAGAGGAGATTGATAAAAGTGCAAAAATATTTGGGAATTTGATGTAATAAACTCAAAGATTGAGATGGAGTTAAAAATGGCCTCCACATTGAAAAAGAAAGATAAGCTAGTAAAGAAGCTTAAGGCCAAATTTGGTGAAGGATAAGGTGAAGAAGAAGAGGAAGATGATGAAGAGGATGAAGAGGAAGAGCCAATAACTAATCTAAGAACCTCTTGGATTAACTAAAGCCTTGGGAGAGGACAAGGACGAAGAATAAATAGAAGGTGCCAAGAAAGAAGAAGTCAAGGAAGCACCAGCACATGCTGAGCCAAAGAAGAGAAAGGCCAAGGAACAACCAGTGGCTAGGAACAAGGCAAAAAAGATTACAAAACCATGCCCAGCTAGGCACTCAAAAGGGCAAAAAAAAGACTAAGGCTATAGAACAAGGAGGCCAAGTGTAGAAGAAATAGGGAAGAAAGTATATTGCATAGCTTGATTCAGATGATGAAAGAACTAAATCAAAGGACACAAGACAATTCAGATTGGTAAGTCACAAACCACTCTTCGATCTTGAAAATATCTGTGAAAATGTTAGCAATAATGTAGATTTATCTAGTTTGAAAAATACTAATTTTGAAAAACTTGGAAGAGAAGAAAATAATTTAGTAGAAGAAGTAGTATATGCAACATTGTCCAAATTCAAGAACTCTCCACTTGAATTTGACAACACTCTACCAAAGGGTCTATATGACATTGTTGAATAGAAGTGGAATTATTGCTTAAACTTGGAGAAAGAAATCAAAGAATCAACATTAGCCCAAGTAATGTAAGAATTGAAAAAAGGGCAGATTACTAAGACAAACAAGAAATATGGAGGAAGGTTTCCACCTAAATATAGAGCCATCAACATTCTTTAGAAAATGTTGAAGATGTTGTAAAGAAATTCACCAAAATATGGAAATTGATTTATGGATTTGCAACTGTTAAGAAAGTAGAAGAGGATCCCTTTGAGGGTAGAAATAATGATGATGATGATGATGATGATGACAAAGAAAAAGATAATACTATTGAGGAGGAAACACAAATGATAGATGATGACATGGCTATAGCTAATTAGCAACAAGAAGAATAGAGTGTGCAAGACACATAAATGCTAAGTGTGAGCCCTCCACATGAAACTAATGTAACTATAGAAATTGTAATTGTCAGAGATTTTACTGATATTTTAGATCAAAACATTAATCCTTTAACTACAGAAGATTTGTAAAAGATACTAGACTAATCTACACTACAAGAAAGTTTAGTAATCTAGACTAATCTAGATTACTAAGGCAAACAAGAAATATGGAGGAAGGTTTGCACCTAAATATTGATCCATCAACATTCTTTAGAAAACGTTGAAGATGTTGTAAAGAAATTCACCAAAATGTGGAAATTGATTTATGGATTTGCAACTGTTAAGAAAGTAGAAGAGGATCCCTTTAAGGGTAGAAATAATGATGATGATGATGATGATGACAAAGAAAAAGATAATACTATTGAGGAGGAAACACAAATGATAGATGATGACATGGCTATATCTAATTAGCAACAAGAAGAATAGAGTGTGCAAGACACACAAATGCTAAGTGTCAGCCCTCCACATGAAACTAATGTAACTATAGAAATTGTAATTCTCAAATATTTTACTGATATTTTAGATCAGAACATTAATCCTTTAACTACAAAAGATTTTTAAAAGATACTAGACTAATCTACACTACAAGAAAGGTTATGTGAAAACCAAGTATTGGTTAGTGTAGATGAACTTCAAAAGGCAATAGCTGATATAACAAGGGACAAGCTGAATGCACAAGAGCCACCTTCTATCATCACTTTAGTTACTAGTGATAAACCTTTGATTCAAACATAAATAGAAATATCTACAAGGGTTGACACAAGTGTTAAAGTTGATTTAGTTGAGCAAAGATAAACAACATATGACTAACTTGATGCACAAACACAAGGTGCAAGTCAAATCATTTTGATTGACAAGAGAAGAACTAAACATAGTAAGGATACACTAAAGGAAAAGGATCAAGAGGCCATTCAAGAATTGGTAACTTTACCAAAATTTGGCACATATCCTACAAAAATCCTTTAGAAGCTGAGTAGGGAAGCTGTACCATTACAAATCTCAAGACTAGGCTCAAGCTCTTCAAAAGTGGATAAGGTAATTCACTATGGTGACATCACTTTAGATGAAGAGATAATTATTCCTAAGTATGATTATGATACAATGACTATAGAGAAAATAGGAATTTTTCAATAAGCTTTAGAAAAGAAGAGGCGTCAAGAAATGCTTAGAAAAGAGTATAGGCAAAAACAAGCACTTTAAGAAATTAAGGACATCTTCTTAGATGCATTTAGCTTGCCTACACCTGAAGAGACAAAGTCATTATTGGAACAATTGTTAGATATTGTGGAAAATGTCAAAAATGAAGACATTGACACAAGTGCAAAACTTCTAGAGTGGTTAGAAAAGAAATTCTATAGAAAAGTGAATGAGAAGATATTTGGTGAGATAACACTAACTCAATTTGCACTATCAACAAAGGTTGAGGATGTAAAGAAGGTACTTGAGAATATTTTCTCATTGTACACCAAATTGTGTGACTCCACACGCTTCATCCAAGAAACCAGACATATAATTCAAAGTCTGGAGAGGAATCTAACTATTTCAGGTACACAGCTACCTCAGAACCCAACTCATAGTGAGAAGCATTTTCATGCATTACTTCAGACAAAGAGTCAATTAGCTATGTTAATAGTAGAAGAGGCTAATATAAGAGCCAAGTTGACAAATATTCAAGCCTCCCTTACTCCACACAAGGAAATTCTCCATAAAGAGCTAAGCTATGTCGAAACTTTACCAAAGAAAGACCCCAATCTTTCATACTAGACAACCTAGTACACCTTGTAGCCGAGCTAGCTATCTGAATTTAGTCACTAGATGTTGCATCTAAAAAATGGGATGTAGCTTTGAAAATAATAATGGAAGTCCATAAATCCTTTTTGTACAAATACGCTATTATTGTATAGCCCATTTGACATAGGTGTCAAAAAAGGGGGGAAAATAGTAAGGATTAAGGCAGAAAGGGTGACTAAGAAAACAAAAGGGGACAACAGTGAAAGGGGGAGTCATAAATAATAGATGTAGATCAAGGGTTAGTAGTAATAGAGATAGAAAGATCAGAACAACATACATAAGTATAAGTGCATTAAAGTCAAAGAGTATTAGTAGAGATAAATCTACTCAAAATGGGGAACAAATTTTGGATATAGAACCGACATATTAACTCAAGGGGAGTTATAAATTTTGTGGTATATAGGTTATTGCAAAATTTTGAAAATTTGAAGTTTTGTATATAAGTTGAGTCATGGATATGTTATACTCAAGAAGATTAGATTGATTATGTATATTCAAGTGTTTTTGACACTCACGTTAAAGGGGGAGATTGTTGATCTTAGATTGGTTTTGACAAGTAAATCATTTACTTAGTTCATGCTAAACTAGTAATATAGAGTGAGTACAACATGTAAATAATAGACTATACCAAGTTGAAATGAGTGTTGAGTCACTCATATGCAGGGTCACTTAAGTATTGAGTAGATAGACCATGCCAAGTGATTCAAGTGCAGAGTAAGATAGTTGATGCTAAGCAGTTTAGATGTCAAGTGAGAAGCACACAATTAGTATATGCTAAGCATTAGTAAATTCATATGCCAAGTAACATAGATTGTACATGTTTTTTTGTTATGGCACAAATAACTATGTAAACCATTTTCAAGCCAACTTAAAGATAGATCTTGATCTTTTGGAGATAAGGATGAATCTACATGTAGATTCGATATGCAATTACATGCAACCAATTAGAAAATAGAAAGGTTTCAGTGGAAATATGGATGAATCTCAGCCATACATTCATACCTAACCCTAAGCCACCAAAGTCTTTATAAGGAAGATGAAGCCCTAAAATTTTTGTAAGAAAAAAAGGAGAGAAATAACATAACAAGGGGCTAATGATCAAATTGTTCACAAAGCATTCAAGGTGATTTAGTAGTGAGAGTGAATTGCAGAATCAGTTAAGTGTAGAATAGAGGATAGAGGATACAAAATTGATACATTAGATCATAAAAGATCAAGAAGGACAACATGCAGATTTGATCTTTAATTAGACAATCCAGTGCTATTCACAAGATCTATGCTGAGATATTTTGACATATGATTTTTGTTAAATCTCCTAGGAAGAGTAGTCGTAACAAGCTATACAAAGTCCTTTAACATGGTGACATTTTAAGTGAATCACCTAAAGTCCTTTAACCAGGCACACTTCTAACATGGTGTCAAAATCCTCTAACAAGGTGGGACTTAATAGTCTCTATAAGCCTTTAACAGGGTAGGCCTTTCATAGGGTAGATCATGTTTCATGGTCAAACTATTGTAACCTTAATTGGCTACACTTTATTGCTATAGGAATAAAGACTTGTGGGTGTCATCCCCACCCTAGGTTTCCATTCTTATTTGGAGGGTTTCTAGGTGATCATATTTGGTGTCAAGTGTGTGTGTGTGTGTATTTTATTACATATTTTACATGCATTTTCTTTAAATGTTATTTTAGTTTATATATTGAATGCATTTAATGAATGGTGAAAGTTTTATGTGTTAAAGTTTAAACTTTTGATTCCCCCGAACCTCTAAATTTTACCTTTCCATTTGTAATTCCAACAATTTGAACCCTTGTTGGTCAAAATTTCAACCAAATTTGGAAACCCTAAGTAGGTTTAAATTTTGGCCAACTCGGGCATTAAAAAAAAAATTGAACAAATATCTTTCTTCACAGGAAAATATATCAGGAAAAGTATTGGAAATATTGTACTTAATGTTTATATCTCCACATATGGTTTTGAAAGAAAAATTTAGTGTAATTAATGTGTATATCTGCAAAAATATTGGACATGTTTTTCTTAATGTTTATAGCTTGAAATATGTTTTTAAAAAAAAATTGGTCTAATTAATGTGTATATCTACTAAAATATTGGACATGTTGTACTCAATGTCCACATATGGTTTTGAAAGAAAAATTTGGTCACCTTGCTCAAATTTACCATATTATAGTCAATGAGAAGTTGTTTTCCTACAATGTTCTTTGTTAATTATACAATATACAATGCTTATTATAAAAAACTTAATCACCAAACTCATCACCTTGGTATTTAAATGTTCTTCTACAATAATTTAATAGTCAACATGGTACACAAGAGATCTTGTAAACACATAGTGGTCTTCTACAAATCATTGTGCCTACGAGGAGTACTTGAGCTCACTCAAGGAGAATATGTTAGCCAAAGTTTATCATCAAAGTATTTTTATCTCTTAGCTCCTCAAGTACTACTACACAATCTAAACTTTTTGATTCTTACTCTTTTTCACATCTATGATATATTCTCATTGATAGTTATTGAAAATGTTCCTCTCCATGTTGAAATGAAATTTTAAAGTTTTGCTAATGTTGTTTCTCACTAAATCCTAAATTCATATCACTCTAAGCTTTCCTTTTTGTTGAAAATTAAGAAAAATAAAAAATATAGTAATAAATGCAATGCTATACCTCAAACTAATTAAGAATTTCAAATGAATTAATTATACAAGCTTAAGATATAACTAAAGCTAACACTAGAGTGCCCCTATTTTTATAAGAAAGTTAGCTCTATAGTATTTTTTAGTTATATTTACTTTTAGGATGACACAACATGAAATATAATCAATTATTGGTAATTTTAAAACATAGAATTTCATTATTTGTGGTTAAAGATATTGTTAAGGAAATTGGCAAGGAAGCAAGGAAAAAAGTACACTTCTAGCTTTGAATTTCCATTGTGAGATGTTGAATTGAGTATGTACCAAAAGAGAGAGAATGACAATATGCAAAAACTAGAAGGTCCCAGGTCCAAATGTTAGAAGAAGGAAAAGATGTCATTACAAGTATCACCTCCCAACATCCAATCACAGAAATAAAAAGAAACAATTTGTAGAAATGAAAGATAGAGAAGCAAACAAGTTGAACAAGGTTCCAAGAAACTAAAAATTGTTAAATCTTCCAAAAAATTAGAATTCTTATATGTTGGATGTAGAAAAAGACAAAGTGGGAAAGCATATACTTGTAGACATGGGAGGTGGGGACCCAAATGAAGAAGAGAAAAAATGGTTATGTTGAAGGAAATATGCAAGGAGATAAAATAAAACTTGGAAAATTTCTAGGTGATTAAGTTCTAGGAGGCTATAGTTGGAAAATTGCATTTTGCAAGAAAAGTTGCTGACAACTTTTTGTCAATTTTGACAATTTTGGCAAAATTATTACAACTCATGTTGTAGTTACTCAAATCAACTAGGAATTAGTTGGGGATGATTTATTTGAACTTTAATGCCCTCTATGAAGTTAGTGGTTTAAGAAGGTGTAATTTTAAAGAGGTTTTGAGATCAAATATATGAATTTTTTGGGCATTTTATTGTTGCATGAAACTATACAAATTGGGGGACCAAATGGAGTTGCATGATTTGAAAGTATTCTAAGTATAGATTTGTTTTGATTTTGATTGGTTCAATCTAAAATAAGTTAGAGCATTTTCATTGCCAGTAGGTCCAAAAGCCCTTAAATTGAGGGTTTCAAGCAAGATGTGGCCCTAACTTGCAATTCTACTATTGGTTTTTTATGGTATTTTGGGATTTGCGAGGTTAGGGTATGTATTTTAGGATTTCAAAGTTATATATTTTTATTAAGTGATTCATGGTTTCTATGAACGTGCCCTAGATTGGAAATTACTGTGCATTTACCCATTAAAGTGTTGATTTTATGGACAAAACTTGGAATGGATCCCTAAAACTTGGTGGGTGACCATTTCTTGGAGAAAAGGTTAGGTAAGACATAATATAACAACAAACTAGTCCTAAGGACCCATCCTTTCTCATTTCCAAGTGATCTAGGCTTGATTTGGCCAATCAGGTCTATGAGGCTTGCATAGGCTAATTGGTCCTAGAGTAGGTTGGAGAGTTGATCCTTTGGGAAATTTTGTAAATTCAAGAATGGTATTTGAAATCCTAGATTTTTTGCCAAGTTTAATGGAGAAAAACCAAGTTACTGTCCTAAAACATTTAAAAAGGATACAAATAGAATCAGGCCTCTTAAGAGAAAATCTACAAGGTAGAAGTTGGGGGAGTCAAGTAATTATAGAAGTCCAACCCTTAAGTGTTCCTTGATAGGTCCTACATTTTATCTTGATTGAAGGAATAGGTTGGAGTCCATTTCTCATTTTGAGCCATTTTACCATTATTGATCCCTAGAGTAACTAATAGGGAAAGATGTGTTGAAACTAAATAGTTATGTAGGAATTTTGCATTATGTTGAAATAAGTTAGGAGGAGTCTTGGAGAGCTCTAGAAGATTGTGAAATGTAAGTTACCTTAAGTGTGGGAGCTAGGATTCTACCAAGCATTTGGTGTGAACACTCTACATCAGTACTGATCTTGTAAACCTCTTGAATGAAGTAGCAATTCTTACTGGAAGATGAGGTAAACAATACCTATCAAGTAAGGAAATAAATGATGCAATAGATAGGACTATGGTTGGTATGGAGGGAACATCAATGACTAATGGAAAGTGTAACACCTGACCAAGGGATACAAAAGAATTAACCTAAAGTTTCACCAAGTTTGGTAGCATTTTTTTAATTTTTTTTTGAAACATGAAAGATAAATCATTCACATCAAACACATAGTAGCGGAAGAAATAACATCCATTTAGCTGAAAACATACATAACAAATTACATTCCTTAAGGATCACATGACATTGAATCACATTTAAATTAACTAATAATAAGTACATCAAATACCACATCCATATGAGAGAATAATGAAAAGTCCAATGTCCTTAAAACCATATACATATGTTCCAAAGGTCTTTTGGCAAATTAGTTTTTAGAATTCTCAATCATCCAGTGTACATGTCACAGGGTATGAAGGGCTTAAAAGAATATACATATGTGAAAATAAAGTACATCATCCTATTCTAATCCATGATGCAAGTGCAATAAAGTAAATGAAACCTTTCACCATACAAGATACATCCATCCATCATAAAAGATATAACTAACTAAGTGTTCGGTTCCTCCCAACCATCAATAGCATCATTAGACCATTGTGGGCCCTAGCCATCCCTCCATACATAACATCTCAAGTCATTGAATAGATCATCGATATTATTGTAGTAGGAATGTCACTCCTAAAACATGCTACTACATGTGCATAAAGAAATATAACATGCTACAACATATGCATAAAGAAATCTAACATGCTACAACATATGCATAGAGAAATCTAACATGCTACAACATATGCATAAAGAAATTTAACATGCATGAATAAAACATAAGATGATCGTACAAAGTAGACAACATAATCTATCACATGCTAATCATCAATATAAGGATATGTGTCAATAAATAAAATCCATCATGATGATCCAAGAATAGAATAAAGGTAAATGCTAACATAAAATGCTCTAGCCACGGTGTCTTAGATGAATCTCCAATGGTAATAGTGAAAAAGCACTACCACCCAACCATGTGGGACCTAAATGGCCCACTCCCACTATGTTGAGGAGATAGTCTCAAGTCCCAAACAAGATATCAAATCACATAGCTCAAATACTCTCTAAGTCCAAGAATCCTAAAAGTATAATAACTCAAAGGTTCCAAGATAGACTGACATCTATATGTAGAGGCACACAAGACACGTAGGAAACCTACTATATAAATGGGAAAACTTCATCACATGAATCATGCTAGAGTTACCCTGGTAGTCTCTCAATAGACCTCAACCCCCTAGTGATCCCTATGTGGCCACTAGTATCCTCTTGTACTAACAAGGCATACTATGGAATGCAAGGTCACAACCAAGTGTTCTCTCTATTCCCATCCTACTCTGTACTAGCACTCAAGGAATGGGCAAGAACATACAATTAACTCTTATTAGGTTCATTTAAGTCATTATTTAGTGTAATGTTTTCACTTATTAAACAACTTATAATGAGT
Source organism: Cupressus sempervirens (assembly GCA_028749045.1). Lineage (NCBI taxonomy): Eukaryota > Viridiplantae > Streptophyta > Pinopsida > Cupressales > Cupressaceae > Cupressus > Cupressus sempervirens. The sequence continues at coordinate 227,530,417 of CM053793.1, forward strand.
TACCCTCACAGCCACTTAGGGCCCCAGCCCCCATCACAAGCCACTTCCCGACACTACATGTAGATAACCTACCCTAAGCTCATGAAATCACCAAAATCACAAAATAAATTCAATCCTATACAAGAAACTAGGAAGAATTATAAAGATAATCATAATATCATATCAGCTCTCTATGAGCAACTAAAAAGCATCAAATGATAAATCACAATATCCATCGGTTCTCAATGAGCAAGTAGAAATATCTCAAAATAATACCGATTGAAGACTTCCAAAAAGGTCAAGTCATACATGTCACAACATGACATCATCAATATCAAAGAAACACTTCAGTCCCATCAAGGAAACTATAAAGTATTTCAAATATAATTAATTGATGACTCAAAAATGGTTAAGTCAAGTATCTCACATACATATATCTCAGCTTACACAGGAAGAATGGAAAGCATTAACAATCAGTAAACCACACACATCATAGAGCATGCCATCACATTACCATGGTTGGGTTTAAAAAGATCAAGATCAAAAACATGACATCACATCTCATAACCCCCAAGCCTCTGGTAGATGTCCTATAACTGGTCAATAATCTAGTCAACCCATAAACCCCAAAATAGATAGCATAGAGAAAACGCAAAATGCAAGCACATGTTTTGGTTTATTGAAATCACATGGTTGATTTAAATGTGGGGTTTCAATTTTCATTTAAGAGCTAGATATCAAGTGGAGGAATATTATACATTTTCCTAACCCATGTATTTTTTTCAATAGATCAAAATTTTCCCCCATTACTCATTGAATCAATTTTCTAAAATGTTCAAAGGGTATTTTACATATTCACTATATTGAAAATGACCCCTCCTTCCATATTTTAAAATCAATTTCTCTGAACTACTCTAGGAAGGATTATTCTTTTAAATCATTTATCGCTTTCAAATAACTCAATTTATAATCTCAATAATTTATAAAACATCCACATAACCCTTAATTAATCTAATTTATATTAATTGTTAAATACAAACTATATCACTAATTCATATCTATTAACTTAATAACTTAAAAAAAAATATTAACAAATTATATAATAATTATTAATTATTAATTATTAATTTATAATAATTAATAATAAATAAGAAATATTATACAATACTTCATAACTTTTAAGAAGAAATGAATTAAAAACAACATATATATAAATACGTTTTCAAAATATAATTATTTGATAAATAGTTTTATTTGCAGGGAGCCTGATCAACTTTTAAAAACATTTTTCACTATAAAAATAATAATTTATATTTTTAAATTATGAAATTTACACAACCAAATTTATTTTAAAAGAATATATATATAATATATATATATATATATATATATATATATATATATATATATATATATATATATATATATATATATATATATATATATATATATAAAGATCAAGCTCAAATCTGAGACATGAATACAGTGTATCCTCTCTCCTTAAATTTATTTATTTATTCCTGCTAAGAAGATTTGTCCATAGACATTTAAACCATATCCCAATAAATTTCTCAGATCTACTGAAGAGAGCTATACGCATGTGGTGCTTTTATTTCCATACAAAAAATTAAATATTCACAATCAGGAATGCATACAACTAAAAACATTCATCTCAAGAATTCCTTAGAAAGCATTCAGAAGACATGAAGAAGACAGAAAGTAAAATGGAGTGAAATAGTATATGCAAAAATCATGAGTGTCTACCTAGACACTAATGGTAATTCGCTACTCGTTAGAATCTATAGAGAAAAGTCCCTTCCTTCTCCAACATTCGTGGCTCCACCCAAAAATGCACACCAAGCTACTAGGAGTGCCTGTATATAAGGACCTCCTAGGAAGCACCTAGAATGTCTCTAGAAACAACCAGAAGATAAGATAAGTGTTGACAACTAAGCACAAGACTTTTCCAACCTTCTAGATGAGTCACAAGGTTGTAAACACCATGTGCTTAATTTGTGTGCTAACTCCTGTGTTGTAGACACACATGCATAAAGAGATGCGCATACACCTAGGTAGACTTATAACTTTTATTTTAATTCTTTTTTTAACAAAAAAATAAAAATTCTTCTATTTAATTTCTTTTTATTTAATAAATTTATCATTTTATTAAATAAAATTAAAATATCAAAATATCATGTTAATTTTCTATATTAATTAAATCTTTTAATTTAGACTTAATTAATAGAAAATTCACCAAAGACCTCCAAAGTAAAATATGAAAACCCATCATAAAAAAATCCATACAAAATTCGTCTAAGGGGTTAAAATCATGAATTACATCATCCAACACATTCAAAAGGTAAAACAACTAAAATACTTGTCCTACTTTTCTAGGACGAATGGTTTAAGGGTTTAGGATTTGGACTTGAAAATTTATCTCCCCTCTCTTACCATTGAGATAGTGCAATAGGGTACGCTCATCCTGGCAATTTAGAGAAGTTAATACCTAGTACTTGCAACCTGCATAAAATCCATGCATGTACATACACAATATATATGCTAAGCTAAATAGGCAATGGCAAAAAGTGGTGCATTGTGTAGATCCCGACTAGTAGGTGACTATGACATAATGACATCAAAAATGCCATACATAAAGAAAATAAACATGTATACCATACACATGCAGTATGGGGTAAGTATCCATAAGACAACACATAATAATCCATCTAGCTAAACATCATCTTGATAACTGAGAATAATGTAATAAACATCATGCATAAATGAAATGTAGAGTCCAAGTAATCTCATTATATATCAACTGAATCTAAAACACAACATCTAGTAATCTCAAAACAATGCTACTAACCATCAAACATAAATCTAGTCTAAAAGAGTTCAAAAATGATAGCAACAATGTAACTAGGGAAATGTAAACTAGGGAAATGTAAACAATGTAAATTTATCTCCCCTCTCTTGCCATTGAGATAGTGCAATAGGGTACGCTCATCCTGGCAATTTAGAGAAGTTAATACCTAGTACTTGCAACCTGCATAAAATCCATGCATGTACATACACAATATATGTGCTAAGCTAAATAGGCAATGGCAAAAAGTGGTGCATTGTGTAGATCCTGACTAGTAGGTGACTATGACATAATGACATCAAAAATGCCATACATAAAGAAAACAAACATGTATACCATACACATGCAGTATGGGGTAAGTATCCATAAGACAACACATAATAATCCATCTAGCTAAACATCATCTTGATAACTGAGAATAATGTAATAAACATCATGCATAAATGAAATGTAGAGTCCAAGTAATCTCATCATATATCAACTGAATCTAAAACACAATATCTAATAATCTCAAAACAATGCTACTAACCATCAAACATAAATCTAGTCTAAAATAGTTCGAAAATGATAGCAACAATGTAACTAGGGAAATGTAAACTAGGGGAAGACACTACATCCACCCCCCTAGGATTAGGCTTACTCTTGCAAGCCTACAAATAAGTAGGGATATAAATCCTGTAATCTAGATGCATCCTTCCATGTAGCTAAAGAGTCATCAGTAGGGTCCCATTGGACCCTTACCTACTCTATGGTTTGACCCCCGAGGGTCAACTCTCACCACTCTAGAATACAAATTGGCTCCAAAGCTAGCTGCCCATCCTCTACCTACAACACATTCCAATCAAGAACATGTACTACATCGGGGATATACTACCTAAGTACTAAAACATGGAAAACGTCATGAATGGGAGCTAGGCTAGGTGGTAAAGCAATGCAATAGGTGACTGGGCCAATCCTCTCAAGAATCTTGAATGGTCCCACAAATCGAGGTGCTAGCTTTGAACCCTTTCCATAATGGATTGAACTCTTCTGCGAACGCACTCTCAGGAATGCCTTGTCTCCCATAGAAAACTGCATATCTGTCCTATGTGCATCAACATACTTTTTCTGCCTATCCTGTGCCATAGTCAATTGCGCCCAGATACACACTACCTATTGTTCCATATCATGAAGCATCTCAGGACCCAACAGGATTCAATCCTCAAGACTATCCCAACTCAAAGGTGTATGACAAAGACATCCATATAAAGCCTAGAATGGTGCCATGCCAATAGAACTATGATACCCATTGTTGTAAGTAAACTCCACTACGTAAAGATAGTCCTCCCAATGTGTCTTCCTATCCATCACATACATCCTTAACATATCTTACAAAATTTGATTCACTCTCTCTATCTGACTGTCTGTCTCTAGGTGATATCTTGAACTAAAATTCAACTATGCTCCAAGCTCATGCTGCAACGATGTCCAGAATGCGAAAGTAAATATAGGATCCCTATCTGAAATGATCTTTTAGGAAATAGCATGTAGTCTCATGATGTCATGCATGAAGACATTAGCTAAAGATGCTGCAGTATAGGAAGACCTGATTGGTGAAAAATGTGCCACCTTAGTCAACCAATCAATGGTGACCATGATAGCATCATGACAATAAGTAGTCATAGTTAATCCTACTATGAAGTCCATAGAGATGATGTCCCACTTCCATGAAGGAATGAAATTTGGTTGCAAGAGTCATGCCAGATGTTGGTGTTCTACCTTGACTCTCTAACACTCAAGACACCTAGCCACATAATCAGCAATGTCATGCTTCATCCTGGACTAATAGAACAAACACCACAATTTTGCATGCATCTTCTTGACACCTAAATGTGCCAAGTAAGGTGCACAATGGGCCTTTGCTAGAATCAAAGTGAAAATTTCATCCAATATTGGCACATAAATCCTTCCTAAATGTCTCAAAAGGCCATCCAACTCTAGGACATAGCCTAAAAAATTACCCTCCAAAGGTCTCCTTGAATCTATCTCTCTTCACACCTCCTGATACCAAGAATCTATAGGAAGTGCTTGAATAATCTAACTCCTCAAATCAACACTAAGATTCGTAGATGATATCACATTTCTCCTATGACTCAAAGCATCTGCCACCACATTCTCTTTCCCTTGAATGTAATGCCCTACCAAGAGATCCTTGTAACAAGGATTCAATTCAAGCCAAGATAAAAGTAATTTTACAAGTATGAATGCACATGTCAACATCATACAAGGATCACATAGATTGTAATGGAAGAATTCACCAAAAATCTGAGAAACCAATGAATCTCCAAATACCACTATTGAACAAAATGACCAATCAGGAAGAATGCATAACTGAATTTGAAACAAACATATTCTAAATTAAAAATGTGACACTAAAGGACTAAAGAATGCCTAAGATTGTACCCCAAAAAACTCTCAAAAAGTTTAGATCAAACCGAAAAGTGCGTGCTACCTTCCCACACATGTCTTTGCAAAAATCTAGGTGATACTTTAATATAGCACTGGAAAGTATCATGCAACATTCCTAAAGAAGGAGGGTAACACTTTTAGGGATTGGGCGATACTTCTCTCAAATATGTGCAATACTTTAAGGGTATCGTATGATAGTTCTTACAAAGAGGTGTGATACTAGAAAGTATCGCATGATATTTCTCCAATAGGCATGCGATAGAATTAAGGGACACACGATATACTTTCAATGGGCATGTGATGTAATATTGTATCACACCATGTTGATAAATGGTCGGCCAAGAAACTAAAGAAAACCACTCTAAGGGTTAAACAAGGAATGAAATGGGAAAATAAACCTCCACATTAGGGAGTATCAGATCCACATATATTGAGGAGCAAACACTCGAGTGCATAAACAATAAGATGACATGAAATAGGGAAGAGGAAAATATATCCATCTAAACAAAAGTAGTAAAGAACTTATTGAAAGCAACATCATAGTGAACATAAGCAACATTGCAATAATTAAATAACCAAAGTAAGTACGTGGTTCCTCCTAATCATCAATAGCATCATAAGACCATCATGGATCCTAGCCATCCCCTGTGCGTAACATCCCAAGCCACCAACCAGATTGTCGGTACTATCATAATAGGGACATCACTACTAAAACATGCTACAATATAAGCATAAGGAAATCTAACATGCTACACCAATAAGCAATAGATAATCCAATACAACAATTCACATCATCTAGTCATATGCTAAACATCATAATAAGAGAATGCATCGAATAAACTAACATCATCTAAAAATGATATCCAAGAATTCCAATAAAAGCATAAATCACAAGAAAGCATACTCCAGAACCTGAAGTATCAAGTGAAAATATCCAGCAATGGTAACACTAGGATAAAAGACCATCTCTATACACTAGTCCCTAGTAGTGGTGAAGGTAGCTATGCCTCCCAACCATGTGGCACTCGTAGGTCCACACTCACCATGCTGATGGAGATAATGGTCCAACCAAAAACACACATAAAGCACAACATCCAAGGCAATCACTCACACCAAATAGTATGATGGCTATAACCAAGAACCTAAGACAATGCAAGTAGTATAGGTCTTGGTCAGACACTAAAAAGGCTACCAAGTAGGGACCGACATCATGGAGAATTTCTTGGCATCAACAAGCCCAAGCTGAGATCTATGTAGATTCAACTCCCTCAATGGAAGGCTCATACACTGAAGTATTATTTTATTATCTTTAGTTTTATCAACTCTCACACATTTTATTTAGTTATCACTTACTTAAAAATTCCTCTACCAACCCCATGGCATCATGACACTAGGCTATGAGATAGAAGCCCCCTCCATATGCTACCCTACCCTACCCATTCTCATCCTATGACAAGTGTCTGTGGGCATGCATACTCCCATCCTGACCCCAATGATAAAAACTTTTGGAAGTACCATGGAAGATCAGGCCTCACAAGTCACTCGACAAATGTATGTGCATGTACTCATGTGTAGCACACCACTATCATGAAGATCATAAAACAAGGATTGGATGAGAACACAATGCAAAATATAACACCCAACTGAAAGCAACACAAGAGGATAGATATGTGTATACATCATACATACACATATATCACATATCACATGCTATCATATATCACATGCTAATCATCAATATAAGGATATGTGTTAGTAAATAACATCCATCATGATGATCCAAGAATAGAATAAAGGTAAATGCTAATAGAGAATGCTCTAGCCATGGTGTGTCAGATGGATCTCAAATGGTAAGAGTGAAAAAGCACTACCACTCGACTGTGTGGGACCTAAATGGCTCGTTCCCACCATGCTAAGGAGATAGTCTCAAGTTCCAAATAGGATATCAAATAACATAGGTCAAATACTCTCCAAGGCCATGAATCCTAGAAGTATACTAACTCAAAGGTTCCAACATAGATTAACATCTATACACAGAGGCACACAAGACACGTAGGAAACCTACTATGTAAGTGGGAAAGTGTCATTGCACGAATCATGCTAGAGTTACATTAGTAGTCTCTGAATAGACCCTAGCTCCCTACTGATCCCTATGCGGCCACTAGTATCCTCTCATACTAACAAGGAATACTACTTAATGCAAGGTCTCAATCAAGCATTCTCTCTACTCCCATCCTGGTCTGTACTAGAACTCAAGGCATGGGTGAGAACATACAATTAAATCTTATTAGGTTCATTTAAGTCAATATTTAGTGTAATTTTTTCACTTATTAAACAAGTTACAATAAGTTACCTTAGTAGCCACTTAGGGCCCCAGCCCCCATTGCAAGCCACTTCTTGACACTACATGTAGATAACCTACCCTAAGCTCATGAAATCACCAAAATCACATAATCACCTCAGTCCTATACAAGTGACTGGGAAGCATCATAAAGATAATCATAATATCATATCAGTTCTCTTTGATCAACTGAAAAGAATCAAATGATAAATCATAATATCCATCGGTTCTCAATGAGTAGTTAGAAATATCTCAAAATAATATTGATCAAGGACTTTCAAGATTGTCAAGTCATACATATCATAACATGACATCATCAAGACAAAAAAACACTTCAGTCCCATCAAGGTGACTGGATTGTATTCCAAATATAGTTGATCGATGACTCAAAAGTGGTTAAGTCAAGTATCTCACGTACATATATCTCAGTTGACATAGAAAGACTAGAAAGCATTAACAATCAATAAACCACACACATCATAGAGCAAGCCATCGCGTTACCATGGTTGGGTTTAAAAAGATCGAGATCAAAAACATGAAATAACATCTCATAACCCCTGAACCTCTGGTAGATGTCCTATAACTGGTCAACAATCTAGTCAACTCATAAATCACAAAATAGATAGCATAGAGAAAACATAAAATGCAAGCACATGTTTTGGTTTACTAAAATCACATGGTTGATTCAAATGTGGGGTTTCAGTTTTTGTTTAAGAGTTAGATATCGAGTGGAGGAATATTGTAGATTTTCCTAACCCATGTATTTGTTTCAATAGATCAATTTTTTTCCGTGTAACACTTTAAATAAATTTTCTAAAATGTTCAAAGGGTATTTTACATATTCGCTATATTGAAAATGACCCCTCCTTCCATATTTTAAAATCAATTTCTATAAATTACTCTAGGAAGGATTATTCTTTTAAATCATTTATCGCTTTCAAATAACTCAATTTATAATCTCAATAATTTATAAAACATCCCCATAACCCTTAATTAATCTAATTTATATTAATTTTTAAATATAAACTATATCATTAATTGATATCTATTAACTCAATAACTAAATAAAATTTCATTAACAAATTATATAATAATTAATAATTAAAAATTATTAATATATAATCATTAATATTAAATAACAAACATTATAAAACACTTTACAACTATTAAAAAGAAATGATTAAAAAAAAAAACATATATATAAATAGTTACCTATGCAAGTACGTAGTACCTTGCTATCACAGGTTTGCACCAATAGTGGGTAAAGAGTATCCCTATCGTCGCAGTACCTATGGCAGTAGGTACTCTACCACCTGTAGGGATTAAGGGGTACAGGTTCATCCCTCCCAAATAAATTTGATAATAATTTAATTTTTTTTTAATAAAACATTTCCCCAAAGACGTTTTCAAAATATAATTTTTTGATAACCATTTTTATTTGTAGGGACCCCGACCAACTTTTAAAAAATGTTTTTCACTATAACATTTTTAATAAAAAAAATTATTTATAGTTTTAAATTACTAAATTTGCACAACTAATTTTATTTTAAAAGAATAAATACATACATACATACATAAATACATAAATACATACACACACACACACACACACACACACACACACACATACACACACACACACACACATATCAAGATCAAGCTCAAATCTAAGACATGAATAAAATGTATCGTCTCTCCTTAAATTTATTTATTTATTCCTCCTAACAAGATTTGTCCATAGACATTTAAACCCTATCCCAATAAATTTCTCTCATCTACTGAAGAGAGCTATACGCATGTGGTGTTTTTATTTCCATACAAAAAATTAAATATTCATAATCAGGAATGCATATAACTAAAAACATTCACCTCAATAATTCCTCAGAAAGCATTTAGAAGACACGAAGAAGACATGAAGTAAAAAGGAATGAAATAGTAAATGCAAAAATCACGAGTGTCTACCTAGACACTGATGCTAATTTGCTACTCCTCAGAGTCTTCAGAGAAAAGTCTCTTCCTTCTCCAATGTCTTGGTGTTATAAAACTACTAAGCAAAAAAATGATTAATACCAAAATGATATCACTCATATAATCTAAGGATTAACAAATTCCTATTAACAATTATATGTGCAAACCATTTGGACCCAACTTCAACAAAACCAAGGGTGGTTTTCTACTCTTTAGGCTCTGCAAAACCACGGTGGGTATACCTAGGGATGATTCAAGACTAGGAAACACTATATGAGAATTATTTAAGTTTCATTCTGATTCTCATCTCAAATCCTCAAATACATGCATAATTCTTAACAATTTGATAAATACATCCCATATAACAAATCTAGCCAAAATTCTTCTATAGATTTGCACGTGTTCTTAGCAATAGTGGCTAATTAAAGCTAAAATATTTCATGCAAACAAGTATTGGCCAACTTTGAAGATCTTCACGAAATAAAAGTAAAATTGATTATAATTTTGCATTTGAAAACCATTTATGACACATTTCTCTTCTAGCTAAATCAATTTGACCAGTGTCTAATCCATTAGGGTTCAGAGTCTACTACAAATCCTTAGATCTAATTTGTTTCCTTACAACAAATATTATCAGCAATTCTTATCAAAATTCATCATTCAAAAATCCTTTCTACTACTATAGCGACCTTATCAAATTCATCAAAGCTTTTACTTAATCCATTGAACTAATAGAAGTGATGAACAGATATACAACCTAATTGGATTGCATTCAATTGCACAAGCCTTTACTCATACAATATCAAGATAACCAAGTAATCAAAAGGAGACAAAATTCAAAAAGAATTGATATGGGGACATCTCATAATTTCTGTTCATTTTCTTTGAAAATTGTATACATTTGCAGTAAACTCAGAATGACCTTAAGAAGAAACACAGAGATGATTGTATATTAATGTATTCGTAGGAACTAACAAATAAAATCCATCATAAACTTGCTCAAAACATTGGACTGAAAAATTAACTAAGTATATCACTTAGAAGCAATAGAAATCATACCCTTTCTCTAGCCCTAGAATCTCACTTATATAGTGTGAAATGCAGAAAGCTTTAGGCTAAGAGAAATTGATAGGTGTCTTTTACAAGAGATAATTACATACACCTATCACAAAATGACAAAAATGTGGGTAACAAAAAGACTTAAACATCAAACATTCCTTTTATGGGCCTATTTTTGTTACATCCTCTATTGTTGTTGATTTGGCTACTATACTGATTCCTCTGTATATGCAACTACCAAGCTAGCCAATGATGAAGCTTGTTCTGATTGTTGCAAGTTAGTCTCTTCCTATGGGTTTTTACCATCTTTATCTTGTACATTGGGAGAAACTTCTACCTTTTCCTCTTCTTTGGTTGTATCAGTGTTTGATAGGCCTAGGCTTGCAACTGAAAGTGACTGATCATTCTTGTCTTCTTCTTTCTATTGGCCTTGTGTAATGATAGTGTTAAGGATTTGAATCTCATCATCCTACACCTCATCGCTGTCAGTTTCTTCTTCGTCAAACTATTCACCAGGAGCTATTTCTGCCATCCACTTATCAAATAGTGTTCCATCTATTTCATTTCAAAATGTGCTCTTGGCCCATCCACAATGTTGTCAACTGGCTTCAAATTCTCTACGCTTTTGGCTGTGTGGATTCTTCTACCTTGAGCTTTTCATTGAATTGAACTAGCTTTTTTTTTTCACAGAGTTTCCATGATTAAATCTCAAATTCCTTCATCCTAGTGCTTGTTCATGCTAGACATCTTTCCAACATTGAGAGTTGACGAAGTATTTTTTCTTAGGACCCTTCTTCCATAAAAAATTACCCAAACACAACCATGTATCTTATAAAAGGGTCGAGTTTAACATCTTTTGATAAGTGATCTTCTACTCCTTTCATGTAATATTCATGGAACTTAAGATACTTCTTCATCAAATCAAATGATTTGAACCATAGGGGAAAGCTCAAAAATTGAAGAAATATATAATGTGTCATTAATCTCAAGTGGAGTATTTTTTATATCCAAACTTTTATACCATTCAAATGCCAAGTGAGTAGTAGTCCAATGTGTGTACAAATGAACAAGCATGATCCCATATTTTGGAAAATGTCTTTTGATTAACAAGCCAAGCTCTAAAATTATTATTACCTTGAACAAATAACCAGGATATTGTGTACGCAAATTTAACCTTTACAATTGTGTCCACTAGATTGACATCAGATTTAACCCGTTCAAAAATCTGCTAAATTTAATTAGGCTCCAAAGTGGGTCTAGCTAAAAACAATTTCATTTTCAAACACCTGATTTCTCAAACTAGAGTATTAAACCCTTCGTACTGATTAAAACTAAGTTTGACCACTTATCAATCAATTAAAACTCATTTTATCATTGATCTGCAAACTGTCACTTTTGCATAATAAGGTCCTTTGATTGGCCTCAAAAACTAACCAAATCACCTGATTGGGCTTCAAAATCTAACCAGCTGATTCTTTGTTCTGCACACTTTTACCCCATCAAACCTCATCTCATGAAGAATTTAGAGTCAAAAGATATTTGCTATCAAAGTTGCCTTCTTAGAATCACCTGCATGAAAACATGTTAGAAAGCAATAAACTGGATTTGGATTTGGCCTTGAAAATTGGGCAAACTAACACTTGGGAGGACAAAAATTGGGGCATTGGTTCTTTATCATGAGGTGAGTATGGATCCATAATTTGGGCTCATGATGAATACCAAGATGCAAATGGCGAACAGTCAAAGTAGGTTACTTCGATTTTGCAGATTGGAAACATTGACAGAAAGTGTTTTTTTGCAAATGGAAATGATGTGGAAAAGTGTGTGAATGGATTCATCAAGATCTAAAAATTGACACACTTCAAATATTTTCAGAGGAAAACATAGTGGTACAATCCCTTCAAATTCACCTATCACAGATTTGATTCTAACAAATCTGCAAATGCTGACACCAACAAAAAGTTATAAATTACATTTGGAATCGTGTTTGAAAATTGATTGAACTGATTCGTCATAAGCTAAAACTTGAAACATAACAAGTCTTTGACATCTAAAATACAATGAAAAAGGAATGTTAGCATTTCGATCAACTGGGTCATAGTTATAACTCATCAAACAGGGCTTCCCAGAAATTTGCACAATTACACAAAACCATGAAACAGTAATTGACCAACTTTGAGGGATTCAAAACCTAATCAAACTAACTCAAAATGACTCAAAATATGAAACATAGGCTCTTAGGTATAGACACAAGATACTCCCAAAGTGGTGGATCATGAGACATTTCTGGGTGGAAGATATTCAATCACAAACATAGCCTCCTGTCACTATTTGACATTGGTGAAAAATGCAAATTTGACAATTGCTCAAAATGGGACTTCGCCAAATGACTCAGAATGACAGTTTGACTTCATGGAATATGTGGACATGCTGAATGGAAGGTGTTAGAAACATTAAACACCTTAGGGGCCTCAAAGGTAAAATCGTGTACAATCTCATTTAAAAACATTTATAGGGCTCAATTTTCTCAACAGGGCTCAAAATTTGGGCTACAATTTCGAGCGCCAATAGTGGCTTTGTCTTGGGATGCATGTCCCTTGTGGGCATGGCAAGGATTTAGATCTCTAGTAGAAATAGACCACAAACCTAACAACAAAAAATTCTCTCTTGAACAACTTTATTGAAAGAAAAAAATAACTAGCTCTACTATGTACAAACGATGGCCCCGGGCCACCGAAAAGTTTTCATAACTTCTTACCTCTATCATACACCTAATTTTCATCACCATTCTCCTAAGGTAAACTAAAATTCTTATTCCCATTTTTTTCAGCCAACACATCAACACTTTCAATCATTTTGTTAGGCAAAACAAAACTATTATCATCACTTCCATAGTGCATATAAAAATTAGACATACTTTCTTCATCTTGTTCACTAGGAAAATATGAATCAGCATAATCATAGAAACTAAGAACAAATTGAAACTAATCACTACTAACTGAATCGTGGACTCCTTCAATGAGAAACACAAAAGCTTGGTACTCTATTTCATTCAATGAGTTACATGAATCAAATTGTAACTCACCTTGTGCCTTCGGGTGTGAAGAGAATGAAAAATCTAATTTCTCCTTGTCTGTATTATTAGTAATCCATAAACTAGATTGAACATTGATTGCAACCTCTTCACACTCAAACAATATGCTGATCTATATCAATGTTTCCCTCAAATAACTCACTAGAATGAACTAATTCATTACTATTTCTTCCCTTACCATATGAGCAATCTGAATGTATCTCGGCATCATGAAAACAAGAGAAAAATGAACCAACAATAGACCTTATCTCTCCATTTTCATTCTCAACATAGAATTTGTCATGTGTATTGATACATCAATTACTATCACATACACCTCCAAAATTTGATAGAGCATATTTTGAAACTACATCCTCTTCAACATCAAATTTAGGAGAAATGACTTCACCATATAGAAATGCAAAAGATGGCAAAGCACAAGCATCCTTGGATAGGTTAGCATACCTTTCAAAATCATGAGCCAACAAGTTGGAAATCTCATCAACACTTAACAAGATTTCACTACTAGTTTCTTCACCTTGGTTGTGATCATTATCTAGATAGCTTGATACATTTGTAACAATAGACTTGTTAGTAATATATTCTGAAAAATCAGAACTCTGATCATCACATACATCTTCTTCTTTAGACAATACCTTAACAACTAGCATTGTAACACAATGACATTCATCACTAGAAGAAAGACTATCACTGTTGTTACATTTTTCCTATTCTTGATAATTATCATCATAAAAAGATGAATCCACATTATACCTATTATCAAATTGCTGATTACTGTCCTCTAATTTATAAAACTGTGACTCTTCATATTCAGTATCACCTTCAATGGATTCATTATATTCATTAACATTAGACTCATTAGCCTTCAAAACATTTTCAACCTCCATGATAGAATCTTGGATTTTACACATCTTATCTAATCTTATCTTGGCTGGCCAATCAATTGAATATGGCATAAAAATTTCTAAGAGTACCACTGGCCATGAAGACTCCTCAAGTCTGAAAAACTCTTCAAAATTCATGACTACTAATTTAAACTTCATGTAAATTTGAAATCCACTAAGACCCTTGATATCACCAATTGTACTTCTTCACATTAAGACAGTCTTATCATGAATCTTTCTTTTCAATCTAGCAATGTTTGCACAAAAACTTTCAGGAGTCGGTACATCATTTTCAAATCTAGACTCAGAATCCATCTCTTGAAATTTTAAAACTCTTACCTCTTTCTTCTAGTGCTGAAACCACTAAATAGAGGCCCTGATTTTGATCTCATAGAAAGAACATAATCTAACAAGTGTTGCAATCCTTAAGATTCTGAAATCCTAATCTCTCCAAAAAATTTATCACAGGACTTATACACATACCTCAACAAGCCTATATTAAAACTGCAACAACATTTGCTCTCTCTACTAGTTTTCATACTCAACCATACTCTTTTCAAAATCCAAATTCAAGAATATGAAAACTCATAAAATAAATTCTCCTATGTATAATGCTGATCACCAAATGGAGAATAGAATTTTCACAATCAATTTTCATGAAAAGAAAATACATGAAAATGAGAATACCTCAAGATTTGGATGGCTGGAAGTTCTCTATCTACTACTTACAGCAGCAGACCTAAAGTCTTATTGAATCCTTATTGAACCTTTTAAATCAACACACCACAAATCTTGCAATGACTCAAATGTTTGAACCTCCTTAGATCTATTCTTCTCCTGCAACAACTAACCAAAATTCATGTATGATACTACATTGGTATAGAGATTAACTTTGAGTCACCACTCACATTAAGTGAGACATGAATTGAATTAGATTTGAAAGAATTACTAACTGATTTGAAACAATAGTAGATAGAAGACACCTTTTCAGATTTATCCTGAATTTGAAAACTCTACACAAGGCTGAAACATAACTTCTTCCACACTGTTAGATCCAAACTACACTTCTCTTTTCAAACAAAAATTTCAACAACAAATCTACATCAGCCCAACAATGTCTTGAAAGCCCTCAACAAAATACGCATACAATTAAATTCCACTAGTAGCAGAGATAAAGTTGCCACTCACAATTGTGAGAAAAGATTTTGAAACATAGATTATAACTAATCTAATTCTAAACTAGACTTTCAGTATGAAATGAACTTGCAGATCCTCAACATTTTGAAAAGAGAACAAGATAATCTTCATTTTTTAGATTCTAGACTCTGATTTTTACAACAACTCACAAAATTGAACTAATTTAAGGTACACTCATTTCTCAACACAATTTACATCCAATTCAAGAACCACTACTGTAAGAGAATAAAGCTTACTAGGGAATACAAAAATGTCGCAAGGAAATGGACTAGACATATCAACTTACTGCTATATGAAAACTTTCTTCATGTCTCTCCTTCTATTGTGTTGAATCCCATTATATTCTCAAGGTTTGTCTATCATGAATCTCAACACAACTCCCCAGTAGAGTCGCCATTTTGTTGGTGTTTTAAAACTACTAAGAAACAAAATGCTTAATACCAAAATTATTTCACTCACGCAATCTAAGGATTAGCCAATTCCTATTAACAATTATATGTGCAAACCATTTGGACCCAACTTCAACAAACCAAGGGTGGTTTTCTACTCTTTAGGCTTTGCAAAACTAGGGTGGGTATACCCAAGGATGATTCATGATTAGGAAAAACTGTATGAGAATTATTTTAGTTTCATTCTGCTTCTCATCTCAAATCCTCAAATACATGCATAATTCTTGACAATTTGATAAACACATCCCATATAACAGATCTAGCTAAAATTCTTCTATAGATCTGCACGTGTTCTCAGCAATAGTGGCTAACTAAAGCCAAAACATTCCATGCAAACAAGTACTAGCCAACTTTGAAGATCTTCAAGAAATAAAAGTAAAATTGATTATAATTTTGCATTTGGAAACCATTTATGACACATTTCTCTTCTAGCTAAATCAATTTGACCAGTACCTAGTCCATCAGGGTTTAGAGTCTATTACAAATCCTTAGATCTAGTTTGTTGACTCACAACAAATATTATCAGCAATTCTTATCAGAATTCATCATTCAAAAATCCTTTCTACTACTATAAAAACCTTATCAAATTCATCAAAGCTTTTACTTAATCCATTGAACTAATAGCAGTGATGAACATATATACAACCTAGCTAGATTGCATTCAATTGCACAAGCCTTTACTCATACAATATCAAGATAACCAAGTAATAGAAAAGAGACAAAATTCAGAAAGAACTGATATAGGGACATCTCATAATTTGTATTCATTTTCTTTGAAAATTATATACATTTGCAGTAAACTCAAAATGACCTTAAGAAGAAACACAAAGATCATTCTATATTTATGTATTCTACGGGAATTAATAGAGAAAATACATCATAAAATTTCTCAAAATGTTGGACCAAAAAATTAACTAAGTATATCACCTAGAAACAATAGAAATAAAACCCTTTCTCTAGCCCTGGAATCTCACTTATATAGTGTGAGATGCAACAAGCTTTAGGCTAAGAAAAGTTGATAGGTATCTTTTACGAGAGATAATTACATACACCTATCAAAAAATGACAAAAATGTGGGTAATAGAAAGACATAAACATCAAACATTCCTTTTATGGACCCATTTCTATTAGATCCTCTATTGTTGTTGATTTGGCTACTATTCTGATTCCTCTGTGTATGCAACTACCAAGCTAGCCAATGATGAAGCTTGTTCTGATTATTGCAAGTTAGTCTCTTCCTATGGGCTTTTACCATCTTTATCTTGTACATTGGGAGTAACTTCTACCTTTTCCTCTTCTTTGGTTGTATTAGCATCCCATGGGCCCAGCCCTGCAACTAAAAGTGACTGATCATTCTTGTGTTCTTTTTTCTGTTGGCCTTGTGTAATGATGCTGTCAATGATTTGAATCTCATCATCCTGCACCTCATCACTATTAGTTTCTTCTTCCTCAAATTGTTCACCAGGAGCTATTTTTTCCATCCACTTGTCAAACAATGTGTCATATGTTTCATTTCAAAATGTGCTCTTGGCCCATCCACAATGTCATCAGTTGGCTTCAAATTCTCTGCCCTTTTGGCTATGTGGATTCTTCTACAAGCTTTTCATTTAATTGAACTAGCTTTTTTTTTTACAAAGTTGCCATGATTAAATCTCAAATTCCTTCATCTTGCTGCTCGTTTATGCTAGACATCTTTCCAACAATGAGAGTTGACGAATTATATTTTATCAGGACCCTTCTTCCATAAAAAAATACCCAAACACAACCATGCATCTTATAAAAGGATCGAGTTTAACATCTTATGATAAGTGATCTTCTGCTCCTTTCATGTAATCTTCATGGAACTTAAGATACTTCTTCATCAAATCAAATGATTCAAACCATAGGGGAAAGCTCAACAATTGAAGAAATATATAATGTGTCATTAATCTCAAGCAGAGTATTTTTTATATCCAAACTTTTATACCATTCAAATGCCAAGTGAGTAGCAATCCAATGTTTGTACAAATAAACAAGCATGGTCCCATATTCTGAAAAATGTCTTCTAATTAACAGACCAAGCTCTAAAATTATTATTGCCTCAAACAAATAACCAATATGTTGTGTATGCCAAAATAACATTTAAAATTGTATCCACTAGATTGACATCAGATTTCACCCCTTCAAAAATCTACTGAATTTGGTCGAGCTCCAAAGTGGGTTTGGCTAAAAAAAATTTCATTTTCAAACACCTAATTTTTCAAATTGGCCTATTGAACCCTTAGTACTAATTGGAACTAAGTTCAACCATTTATCAATCAATTGAAACTCATTTTATCATTGATCTGCAAACTATCACTTTTACATAAGAAGGTCCTTTGACTGGCCTTAAAAACTGACCAAATCACTTGATCGGGCTCCAGAATCTAACTAGCTGATTCTCTGTTCTACTCACTTTTACGCCATCAAATCTTGTCTCATGACAAATCCAGAGTCAAAAGATATTCCCTGTCAAAGTCGTCTTCTTAGAATCACCTGCATGAAAACATGTTAGAAAGCAATAAATTGGGTTCAGATTTGGCCTTGAAAATTGGGCAAACTGACACTTGGGAGGACGAAAATTGGGGCATTGGTTCTCTTTCATGAGGTGAGTATGGATCTATGATTTGGCCTCATGACAAATAACAGGATGCAAATGACGAATGGTCAAAGTAGGTTACTTGGATTTTGTAGATTGGAACACTGGCAAAAAGTGATTTTTTGTAAATGGAAATGACCTAGAAAAGTGTGCAAATGGATTTGTCAAGATTTGAAAATTGAGACACTTAAAGTATTCTCAGAGGAAAAAATAGTGGTACAATCCATTCAAATTCACCTATCATAGATTTCAAAATATGGCATCACGAACAGGGGTTCTAACAAATCTACAAATGCTGACACTAGTAAACAGTTATAAATTGCGTTTGGAATCACGTTTAAAAATTGATTGAATAGATATTTAATAAGCTAAAAATTGAAACATAACAAGTCTCTGACATCTATAATGCAACACAAAAGGAATTTTAGAATTTTGGTCAACTAGGTTAGAGTTATAACTCATCATACAGGGCTTCCCATAAATTTACACAATTACACAAAAGCATGAAACACTAACTGACCAACTTTAAGGGATTCAAAACCTAATCAAACGAACTTGAAACAAATCAAAATCTAAAACATAGGCTCTCAGGTATAGACACTAGAAACTCCCAAAGTGGCAAGTCATGACAAATTTCTGGGTGCAAGATATTCAATAACAAACATAGCCTCCTGTCGTTGTTTGACACTTTGGTGAAAAATGCATATTTGACTTCATGGAATATGTGGACATGCTGAATGGAAGGTGTTAGAAACATTAAACACCTTAGGGGCCTCAAAGGTATAGTCAGGTACAATCTCATTTAAAAGCATTTATAGGGCTCAATTTTCTCAACAGTGTTCAAAATTTGAGCTACAATTTTGAGCGCCAACACAATGTTCATGGTTTCACCCAAAAATGCACATCGAGCTACTAGGAATGCCTGTATAGAGGGACCTCCCAAGAATCACCTAGAGTGTCTCTAGAAACAACCAAAAGATAAGATAAGCATTGACAACTAAGCACGAGCCTTTTCCAACCTTCTAGATGAGTCACAAGGTTGTAGACACCATGTGCTTAATTTGTGCACTAACTCTTGTGTTGTAGACACACTACATAAAGAGGTGCACATACTCCTAGGTAGACTTATGAATATTATTTTAATATTCTTTTTAAAATAATAAAAAATTCTTTTATTTAATTAATTTCTCATTTAATTAAATAAAATTAAAATATCAAAATATCATATTAATTTTCCATATTAATTAAATCTTTTAATTTAGACTTAATTAATAGAAAATTCACCAAAGACCTCCAAAGTAAAATATGAAAACCCATCATAAAACAATCCATAAAAAATTAGTCTAATGGGTTAAAATCATGAATTATGTCATCTGATGCATTTGGAAGGTAAAACAACTTAGATACTTGTCTTACTTTTCTAAGACAAATGGTTTAAGGGTTTAGGATTTGGACTTGAGAATTTATCTCCCCTTTCTTACCATTGAGATAGTGCGATAGGGTACGCTCATCCTGGCAATTCAAGGAAGTCGATACCCAATACCTACAACCTGCATAAAATCTATGCATGTACATACACAATATATATGCTAAGCTAAATAGGCAACGATAGGAAGTGGTGCATCATGTAGATCCCAACTAGTAGGTGACTATGACTCGCTTCCTTAACCACATCAAAAATGCCATACATAAAGAAAACAAACATGCACACCATACACATGCAGTATGGGGTAAGTATCCATAAGACAACACATATAATAATCCATCTAGCTAAACATAATCAATAACTTAGAATAATGTAATAATCATCATGCATACATGAAATGTAGAGTCCAAGTAATCTCATCATATATCAACTAAATCGGAAATACAATATCTGATAATCTCAAAACAATGCTATTAACCATCAAACATAAATTTGGCCTAAAAGAGTTCGACAATGATAGCAACAATGTAACTAGGGAAATGTAAACTAGGGGCAGACACTACAAAAATTGTAAGAATTTGGTTGCTTACCATGAAGTTGAACATGCAATTTGTGCATAAGTACACAAAACTAAACATCTATTGTATGCTTTTACATAGACCCTTCACATATATATGAACCACAAGTTGGAAGTCTAATTCTCAATGACATATGATATCAATGTGCATTTTAGAGGCAACTAAATCTTGTTCCGGTAACTATTATGTAAAGGTCACCACAATGACCCCTAGAGATGATCTAGTTCAAAAATTTACTCTTGTACCTTGCGGAGAAGCACATGGTCTTACATGGTTTTTTCCTAGAGATGACCGGAGTCTTACTACCAAGTAATAAGTCCTATCTCAAATTGTCAGGGATCTTCATGGAAAAGCTATAGAAGAAGTCATATTTGGTGAAGTTGAGGTCACATTAGGTGTAGCCAATGACTTACAATAGGAAATACAAATGTCAAACTAGGTATTATTCTTTAAGTGAAGATTTTAAAGCATATCCAAATGCACATAAAATTTGAAGCCAAATTTTATTAATCATTAATTATAGAACTATTTTTTCTAAAATATCAATGTATTGTAAAATTATATCTATCTATCTATATGTATGTATGTATATATGAAACTTCTAAATATTTCATTTCTCATTGTGTTGATATTAGGATTTTGTTTCACATTTCTAATTTCTTGTGACATAAGGCTAACTCTAATTTTAGCCATGCTATTTGAAAATTCTATAAGTGAGGTGTCAAATGGAAAACTTAGTATGTTTTTCTATAATTGTAGATGGTTACAAGGTTTGAAATTTTTGAAATTGGTCCATGAGCTCTATTGGACCCTATAGTCCAAAGTGGTATTATTATTTTACATATGATGGCAAGGAATACCATGTCAGAGAAGCTAGCATAAGACATTGATAGAGTAGTGAGAGGTATTACATCTAATGTATATGAGGTGGCTAAGAGTCACATTAGGAGTATTTGGGTAGTAATGGATAAGATAGTGGAGATCTTATTAGAAAAAGGGGCACTTTTACGGGATGAGTTGAGGGCCATCCTATCTAAGCTTACAGAGATCCTTGTCAGTAGAAAGGATGTATAGGATGCTACTCAACTAACATTATCTTGATGGATATGGCTAAGAGGAATTTAAGAATATAGTGTAAAGTTATACATTGAAATGGGATGTAAGAACCCTTGCATTTTCTATATATGTAGATAGATTTTGTGTCTCTTGTTAGATACATGTTCCATTATGTACAGTATATATATAGTTTATTATAATAGAAACTTAAATACTATTATATGTGATTTGCAGAGAGTTGTGGCTCTATCCAATGGGTTATCTCCATAGTAGTTACATCAAAATTAGTACAAAGAGAACTACATATCGGTAGCGAGTGAATATTCTATTGGTGTCTTGATCCTGTGGATATGGGCATGTAGGCAGCCTCAAAGGTGAAGGATACCTCTAGAGCATAGTTACCTTGGACATAGGTTTTGTGCATACTTACCTCTTGTCAAGTTATAAATTTCAAAAATATAAAAGAAAGAAAACTTCAAAACAAAATTAAGGATTCTCAGGAAGGTACCTATACCTTGCCAATTGCCAAAGCTTGAGAGGGGGTATATGACTTAAGAAAATCTTAGTGGTCTTTCACTTGGATAAAGGTCTAAAATCCAAGGAAAAGTGTGGATCTACTGGTAATGATAAACCTTGCAAAGAAACTTGGCTTAGTCCTAGGTAGACTATGAAATTTCTTGTAAGCCACCCGAACCTAAATTGCTCCAAAAGGGTACAATATAGTCCATGACCCATGAAACACTCTAGCATTCCATGTAGCATATTTTGGCTAGCTACTTTTCTTCCATGTACCATTTTTTATCTATTATCCTATTTGTTGTTGGTTATAGCTATATATTATATAGAATACTGGTATTATCCTTTTGTTCTTCCCCATGGGTCATTGCATGTTCACTTTTTGTTTTTTGGTTTAAAAATTTTAGTTGGAAATAAATAATTGATTCTTTAAAAAGACTTCCTCTTCTTTATCTAAGAGGTCCCTTCATAATCCTCTACTCTGGAAATAACTCTTGCAATCCTAAAATCCTTATGATTATTTAGCTCTAGCAATACTAAGCTCCAAAGTAATGCAAAGATGAAATAACAAATTAACAAACAAACTTTTTGCTATTTTGTTATTTGAACCCAAGTTGGTCAAAATATTAACCAAATTGGTAAACCCTAAGTAGGTTTATTTAAAGAGCACAAGAAAATTATATTTCTTGAAATCCTTTTTCCATTAAACATAGATGAAATCTTTCTTAATGTTGATCTTCTCATACATTGTAAGATACATTTCTTCGAATTCTTAAAATAGTTCTGCAGGTTAAAATTAGATCTTGGAATTTCTTGTATTCATAGAGATACAATTGAAATTAGGTATTTATCATATATGTTAAAGTTTTCCATAGAATAAGAGTCTTTAGTAAGAAAAATAATAGATTTATAAAGAATCTACATTTTTTACTTAAAACAGTAATAGATATAAGAATATTGAAAATGTATGTATTACAATCTAGGAGTCTATTATCTTGTTGCTAGAGCATCCAAGGTAGTTCATTTAAGGAAACATGGTAAGAATATACTTAACTTATTGCAAGAAAAAGAAAACTTCATACACATAGTCCCACAATCTCAAATCCTAATCACCAAAAGATTTGATGATCTTGCTAGGCACAATCATTTAGAGTGTCAATGCACACGACTTATAAAAATAACCCCTACTAACTATGAAAGCTAACAAGGTGGTTGGATTTGGATACACTAGAACTAGTGCATCAAAGTATACTCGTATGCATTGGAAGCATGAATCCTATCCAATCAACCACATACCTCCCATGAGATATGCCTGAAATCCAAAGCTCTAGCAATAGCTCCCTTAATCCTAAAATCCTTATGATTATTTAGCTCTCACAATCCTCATCTCCAATAGATCACGGAGACAAAATAATTAATTAACAAAAAAAATTTTTACTATTTTGTTACTTGAACCCCAATTGTCAAAATTTTGACCAAATTGGGAAACCCTAAGTAGGTTTAAATTTTTACTAACTTGGGCATTTAAAAAAAAGTATTGAACAAGTCTCTTCATATGATGACTGAAAATTTAGGTCAAAATTTTACCTATAATGTACTAGTTTCATTACTCAAAATTCCTTTACACTTATAGTTTGATACTTTGACTTGAAGTAACTCCCCTTTACTCCTATATTATGTAAGATAGGTTATAGCACATGAACAACATCAATATATTCAAAATAACCTCCCACAAGAAGAATACAATCATATGTAAATACAAACTATATTCTCTAGATTAGACTATAATCATGTTACCATACTATTTTTTTTTTTTCCTTCCATATGTGAGAACTCTCTAATACTTTAATGTATGGATAAGATATGGTATTAAGTTTTTTTTGCGTTAATAAAAGTGGCTTACTGACTTCCAAATTATTCACAAGTTAAACTAAAAAGAAAAGAATGATGGATACCTCTATGTTTGGTTTGGATAAATATTGACTAGTAAAATCAAATACATAAATGGGCATACCAAATATTGGAATCACTAAGGGCATGTTTGGTAGTAGGAATACAAGTGGAATAGACATATATAAATTCTTAAAATTTTGAATTCTTGATTTGGAAGGACCAAATTGGAATCAGAATACAAAATAAATTAGGAATACGTATTCCAATTTTGGCTCAAAACGAGGTTTTCCAATTCCACCTAAATAGGTGGAATTAGAATGTCGATTCCTATTCTAGTTTTACTTATTTTAAAAAACATAAATTTTTGGGTCCCTAAATTTCCCATCAATTTTTGGCTGAACCAAATAGAGAATAGGAATATATACCCCTATTTTCTATTCCAAAATGAGTATTCCAGAATAGCTATTCCTATTCCCCTATTCCTATTCTTGCAGCCAAATGGGCTCTAATGGTTGAATAAGGGAAGGAACTCATTCTATAAAACTATTGATAGCTACAAAGAATAAAGAATTCCCCATCAATTTCTAGCTGAACCAAATAGAGCATAGGAATATGTACCCCCATTTTCTATTCCAGAACAAGTATTCCATAACAGCTATTCCTATTCCCCTATTTCTATTCCCACATCCAAATGGGCTCTAATGGTTGGATAAGGGAAGGAATTAATTCTATAAAACTAGTGATAGCTACGTAGAATAAAGAATTCCCCATCAATTTATGGCTTAACCAAATAGAGAATAGGAATATGTACCCCCATTTTCTATTTCAAAATAGCTATTCCTATTCCCACAACCAAACAGGCTCTAATGGTTGGATAAGGGAAGGAATTAATTCTATAAAACTATTGATAGGTACATAGAATAAAGGATTGCTTGGCTTGTATGAATGATGAGGAATCTAACTGGCCAAAAGGATTACAGAGACAACAATAGGGTTGTAGACACCTAAAAACCTTTAGAAAATAAAGTATTTTTATTTTCTGAAAAAGTCTCGATGACATCATCATTTATTAATTAATTATTTATTTAATTAATTTATTTATTTTTATGCCATTAAATCCCTTTATCTTAATTAAAAATATTTAATTAAGGAATCCCTCCCAAAAATGTTTAAATCTTATTTAAACATTATTTCCTTATTTATTAATTATTTAATTAATAAATTGACCAAAAATCCTAAAATAAATTAAAAATTTATTTTTTGCCCAAAACTTGGCCAATTTCCTTATGACCAATAACCTCTTCCAAAATCTTCTAATCCTTCTTTAATTTCGATTAAAGGCTAATCCCATCATTTCCTACCCCTAATCCCAACTCAAAATATTTAATCAAGATTAAATATTAATCCTCATGTTTATTAAAAATATTTTAATAAATATCTCCTCAACCAAAACCCTTGAAATAAATAAAACTTTAATTATTTCATAAAATCTTATCTTAGGAAGTTCTAGACTCTTCTAGAAAGTCTTCATCCTCATCCAAAGTCTAGACTCTTCTAGAAGATGTCTTTAAAACTAATCCTAATCCCCTCCTAACCTTGTCACATTCCCTAAACATGAGTTAAAACTTCCTAACCCAAGCCAAAGTTAACAAATATCTCCTCCTTCACCCACCCTCATTAAATGCCATCCACTTTCCTATCCCTAAGCTAATCCTAAACCATCCTAATCCATCCTCTAATCATTTGCACAAGCCTAAGCAAGGTTAAAACCTTCCTAATCAAGTCCAAGTCAAAATTGCTCTCATCACCTTCAAAATATCTCAACCATAAAACTTTATGAAGTCCACTAGGTCATAAATGACTCTTCCAAGCCCTTTTATTGCTCTTACAAGCCATTATGAGGGTCTTTATGAAGATTTTATTCCTTGAGCCTCCTTTGTTGACTCATCCTTCCCCTTTCCTCCATCCTCTCACCATGTGACATGTGTCACTCCTTGATTGGCTATAAGGAAGCACAATCCATGTGCTCTCCTCTCATGCAATCTGAGCCCTCCATAAGCTTTTTCCCATCCTTGCATCTTAGCCCTCAATCCCTCAAGCCTCTTGCCTATAAATTGGATCCTTCCCCTTTGCAAAATAACACAATCCATGAAGTAAAGTTATAATGCTATTTTGAGAGCCAAATCCATACTAAAGCCATCTATCCACACCAAAAATCCACAATCATCCATTGAAGCCTTTGGAAGCATATTGAGCATACATCCTATCCATTTAGATAAAGCTACTCAACAAGAGAGCTTCTTATTGAGAGAGTCCATTAATGGCTCATATTCTCAATTGAGAGTTGATCTTAGTCTATCTTGAAGTTTATGAATTTTGTTTAGTTTGTAGAAGCTTTATTTAAATTTGGTTTCTATTAGCATACTAACATTGCTCATATACATTTTGGCACGCCCGGTGGGACCCCGCATGGGTCATCTTCATTAGCTTTTTTAGTCAAGTTTTGTATGTTATTTGCTGATTTTGGCTAATTTTTCTTGTTTTTGTGATTGGTAGGATTGTATAAATTGGTTTTGTAGGTCCACATGAGCATGAAGAAGACAAAGGAACTCATAATCTATCTCATAGTATTTGCAGATTTTTCAAGCTTATAGGTGGACAAAGAACTTGAAATTCTTCTTCCTCTTCTTGTCTATATTCTTCTTATTCCATCTACTTCTTCTTCTTCTTCTTGTGAGAGATCTTGGCCATTTTTTTTTAAGGAAGCAAAATCATACACACTTCTTTTTAGTGCTTAAAATGAACCCCCAAATCATACTTAAATCCATTGAAAAATTAAAAATTTGCAAAAAAGAAAAAATCTTTTAACAAGTGAAACTAAACCAATCTAATCATTTGCATCCTTGCAACATCAAGGTTTTAGATGCATTCATGCAAAGTTAGGAAAACTTTATTTTTGGGAATCTAAAAAGAACTTCAAGTTTCCATTTCAAAAGGTTCAAAATCAACACTAAGTGCACACTAAAATCTAAATCAAACTCAAAGCATCAATCAAGGATAAAATGACCCTCATTTGAAAATATTTTAAATTTTTTTTAAAAATCTCATGAAAACTAATAGTCCTAAAACTTTTGTTATTTGTTCCAAACAAATGTCTTGTTGCAAAATCTTGAATGTTTCTTAGGTTTTTCATACATCAAAACAATCTAGGAATATCATTTTTTGGGCTTAAAACATGCAAAATAGAACACAAAATCTTGAATGAAAAGCAAAGTCCAAAGAGTCATTTTCATTTTTGAGTCTAAAAACAATCTTGAATGATCTAAGGTTAAAACAAAGCACTTCAAAGTTCTTAAAACAACACACAAAATCTCAATCTTGAATGCTCAAAGAAAAAAAAAAAACTTGAATGTTTAATCACTTGTCTTTGAATGCATGTTGCTAAACACAATCTTGAATGCCATGGATTAAAATCAAATTTTCCTTGAATGCATGATTAAAATAACAAATCCAATCTTGAATTCCAAGGATCAATTAACCATTGCAATATCAAACACTTCATTTGGAGCTTTTAAAATTGAACAAAACAAATCTCTTTTCCACATGCAATTTAGGCAAAGTTTGATTTTTGGACATTTAAGAAACTTCGTTAAGTTAAACAAAAATTTGCAAAAATCAATTTGAGTAGTTCCTTGGACTCACCTCTTTTCTAATCACCCATCAAATATTAACCATTGGTTGCAATCTCAGCACCATTCATGGGGATGGGTCTACTTGAAAAAGGTGTTAAATGTTCCACAATCTAACTCACTCACTTGGTCTTTGAAAATTTTCTTTAACTTTATCAAAATTCTTAAATGACCAAAAATTTAGATTAAATTGATCACACTTCATTTGGGTACTAAAATTGAACAACTATTGACGTGGAGGACCTCCGGGCACGCGCTTGACAAATTGAGTCTCACACATCTTTGCTTTGGGCTTAAAACAAACTCACACTCAATCTTGAATGCCTAACAATCAATGAACATTGCATGGTTTGGATGCATTTTTAATGGCACTCACACTTCTTATGTTGATGATCTCTCAACTTTCATTATGCTAATGATGCTGTCAAATTGGAATGAACATTGTATGCCATAATCACAAGTGTCTTCAATCATAGCTTACAAAATTTAAATCGTCAATTGGAATGAACGCGTGTCTTTTAAAGCCCAAGATCATGTATGTGGTCTTGTTTTTTAATTTTTAGGAGGCCTACTTGGGGATTTCATCACCCCTTGGGATGACCTCAACTCCAGCGTTCCAACGGAGTATAAAAATTGGGAGGTGAATCCAAAGACACCTCTCTTGGAATCAAGATTTTTTCACTCGGGCTAAGCCTCAAGGAACTTTATACCCTTGAGAAGTGAAAGAGGAGAAGTGGGTTACCGCTCCTCTCGGCTGTGTGACATCTTTTTGGCTTCATCTACGGATTTGGGCCTCACGTACCTTGCGTATATCGAGGACTCCCTAGCTAAACCAAATTTCATCCTTGTAGAAAGCTTCCTAGGATGTTGGTGTGTTTGACATGCTTGCTCCAAAATTTTGTCTGCTTGTTTGTTTATAGCTTTTTAATGAATGTTTGCCAACTTTGGTCAAAATCTTAGAAAAGCAAAAATCTCCCAGCTCAAGGCATACTTAGCATAGTCACTGCTTTATCAGAAAATCATCCAAGCTCCCCCGCTGCAACCGAATCTATCTAGTTCTTTGCCTTAGAACAATCCCAAATCCAAAGTCCATCCAAATCATCCCCCCAGCCAGCTAGCAACCCAATCCAAAATCACCCAAGCCTTTAAAGAGTTGTTGTTACTCTATCAGAGTTTGCTATCTAATCAATCCTACCAATCAAACAATCTCACCAAGGTTATCCCTCTGATAGAGCATTGCCTAGGGTAATCTAGCTTTGTCACTTGCATCCCTCATCACCTTGAGCTAAAGGTTGGGATCCACAAGTGGTCAATCTCGTGTCATGCCCATAGGATCATTAGTCTATCCTCAAGTTGACACAGCCACCACCAAATCCAACACATAGGAAAGCAAAACTCTCACTTTTTGATAGCATACCCTTGAAGTCTTCCACCCACAAGACAGCCAAAAATCTCTAGCCAATCCTCCTTAGGTCTGTCATGCAACTTTGACTCTCCCTAGGAAATCTTTCATCAGCCAATCCAAAATATGTGCTTAAGCCAAATCCAACCATGAGCTTTTGTGTTCATTCATACGCAAGACCCCATCCCCATCAAACTCATCATCAAAGCATGAAGTACCAATCCTATCATGATGTGTTTGGTCGCATTGTCCTTGCCCCCGCCACCTCCTATTCCAATGATGATGAAAATCTTGTTGACTATGACGGGTATATTGAAAGCCTTAGAAACATTCCCCCAAGCATCCTCCAAAATCCAAGAGTTATTCCAAACTATCTAGTCATGCCATATGATATTCCAGCTTCCCCTTCATCACCCCATCAACCAAGCTTCCAATCTTCCACCCCCATCACACTAGCTATTCATGTCAATCCACCTCCACCTTCGACACACGAGTCTCCAAGGAATCTCTTAGAGGAAATACAAGAAAAGTTGCCTCCAACAGTTGATAAGCCATGTCATCTAATCCAACCATGTGAAGTAGTCAGTGATGAAGCTTCCCCATCTATAATATCACCTCCATCTCCCATAGCTATCATCCCCATACCATCCATCAAATTTCTTAAAATCCTTCCACTTCCCGCAAGCATCAAAATCCCACCACCTATCAAATCCCTCCAAATCCTATCCACATCGCCTCCAAGCATTTCCCAAATCTCTCGTAATGACCCTTATGCATCCATCTTCTACTCACCCATCTCCACTACTGAATCTCCCATCTATCCATCCGCTGCCTTTGAAGAATCCATCCCTTCACCTCCTATCGCACCATCCACTCCAAACCAATCCTATCAAGATCTTGCCCAAAAACATGTTGACATCCCCCAAAGCATAAATGAAGATATCATCGTACCATGTCTTCCATCCATAGTGCAGTCACCATCTCCTCCATCTCCAAAACCTCAAGCCATATCTCCTCCACTACAAGATATCTTGTCATCCCACCAGCTACATCAAAATCCTATCCTTCCATCTCCCTCACTCCATCCTTCCATCTTACCACCTATCCAAGCTATTCCACCATCTATAATCTACCCTCTTGGTTCACTTACATTCATCCACGGTGGCCCTCTCTCAGCAGAAGAATTAAGAACAGTATCTCCCCATTGCAATACACCTAATAAATCACTTCTACCATTTTTTGCAAGCAAAAAGTTTCCTCAGCTTGTTCAAATGCTCAATCGATGGCATTATCAAGGTCAAGGTTTAGGACCACAAGAGAAAGGAATCAGAGAGCCTATTATTGCACAAAAAAATCTAGGATTTCATGGTCTTGGATATGTATCCAAAGGCTCAGCATCTAAAGGTGTTGGTACACCACACCCCCAAACCAAGCCTATCTCCAAGCCCACCATGCCAGCCTCCCATCACTCCTTCAAGAAATCTTATGTCATCCCCCCTCCACCATCTTTGCAACCCAAAACAACCTACCATATCCCCCCTTCATCCGCTAAATCCATTTTGGGTCCCTATGTCCCAAAATCTACCATCCTCCATCCTCCTATCAGCCATCATAAAAATCCTATTCCATCCATTCCTATGCAATATCAACAAAGGCACATATCAGGGCACATCATCCATCATCATCCCCCTACATGCTCTTTCATATCCTCTCCATCTCACAAAGCTTCTCCTAACCATCTTCCCAAAGCTTACCACAACAATGTGAATGCCAACTTCAAAATGCATAAAGCTAAAAATCCACATCCTAGGCAATCATATGTCTATTCTAAAAGACATACTCCAAAAAGGCAAAATCCAATCAAAGAATGTAAAACAATGCAACAACCTATGAAAAGAAAATCCAAAACCATGTGGATCCCCAAGAAAAAAGTTGAAACCCAATGCATAATGGCATCCACCATTGCTAATCCCCCATCTAGTGACTCATGTCCCCCATCTCCTAACTCCATCTTGGGTGCCTATATCCCCAAGCACGCTTCCACAAATCCTCCATCACGCCCGCATCTACCATCTATCCCCCATATGCTCTTTTCACACCAGTCCCAACATGTGCCAATGTTGCTCTTGCAAGCATCCCCATCTCATGCTCCTTTCCAACCTTTTCATCCCTCCATCTCTTACCATCAATCCCATCTAATCCAATCTATTGCATAAATCACACATCTGATGTACCAACAACTAGCAACAAAATTGAACATTCCAACAGCTAGTGAAAAATCCCAAAAAAGCCAAAATAGATGAAGAAAGCCAAAATCATTCTAGCTAAGTCCAAAGTCAAAAAGTCAAAAAGTCAAAAAAAAAAAAATTAAAGAAAAATAAAGCGTCCACTGGTGAAAACTTGGCAATTCAAGCGCCTTGGACAAGTACCGTGATGAAAACTTGGCAAACAAGCATCATGCGTAATCCCGCCATCCCCAGCTTAGCCTATCACCCTCATGCTTTTGGTCATCTCTTGACATCCAACTCCATCTTCCAATCTATCCACCTATCCTCCACCCTCCATCTTTCATCTCACACCATCCACTTATCTCCTGCAGCTTCAGCCAACCATCCCAGTTGTCATCCATCTCCCTAGCCCCTTCAACTTTTTCCATCCTAGCTTCAATCCTATCACATCCATCATAAGACCTCCTTCTATATGTTATCTTCTGATTGGGGGCACTATATTCCTTGGAGATCTTTTCTTGTCCATCCTCCCTTGTCATTGGTATCTAGCTCTAGGCTATCCTCATGCAAACCCAATGGCATCTCTTTATATCCATCATAATCCTAGCTATCTACCATCCTATCTAGCCATCTCATCTTGTTCCTCTAGCTATCCTAGGTCACAAAATCTCTCATCATCATTGGATGCATCCTGCCAAATCCATATCTTTCACTATCACCCCACCCTTAGCTTTCGCATCTTGCACCAAATTGAGCCATCCTGCTATCCTCTCATCCTGATCTTTTTATCCATCTGTATCATACCTATTATTGGTCCATTAGGTTGTACCATATCTTGGTCAGCTTTAGCTTGTAAATATCTTGGTCCATCAGCTTGTACATCCTCTTTAGCTTAGTACCATTGTATCTATCTAGCTTTTGTGTTCGTTCCTCCTTGATTAGCATCTTGCACACATTGCACAACCCTTGGTTAGCTATTCCAATGCATCCTTTAGCTAGATCTCCTGTCACCAAAGTGCTATCCTTCTTAGTTCAGCTTGCCAGACGCATCACCCATCCAAATCCATCAGCTTAGGTGCTCTCTGATAGATCCTTGTAGGATATAGCTTTGCTCATGTCTGATCTTGGTCCGTTAGTACCTCCTCCTACCCATCTCGTTGGCAAACAGTTCTCTTTTGGATTTTCACTTTCTTTTGATTTGGAATCTTCCCTTTTGGGTCTTGAAATATCTTTTCCAAGCAATCTTTTTGTTTCCTCCTCAAGGTTGCCATGATCTTCCGTATCATGGTATGCTACGAATGGGGCAATCTGAGCGTAAGGTCTTGATCAAGTCTTTTATTTTTTTTTCTTTTCTACTTGTGGATTACCCAGTGTCGGTTCCACACTACTTCCTCTCGGACTCATGTGTGATGCTGGGGCATTCCTTGCATGTTTGTTTTGATTCAGTCCGTCAGTCCTCTGGATAGTTGGTGAAAAGGCCTTGATGTTCTTGGTAACCTTGGCAATTAACCAATAGTCCTATAGCAAATCTAGTGCTCAACTACATGGTGGTACTTCCCTTTGAAGTATCCCCCCCGCTCAAAAAGCTTCAATGGTTTTCCTTCATCTCCATTATCCCCCATCCATATCCAGCATCTGTCTCTCCTACCCCACCTTATGCATCAGTATCTCTTTGAATCACTCCTCACCTTTAGCTTTAGGGATCCAAAATCCTAGTCTTAGGGATCCACCAATCCAATCAATCCACCAAGCCTCATCTTTCGAGATCCACAATCCTAGTCCTAGGGATCTCCAAAACCCATCTTCCGCCAATCTGACTCTTTGAAATCCTGTTGCATCAGCTTTATCATCCTATCATCCATCTCCCAATCCTAGATTCTTTTTTATAGCGCTCCGCTCCTTCATCCTCTGCAATCCCTGAGATCTTAAGCTTGCTTCCTCTTGTGCCTCTAATTCTCCCTTTATCATTCTCCTATAGTGAGAATTTGAGCTAATTCAACCCCTTCTCTTTGCCAATCTGAGTTTCCTTGCTCATCCGAGATTCTTGTACTTTTCAAGAAGTCGTCGAGCCTCGCTTTCTCTCCCCGCCGCCTTCTTGAGGGGGCATCTTGCAGTCCATTCCCTCCTTTTCTGCTCTAGCCTTGGGCATCTTATTTTCTTATCTTTGATGCCATGCCACTTGCAACATCACATCAAAGAGGGGCAAAATGTAGACACCTAAAAACCTTTAGAAAATAAAGTATTTTTATTTTCTGAAAAAGTCCCGATGACATCATCATTTATTAATTAATTATTTATTTAATTAATTTATTTATTTTTATGCCATTAAATCCCTTTATCTTAATTAAAAATATTTAATTAAGGAATCCCTCCCAAAAATGTTTAAATCTTATTTAAACATTATTTCCTTATTTATTAATTATTTAATTAATAAATTGACCAAAAATCCTAAAATAAATTAAAAATTTATTTTTTTCCCAAAACTTGGCCAATTTCCTTATGACCAATAACCTCTTCCAAAATCTTCTAATCCTTCTTTAATTTCGATTAAAGGCTAATCCCATCATTTCCTACCCCTAATCCCAACTCAAAATATTTAATCAAGATTAAATATTAATCCTCATGTTTATTAAAAATATTTTAATAAATATCTCCTCAACCCAAACCCTTGAAATAAATAAAACTTTAATTATTTCATAAAATCTTATCCTAGGAAGTTCTAGACTCTTCTAGAAAGTCCTCATCCTCATCCAAAGTCTAGACTCTTCTAGAAGATGTCTTTAAAACTAATCCTAATCCCCTCCTAACCTTGTCACATTCCCTAAACATGAGTTAAAACTTCCTAACCCAAGCCAAAGTTAACAAATATCTCCTCCTTCACCCACCCTCATTAAATGCCATCCACTTGCCTATCCCTAAGCTAATCCTAAACCATCCTAATCCATCCTCTAATCATTTGCACAAGCCTAAGCAAGTTTAAAACCTTCCTAATCAAGTCCAAGTCGAAATTGCTCTCATCACCCTCAAAATATCTCAACCATAAAACTTTATGAAGTCCACTAGGTCATAAATGACTCTTCCAAGCCCTTTTATTGCTCTCACAAGCCATTATGAGGGTCTTTATGAAGATTTTATCCCTTGAGCCTCCTTTGTTGACTCATCCTTCCCCTTTCCTCCATCCTCTCACCATGTGACATGTGTCACTCCTTGATTGGCTATAAGGAAGCACAATCCATGTGCTCTCCTCTCATGCAATCTGAGCCCTCCATAAGCTTTTTCCCATCCTTGCATCTTAGCCCTCAATCCCTCAAGCCTCTTGCCTATAAATTGGATCGTTCCCCTTCGCAAAATAACACAATCCATGAAGTAAAGTTATAATGCTATTTTGAGAGCCAAATCCATACTAAAGCCATCTATCCACACCAAAAATCCACAATCATCCATTGAAGCCTTTGGAAGCATATTGAGCATACATCCTATCCATTTAGATAAAGCTACTCAACAAGAGAGCTTCTTATTGAGAGAGTCCATTAATGGCTCATATTCTCAATTGAGAGTTCATCTTAGTCTATCTTGAAGTATATGAATTTTGTTTAGTTTGTAGAAGCTTTCTTTAAATTTGGTTTCTATTAGCATACTAACTTTGCTCATATACAAGGGTCACTATCTTCTTGCTCTATTAATAAGAAGCTGTGTCTCACATTGTTGCATCCATATAGAGCATTTTCATTTTGGGACAATAAAAACTTGGTCATAATATTTCTAGGTAAATTTTATTAGTAGCTAGTTATTTTCATGATTTGATTTGCCTATGTTCTAGCCAAAATGAGTCGATGAGACTATTCTTATATCTTCATAAGTAGGAGATATTTCCACAACATTTCAAATTGTGATATTTCTACTACGATCTAACTATGTAATTTTTTAGTCAAAATCATTCATCCATGTTTTATGAGTAGTGATTCATATACACTAAATCATCCCTCATTACATAAATACAACACTTGAAACTCATTAGATCTTGGTGATATTATTATATATGTTTATGTATGATATATTGATGACACTTTCCTTATTTCTCTCTAGATGATAACACTAAAGAGCCACATGTATCAATGGAATATATGTGATATCAAAAATATGCAATCATCCTTCATTTATGATGGGAAATCTGTGAAGAAGGCCATTAAGGCTGTGGCACAGTATGCACCTCTTAAGCTCGTCAACTATTGTATCAATGATGAAAGCAATTTTACCCTTGAAATAACTGCTAATGTTTGTACCAATTTAAATACTAATTAGTCCTCATCTTAGTTATATACCATCTTACTAGATGCATTAGCCTACCTAGTAGGTCTAAATAAAGCAAAGGCTTTTCTTCATTATGTGTATCTTACTTTTCAGTAAGTAGACACAATTATTTCCCTTTGCCTTGTTAGTTTTTCTTCTTTCCTTTGTATATTCTAAATTTAACTCTCAATAAATTCTTACAATTATATACACTTATTAACATTTTATTACTAAGTTCAAATATTGAATGGTGATATCCAATAAAATTACTTTTATATCATTGTTATAAACAATTTCCTTAGGTATGAATACCTATTTTCCTCTTTTAAACTGACATGGATAGGGTTTATATATAAGATTAGTAACACTTGGTAGACTATATTTGTATAGTGATTGACCTATTTTAGTTTGTCTTCATTTTTATTTTTATTATATCTACAAAGTTGTCTAAAATAAATACTTTACAATTACATGGGATATGATACTCAATTTTTAGTAGAAGTAGTCATTTCTCATTATAAATGCATGCAATTCCATAAAAACAAAACAAAATATTAAGAATACTCATTTTCATATTTTAAACTCATGTGGACAAGATTTCTATATAGGATTAGTAACACTTAGTAGACTATCTTTGTAGAGTGATTGACCTATTTTAGTTTGTCTCTATTTTTATTTTTATTATATCTACAAAGTTGTCTAAAATAAATATTGTAAAATTACATGGGATAGGGTTCTCAATTTCTAGCAAAAGTAATCATTTCTCATTATGAATGCATACAATTGCATAAAAATGAAACAAAATATTAAGATTTTCCATTGCACTGAAATTCAAAGCTTCAATTGAAAAGTTAAGCTTTAAAAGATTGTTATTGGACTCTAAATACACAAAAGGGCTTTGAGGTTTTCAATAGAATTTAGTATGTAATCAATTAAAGGAGGCTAGGCTTATAGGTTAAGCTAAATAAATTTTTATTTATACAAATTGATTGTGATGCCAAAATATCTAAAACATTATGCTTGAACATAATCCTTTTAGGTTTCTAATGTGTGTATCATTAAAATAAATTGATGCCTTTTACTCTCTCTAATCAACTTCCATCATTTCTTCTCCTTTATCCATCATTATCATTGGAAAACATGGTGTATAATTAATAAAAATCCATTAATTAGTATCATTAATACGTAAAATATTGATACCTATAATATTACTTAAATATGGGACTATGTTGTAAGGACTACCCAGAAGGAGAGACACCATTTTGGCTTATGAGCTTCATAGACAGGGAATTCGCATGTATGTGCTTGGAAGGAAGATAGAAAAAGGTATGAGAATATTACATGATAGAGAGGAAGTCATTATGATCCATATGAACAAAGATATTAATTTTTTATCAGTTGTGGTCATGCACAAGTAGAATGAGACATAGTGAAGGAAATGGTAATTGGTGTTAAGGAATTATGTTTCTTACTAAAATATTTACTTAATGAATTATAGACAAAATCAGAGATATTAACCCTAACTTAGTAAAGGCTTATATTGTGATTTGGGACATGTGTGAAGACATGCAGGATGCTCTAGTTTTTGTAGGACCACTCAAATTTGTGTCCACAATCTCCAATTTCAGTAAAGTAGTTAACTTTTTTCTTAGAAAATAACTTTTCTTTTGATTCACCATCACACATTCTTTACACATCATTTAGTAGTTTTCACAGTCTTAGTAAAATCTCTAACTACAAATGTAGCACTAACACTAACAATGTTATTGAATTTGATAAGAAAAAAAGAATCTTATGTCATAGCCAACTTTCATCCACCTTAGCATGTAAACGTGTCATTTCATTAGGATTTAATTGAAATGCATTACCTCTTTTTCTTGTACTAGTACCAATCAATGTGCCATTCATATCCTTGATAGTACAAGTCTTCTCTATCAACTAAAATTTATATCCCTTATCAACAAGTTCTAAAACACTCAAAAGATTATGTTTCAAACCATTTACATAGTAATCATCTCTAGTGTTGGGCTTTCCATCAACTATAATAGACCATTTACCTTTTATCTCATACACTTCATTTTTTTAAACTCTAACTACTCCACCACCATAACTATTGAACTCATCAAATTTGTTCATATCTCCTATCATATTATTGGAACAACTAGTATCTATAATCCAATGAGACTTTTTCTTTTCAAGTTGTGATGCTAATATCCTTTCCTCTTTTCTATTTCTTTTTTTATGTCTTGATCTTCGGGGATCTCTTCTTTTGTAATAGAAAAAACTTCAATTTCATCATCTTCCTCACTATAATTATCATTCTAGAATTCTACCATTTTGAAATCAAACTCACCATCCTCACTAACATAAAAGAAATCATTAAGTGCTCTTTGTTAGAAATAATACATATATATTCCTTGTTTATATATATATATATATATATATATATATATATTCCTTGTTAGAGGATGGACCCTATTAGGAGTCTATAAAAACATTCAATAGATAAGAGTCCTAGTTAGTAGACTCTAAATCCTTGTTAGGAGATTCCAACACTGTTAAGAGTTGTAGAAGGTAGAAGGAACCACTATCCAAATAGCTTTTGGGGAAAGACCACTAAGCTTCACTATCCAACTAATTTATCAACTATCTCTTGCAAAATAATTTTTTGAACTATGTTTTAACCTCTTTTTTCTATCCTATCAACTCAACCAATCACTATCAAACCTTAGATCTCAAAATAAAACCTTGACAATGAAGTTTTCTCCAACTTTGCTCTACTTTTCTTATCCTCACATATCAACTTGCTTTTCTTCTGTTCTACTCTTTGTGCTTCATACAATAATTCATATATAAAAAAGGAAAATTTCCTTCCCTTATACCAAATCCATAAAACAATTCCTTGCATTGGCTATTACACCTTCTCAATTAATTATTATAGGACCTCATTAAGAACATGTTATATTTAGTGATAACATCAATTTTTCACCTTGTAACTTGAATAACTTTATTTACATGTAATATTATAATGAGAAAGATTAGCCACATCATCTCCAACATGTCTTCTACATGTCTTTAACCTTGCTTCTCAAAATAACAATTTTGCTAAGATATATAACAATTTTCTCTGAACATGCTTCTGTAAACTCTATCTCAGAACAATCTTCACCAAGTCTTGCATTATTTCTTCCAAATCTAATATATTTTTCTCCCAAGGTTAGTTACATATGCTAGACACTTAGTAGTATCTTCCTTTTACCTTGCTAGTGAAAATACTCAATGATCTATCTATACCAACTTGATCTTTACCATTGTTCTTCTATTAGATACCACAGAAAACTACTATATTGACATCAATGACAAACATAGTCATAAATGTAACATATTATCAAATTAATGATCTAATAATATTTCTACAATACTCCTCCATAGGAATATCACCAGCATTCATGCTTTAAACAATTGGCATTGATGGAAACATAGATGAAAAACATCTAGTTCCAAGAATACCAACTATTAATGACTGTTGTCCTTTCTTTTTAAATCCTCTTCATCTATCATACATGCTTCTTCCCATTGATATACCATATTAAAATGTTTTTCATGATGTAATATCTCACCCATTGACATCAATGTTAAAGGTTTCAACAAGCATCTATCACTGCAACAACTATCTCAAACCTACTCAAGTGTCCAAAGACTCTATTTAAAACAAAATCTATCAACAGTCCTAGATGACTCTATCCATCACAGATACTCCCCCATACTGGAAGAATCAACATTTAGTCTAGACAAAAATAGTGCACTCTTGATTGATGCACTCTTGCATCATCTACTCTAATGTAGCTAGGGGCATGACCTCTAGCATACCTCACAAATACTCAACAGTCTCTTTGGGAAGAGGCTTGGTGAAAATATCTGCAATTTTCTCTTTGGTGGTTACATACTCTAATCTATTTCCCTTTCTACAACTTTCTCTCTCAACATGTGACATTTGATAGAAATTTTCTTAGTGTTAGAATGCAACACTGAATTCTTAGACATATTCACTATGCTTGTGTTATCACAATGTGTGACAATATGTTCACTAAATTCTATCCTTATATCCTTCAGCATATGCTTCATCCAAACAACTTGATTACAATTATTTTCTACTGCAACATATTCTATCTCTGATGTACTCTATGAGATATAATCCTACTTTTTCCTTAACCAAGAGACCAATCTTCTTCCAAGAAAAAATGCTCCACCACTAGTGCTCTTTTTGTCATCCATACTGTCTACCCAATCAGCATCAGTATAAGAATATAAATTGAAATTCTTATATCTACCATACCATAATTTGAGCTTGCATGTTCCCTTCAGATATCTAAATATCCTTTTAACCGCTACATAGTTTTCTTTTCTATGATTAGCTTGAAATCTTACAACAATTCTAACTGCATTTGCTATATCTGACCTTGTGTGAGTCACGCATTACAATCCTCCAATCATAGATCTGTACTTCTTCTACTCAACAGTAGGTGTCTCAGCCTTTGTAGATAATTTGTGTCTAGTTATCATAGGTTCCAATAGGTTTACATGTTTCAAAACCAAACCTTTTCTATAGATGTTCCAAATACTTAGTCTGAGAAATAAAGATTCCTTCTTTATCTTGCACAATTTGTAGTCTTAGGAAGTATTTCATTTCCCCTACTATACTCATTTCAAATTCCTTCTTCATTTCTTCTACAAATTGGTCACTTTCATTATCATCTCCTCCAAATATGATATCATCAATAAATATTACCAAAATCATCAATCCATCATGTATTTCTTTCCAATATAGATTACTATTTGGGATACCTTTGCTAAATCCAAGTTTGGTCAAATGCTTTTTTGATGGTGACACAAGCCAAGAACAGAATAGACACAACAGAAAAGGGAAATTGTATTAACTGAGAAAATAAGCTAGTACAAATAGTATAGAGAAAATTAACTTCAAAACATGCCCTAAGGGCTTACAATAGCATAAATCTGGAGATAATTTCTCCTTTCAATACCTCCTCTCAAACTCCACTCCAAACTGCCTTTTACAATGCCAGAAATCTCCTTAAATAGACCCTGGAGGGTTAAGGACTAGGAGTACATTCTAGAAAGTGCTCGTAGGCATCCACCAACCAAATAGAAGGTTCTGAAAGCTGTGGTAGAAGTTGGCACAAATCTAGAAGAATCTAGAAATGATAATCGAACTTCCGGGAGGCATAACTTTTGAACCGTAGCTCCGATTGACGAACCGTTTACATTTTTAGAAAGTTCCCAAAGTGTTCTATAGCCCTATGGACCAGCTTTGCTCATCCCCCATTTTTTGGCCCTTTTTGAGGTCATTCAATGCCCCTAACTTGACTTTGAAGCATTCTTAGGAGGTCTCCAAAACTCAAAAAACTGTAATAACTTTCAGACCGTGGGGCCTTTTGACCTGATTCTTTTTCTAGAATGCTCTAAATCACAATTACATTCATCTGGCCAATTCACACCTTCTAGGTCACCAAAATGATGGCCAAATTGCATGCTCCTACTTTTTTGAGATTTTTTAGCACATTGATAGTTGAACTGTGAGAGTTGGAACCTTTATTTGACCCAAATGGGTATCCAAAAATATAAAGACATGAAATAGAAACTAAGTCTAAGTTAATTTTTTTGGGTGACACAGGATTGCCCTTATACCTCTGGATGGTCCTGCATTAGACACCCAGGGTAGATTGAAAAGTGACCCTATCACTTTATGGATGGTAGAGGAAATCCCAAATGGGAAACCTCAGCTGCTGAAATCCAAGTTGAGTCCTTGATCGGCCATCCTTTCCATTTGACCAAATACTCTTCATACTGCCTATTTCTAGTACTCCTACCCACATGATGATCTAGAATGTATTCTATCTCCTCCTTCTTAGAAGCAAGAATTGGACATGGCTCTAACACCAGCTCCTCATCTGCACCATCATCATGATACTCTATTAAATCTGCAATGTTGAAAATGGGAGAAATGTGAATACCATCTGGCAACTCCACCTCATATGCATTTCTTGAGTTATGTTTCTTCAAAATTTTGCAGGGGCCAAATTTCTTCATTTTTAGGTTGTTGTAAGTACCGACTAGAAATCTTTCTTTTTGTAAGTGCACCATGACTAAATCTCCTACTTGGAATTCCTTATGTCTTCTCCTTTGATCAGCCCTAGCTTTATACTCTTGATTCATCTTGGTTATGTGTGCCTAAACCTCCTCATGTAGACACTTGATATGTTCAGCAAATTCCTCAGATTCAACACTTGTCCTCTCCCCTTGTTCTATCTTCCTCAACTCTGGTGCAGTCCTTAGGCTATTCCCATATACA
This sequence comes from Cupressus sempervirens, assembly GCA_028749045.1. Classification (NCBI taxonomy): domain Eukaryota; kingdom Viridiplantae; phylum Streptophyta; class Pinopsida; order Cupressales; family Cupressaceae; genus Cupressus; species Cupressus sempervirens. Next base: position 227,572,764 of record CM053793.1, read on the forward strand.
ATTTGGAATGGTGATTTTTCAGTACTCCTATTTATAGAGTTATTATAAGTAAACTCTGCCTGTGGTAGAATCAAATCCCATCCCTTGGGCTTATCCCCAACTAAACATCTCAGCAAATTGCCCAGACTTCTGTTTACCACTTCTGTTTGGCCGTCAGTTTGTGGGTGATGTGTGGAACTGAATTTTAAGTCTGTTCTCAACTTTTTCCATAATTTCCTCCAGAAATACCCCACAAATTTAGTGTCTCTATCAGAAACTATACTCCTTGGAAGACCATGTAGTCTTACCACCTCTTTGAAAAACAAGTCTGCAATATGGACATCATCATGAGTTTTGTGGCATGGAATGAAATGTGCCATTTTGGAGAACCTATCAACCACCATGAATACTGAGTCATTATCCCTTTGTTTCCTTGGCAATCCAAGAAAAAAATCCATACTTATGTCCTCCCATGGCCTTGATGGAATAGGCAATGGTTGATATAGGCTAGTATTGTGACTAAACCCCTTGGCAACTTGACAAACCTGGCAACTTTGTACAAACTTCTTCACATCCTGTGAAATTTGAGGCCAAAAATAATGTTCTCTAAGAATGGTAATGGTCTTATCTCGACCAAAATGTCCTGCCATCGCTCCATTATGTTTCTCCTTAATCAGATTTTCCCTCATGGAACTCCTTGGAATGCACAACTGACTACCTTTGAATAACATGCCATCTTGAATCAAATAGTCTAACCACTTGGTTCTATCTACAGCAACAAGCTCTTTACAAGCTTTCCATGCTTCAGCAAAATCAGGATCCTTGGGGTACAAATTCTTGAGTTCATCAAACCCAACTACTTCAACCTGCATTACTGTAAGCAACAACTATCTTCTACTTAGTGCATCTGCAACCCTGTTAGATTTTCCACTTCTATGCTTCAACACAAATGTATAGCTCTACAAGAACTCTACCCACTTCATATGCCTTTGATTCAATTTACCTTGGCTATTTAGGTACTGTAATGGCTGATGATCAGTATACAAAACAAATTCTTTTGGCAATAAATAATGCCTCCATTTCTTTAAGGCCTGAACTATTGCATAGAACTCTTGATCATAAACAGAATACTTCTTCTTTGCATCATTCAATTTTTCACTAAAATATGCAATAGGCTTACCTTCTTGGCTTAATACAACCCCAATTGTGCTGCCACTGGCATCGCAATCTATCTGGAAAACCTTTCTAAAATCTAGAAGTGCCAACACAGGTTGTCCTATTACCTTCTTCTTCAACAATTCAAAACTTCTCGTAGCTGCTGCAATCCATTTGAACTTTTTTCTATCCCCTCTTATTTTATCAATTAGGGGTGCACATATGCCACTAAAATTCTTAATAAACTTCCTATAAAAACTAACCAGACCATGAAATGATCTTATCTCAGTAGCAGAACTTGGAGTAGGCCATTCCAAGATGGCTTTTACCTTCTCCAGATCCATTTTGAGACCTTCAGGTGATATAACAAACCCCAAATAGACTAACTCCCTTTTTGCAAAGTTACACTTCTTCAGATTAATTAACAGTTTCTCTTCCCTTAGCCTTTCAAGGATACTATGAATATGCAATAAATGTTCTTCCAAAGTCTTGCTGAAAATTAAAATATCATCCAAATAGACAACAACAAATTTTCCCAAGAACTTCTTAAGTACCTCATTCATGAGCCGCATGAAGGTGCTTGGGGCATTCGTCAGTCCAAAGGGCATGACTAACCACTCATAAAGACCCTCCTTGGTCTTGAAGGCTATTTTCCACTCATCCCCTTCTCGAATCCATATCTAGTGATAACCACTCTCCAGATCTATCTTTGTGAATTACTGAGCTCCACTCAAGTAGTCCATAATATCATCCATCCTTGGCAAAGAAAACTGGTACTTGATGGTGATCCTATTTATAGCTCAAGAATCTGTACACATCCTCTACTCTCCATCCTTCTTTGGTGTGAGTACTGTAGGTACTACACATGGACTCAGGCTCTCTCGAATCAAGCCCTTCCTCAAGAACTCCTGAACCTGTCTATTTAGCTCCTCTATTTTAGTAGGAGTCATCCTATGAGCAGCTTTGTTAGGAAAACTAGCTCCTAGAATTAGATCTATCTGATGACTGATTTGCCTTACTAGTGGCAATCCATCTGGAACATTATCAGAGATAATATCTCCAAACTCCCCTAGTAAATCTGAAACTTCAACTGGTATTTCACTACTACCTTCTTTATCTTTCCTAGGAATCAAAGCATAGCACATATGCTGATGTTTTATGCCATATAAAAACTTCCTTTCATCAACAAGACAAATCCTAGCACTACTACATACCTTTTCACCTTCCTTTTTCATGGGCTTCAATTTGTGGCAAACTCCATCCTTTATTAGAGAGTATGTGTTTGCATGTCCATCATGCACCGCATGTCTATCAAACTGCCATGGTCTACCCAACAATAGATGGCAAACATCCATCGAAATAACATCACAGAGAACTTCATCATGGTAACTCCCAATTTTGAACTTTACTAAACATTGTCCACTTACCAGGACCTTATGATAATCTTTTACCCAAGCAATCTGATAGGGCTGGGGATGTTACTCCCTCTTGAGGTTCAGCTTAGAGACCATCTCTTCTGATACCATGTTATTAGTGCTACCACCATCAATGATCACATCACAACATTTATCCTAACACTTGCATCTGGTATGAAACAAACTCCTTTGTTGTCCTCATTCAATCTCACCACTTAGTAGGACTCTTTCATTTACCAAGGTCTCTCCTCTTTCTGCATCCTCTGAATGTGATGATTGTACATCCTCATCCACATGAGCAACCCTAGCTTGGCCCTCAGCTCTCCTATTTTTCCTTCCTTGTCATTGAGAGCATTCAAAGGCATGATGACCTTCCTCATTGCAATGGAAACAAGTACCACAAAAGCCTCCTCTTCCTTGTCCACGTCCTCTACCTCTTCCTCTCTGATTTCCAAAGTCTTGGTCATGAGAGCGGTTGAAACCCTCATTCCTCTGGTTCCTGCTAGTACCCTCATCTTCATTTTTCTTTTGGGTTTCATTGCGGCCTCTAGATGACCTACCGCTTCCCATTCCTCCTTGACCACGACCTCTTTGTCTTCTTTCAAACCTTTTATTCAACTTCACTTCAACTCGTAGGGCAAACTGGTATGCCTCTTTCACACTGGTCATTCTTACTAGACTTAATTCCTCTTGGATGCTAGGTTGCAACCCATTGATATAATGAGCAACCTTCTCCTTATTTTCTTCTGCATGCCCCACTGTAATCAAGAGTCGGTAAAATTCCTCTGTATATTCTTGGACTGATCTTCTTGCTTGCTTTAACCCATGCATCTTCTTAAACAAATCAAGCTCATAGTCCACAGGAATGAACTGTTTCTTCAATTTTTCCACCATGCGATCCTATCTTGTGATCTTCTCCTTTCCTCTTCTGTTTCTTTCTAATTGGACTTCTTGCCACCAGATTTTGGCATGGCCTTTCATTTTGGCCTTTGTAAAATTAACCCTATCTAGGTCCCTGATATCCTCATACTCAAAGTATTCTTCCAGTTCATTGATCCAATCGATCAACTCATCTGGTTTTAGATTTCCTAAAAATATACCCACTTCAATTGTGGGTCTTTTCCCAAACTTAGTAATGGCCCTAAAAAGACTTTCCTCTGCATGATTCAAAACTTCTCTGTCAAATTCCTCTTCTGGTCCCATTACTTCTTCTTCATTGTCATCCTCACTGTCATCACCTGCGACAACATTTGCTCCTCTACGGAGCTCCTCTTGCAATGCCTGCACCTGCCTTTGGAGGTCTCTAACCTCCTCAGGATTAATAGCTCTGGCCCTTTCGCTACACTCTCTTTGTGGAGGCATCTTCTAACTTGATCCCACAACCACACAGTCCTGGTGCAAATTGCCTCATAGTCGGCGCTCTGTCTACACACTCAGGAAAACTAGCTCTGATACCACTTGATGGTGACACAAGCCAAGAACAAAATAGACACAACAGAAAAGGGAAATTGTATTAACTAATAAAATAAGCTAGTACAAACACTACAGAGAAAATAAACTTCAAAACATGCCCTAAGGGCTTACAATAGCATAAATTTGGAGATAATTTCTCCTTTCAGTACCTCCTCTCAAACTCCACTCCGAACTGCCTTTTACAATGCCATAAATCTCCTTAAATAGACCCCAGAGGGTTAAGGACTAGGAGTACATTCTAGAAAGTGATAGTAGGAATCCACTGACCAAATAGAAGGTTCTGAAAGCTACAGTAGAAGTTGGCACAAATCTAGAAGAATCTAGAAATGGTAACCGAACTTTCGGGAGGCATAACTTTTGAACCGTAGCTCCGATTGATGAACCATTTACATTTTCAGAAAGGTCCTGAAGCACTCTATAGCCCTATGGATAGCTTCTCTTGTCCCCCATTTTTTGGCCCTTTTCAAGGTCATTTAATGCCCCTAACTTGAGTTTGAAGCATTCTTAGGAGGTCTCCAAAACTTGAAAAATTGCAATAACTTTCAGACCGTGGGGCCTTTTGACCTGATTCTTTTTCTGGAATGCTCTAAATCACAATTACATTCATTTGGCCAATTCACACCTTCTAGGTCACCAAAATGATGGCCAAATTGCATGCTCCTATTTTTTTGAGATTTTCTAGCACACTGATAGTTGAACTATGAGAGTTGGAACCATTATTTGGCCCAAATGGGTATCCAAAAATGTAAAGACATGAAATAGAAACTAAGTCTAAGTACATTTTTTTGGGTGACACAGGATTACCCTTATACCTCTGGATGCTCCTGCATCATTTTCCAACCTTTCATACAAGGTTTTGGTGTTAGAAATGCTTTTAGAATAACTGAGAGTGGGGGGGGGTGAATCAATTATTTAAGATCCAAAATTACCTAATCAAACTTTTCACTAAGTATAGTGACAACATTCAAAATAACCATGCATCCAAGCTAAACTTTCTTCTAAGAAAGTTACTGATAATCAACATGCATAAATCAAACTAGTGCTGGACATAATGTAGTAGCTTGACATTATTGAAATACTAGTGCTCAACACATACTATGTTACTCAGAACCTTCTTTGGATTCACTTGGCATCTACTAAGTTTTATTGATGCTTGACACCTATTTTATTTTCACTACTCGAAACCTACTATTTGCTCGACACTTGAACACTTTTGCTTGGCACACACTAGATTTTACATTTTCTTGACACTAACTGAAAAATATGCTCAATATAAACTAAATTTCTTGGCACCCACTAATGAATTTAGTCAAGCTTTGTTGACAACCTTGTAACTTATTCTTCTAAAATTTCTAAGTTTGACCAACCTCTCTATCTCCAAGTATGTTAACAATACATCATTTTACCATTGTCTTAATTGATCCTTGTAACTCATTACAACATCATAACTCAACCTTTCCCTTAGGTGCTTTTGTTACATCTTATTGATTAACTCATCCTCATTAATCAACTAGATGATATCACTTGGATCTTATAAGAAATTGTCATTCTAGCAAATAGCAGGCTTGACATCGGTGAAAAAAAAATGATTGAAATCATTCTTTATCAACAATATCCCTTCTTCAATATCTTCAGAAATGATCTTTTCAATCATATTTCAACAATATCCCTCTTTGGCATTGATGGAAAATCTAATTGATGAACCAACCAATTTGATCAACCAAGTTACCACAATGCTAATATGCCTAAAAGAAAACTTGTTATCATTTCATATCTCCCTCCTTTTTGGTACATACTAATTTCTCTCCTCTACTCCCTCTTAGATCTATCATTCTTTGCTTTTGCTTCTCCCTCTTAGCTGTTATTTCTTTTCTACTATTTCTCCCTCTATACATCTGATCATGTAGATTTTCTATTTTTGTAATGCACCACTCGGAGATCCTTGGAAAAAAGGATGAAATACAAGCCAAAATATTTATTTATTTATTTTTAACATGTATAAATGTACATGACAACATCATATAAGGATCACATAGATCGCAATGGAAGACTTAACCACCATCCCGTGTAGTGCCTGCCCCTAGTTTGTATTTTGCTAACATTGTTGAACTCTTTTAGGGCTAGTTTTATGTTGATGGTTAGCAACATTGTTTTGAGATTATCAGATATTCTGCTATGGATTCAATTTATTATGTGATGATATCACTTAGACTTTATATTTCATGTATGCATGATGATCATTACATTACTTTCATTTATTAATGATGATTAGTTAGATGGTTTATTATCATATGTGTTTTATTATGGATACTTACCCCATACTTGCATGTGTATAATGTGTGTGTTTGCTTTGCCTGTTTGCTTTTGTATGGCGTGTCTGTTGTGATTAAGGAAGGGAGTCGTAGTCACTTGCTAGTCAGGATTTACACAATGCACCACTTTCTGCCATTGCCTATTTAGTTAGTATATATTGTGCTTGTACATGTATGGTTTTTATGCAGGTTGCAGGTATTGGGCATCGACTTCCTTGAATTGCCAGGATGAGCGTACCCTATCACATTATCTCAATGATAAGAGAGGGGAGATAAATTCTCAAGTCCAAATCCCAACCCTTTAAGCCATTTGTTCTAATTGGAAAATTAGGACAAGTATCTGAGTTGAGTACTCTCCGAATACGTTGGATAACGTAATTTGTGATATTAACCTTTGGTTTGATTTTGTATGTATTTTGGCTATGATGGGTTTTCATATTTTTACCTTGAGAGTCTTTGCTATATTTTCTATTAATTAAGCCTAATTAAAAGATTTAATTAATGGTTTAATTTAATGGAAAATGAATAGGATATTTTAATATTTATATATTTATTTTATTTAATTAATTGGAAAATTAATTAAATAAAATAATTAAATTTGAAAATAAAAAGTTAAAAGTTTAAATTTCGAATTTGACAATATTTATTTTAATAATAATATATTTGGAGTTCATTTTTAATAAATTACTAAATAATATTATTATTAAAGCTAATAAATATTTAGCAATTAAGTTTTGGAAAATGAAATTCAAAAGTGGAAAATATATTTAAATTATTAAAAGATTCTAAATCTCATGTGATTAAAATATAAATATATTAAGATTGAAAAGTGAAATTATTAAAGTTAGTGCATGAGATTTAATAAATAAATTAATTAAATTGAAAAGAGTAAAAGTAAATATTAAATTAATATTTGCTCACATAGGAGTTGGCAAATTCTCGGGAGTTGTCATGTAGACAACACCGGAGTTTGCACTCTAAGAATGCACAAGTTGTCTACACTTAGGAGTTAGCATTTTTATTTGAGCACATGCTGTCTACAACCTTAAGACTTATCTAGAAGGTTGGAGAAGACCCATGCTTGGTTGTCATGCTTATCTTCTAGTTGCCTCTAGAGACACTCTAGATGCATCTTAGAGGCCTTTAAATAGAGGCTCTCCTAGTGTGTTTGGACAAGCTGAAGTAGAAGCTGAATGGAAGCTACAAGTTACAAGCTCATATTCTTCTTCATATGCTCATATATTTTCTACATGCTTCTATGCTTCTTCTAGCATTTCTGGTCACTTGGAGGATTTGATTGGCTTGGATCTTGGAGGGATTGCGAATGATGGAGAAGGAAAGGATTTTCTATGGACTTTTGAGGCATGGCAAGTTAGCATCAGTGTCCAGGATCACTCGTGATATTCACATATTCTCTTTGCACTATTTCTCTTCCTATCTTCATCATGTCTATTAGATGTGTCTGAATACTCTTGTGATTGAATCTATAATCAAAATTGGTATCTAGATATTTTATTTGGTTGAAAAGAAAACAATAAGAAAACCCTAGATCCAATTAAGGAAGAGATTAGATCTAAATGGGTTTGGGTTTGAATTAGAATTAAATTGAAAGTTAAACCCATTGGATAAATTAATGGATATGTTTAGAAACCAATTATTTAAAGGGAAGAATTCTTGTTCAAGCCTCTAAATTTGACTATATATTTTCCTTTATAAATCTGCATATAAATAATTATATATATATTTTAAATGCAGTAATAATTGATAGCAAATTGTGTATATATATATATATATATATATACATACATGTACGTATATACATATATATATACATATATACATATATGTATATATATTTGTGTAAAGTCGAGATGGAAAACTTTATTTATCAAATCCAAATCGCATTTAAAATGCGAATCGCAAAATGTTATAACAACAAAATATATACATATATCTTTTGGGCGGGCGGGGTTTTAACCACCACACCCCCCATTCCCTTTTACTTCCGACCATATGAAACGCAGGCTCTGCGTGATCGTAGAGTACTTGCGATCTGCAGAGTACCTGCGGTCCGTATCTTTCATCGGCCGGCGCGATTATAAATCGCATTTCGTTTGTTTTAAATTTTATATATATATTAAGTTATATCATTTATTAAAGTATATAAATTGGTTGATATATATATATATATATATATATATATATATATATATATATATATTTGTTATTATTTTAAATGGTGAATAAGGAACATCAATTTAATAATAGTTCATTTGCCATTAAATTAAATGGAAAACTGAGTTGCTTGAATTTATTGGGGGATTTGGGTTATGGAGAATTTGTAATTAAATTAATAATTCAAATGAGTTGGAATATAGTTGTTTAATGGAGTTGATTTTAAATTAAGAGACGTTATCAGAATCTAATAATTAGTTTATTTAAAATCAAGGTTCATTAATAAGATAAAGATTAAGGGTTGATATATCAAATTATTTAATGCAATCATTTTAATTGGATCAATCAACCTTGGATATTGGATAATGATATTGAGTGATCATTTGGAATATTAATGCCTCAGAATAGAGTTTTCTCGCTTGAAATAATTGAGCTGATAATATAGTTGACTTTTAATATTGATTAATATTATTTAATATATATTAATTAATTGTGAGATGATAATTTTTAGGTTGATTTAAAGACTGTAAAAGGTATTGGATTAAGATTGAATTATTATGTTATCGGTTAATACGTTTGAATTATTAAATAACCTATTGATATACCTTAATGGTGTTAAGAGTTAGTTAAATATTAACCAATGAAGCTTTGTAAGGTTTCTTTAAGACCGGTTATCTATAGTTTTGATGAGTTATTATTAATGTTTGGAGATTATTTAATGATTAAAGTTTTGAAGTATAATTGATTTTTAATCAATTGATATTCATTGAGTTGATATTATAACTATGATATTAACAATTAAAAATTGTGCAATAAAGTTTTATTTGAAATAATTATTGATAATACAAATTTGTCAAGGGAATGTTGGTTTCTTTTGAAAGAATGACACATGTGGTCATTAGAGATTTCCTATAACTTGCTATTAAATAATAACAAGCCATTATTGATTTGAATTATAGTTGACTTTTAACGCATAAATTATAGTTAGTTATCAGTCAACTGAGATTAATTGGAATGTTGCCTTGAACATGTAATTAGTAATTAAATTAATTAGAGTTAATTAGATTTAATTAATGATTAAGAGATGTAATTAAGTTTTATCGATTCTTTTAACAAGATTATGGATTACCTATATCAAAGTTGATAAGTCTTATTCTAATGACTTGAATAATGACTTAGATATTTTAAAGGTTATTAGTATTGATTTAATTAATAAAATAATTATAATTAAGAGGCTTAAGTGTTAGAGATATTCAATTGAGTTTTAACTATTAGAATGTTAATGGATCATGGAATTGTGCACCTAAGCTAATTAGTGGATTAGATTGATCATTTTTAATTAAGTTATAAGCCTCTTATTCGAAGATTGATAATTGGTTCTTTTATGAATGAATAATGATTATGTTGAAAGTTGAAGTAACATTAAGGAAGAGTTATTCAACTAGTAATCTCAGTAAAATAAAGTGAATGATTTTATTAAAAGACAAATGATTTAATGAGTAAATATGTATCCTTAAGTTATTCTTAGGATAATGCTATCGGGGAATCAAATGGGTTGACTTGTAGGTCAAATGATGAAACCCCTACACTTGAAAATGGAAAATGAAACTCTACACATTATTCAACTATGAGATAATAGCAAAACCAAAACATGTGTTTGCATCATGTATTCTATATGCTTCTTGTGTTGGGTTTTGGGTTGACTAGTGTTGACCAGTCCTAGGTTGTTACTAGAGGCTCGGGGGTTATGAGATATGTTGGCATGTTGATCTTATTTGGTCTCGATCTTTATAAGCCCAACCATGGTAATGTGATCGTATGATCTATGAAATGTTTGTATTTGTTCATCAGTCTTCATGTGTGAAGCTGAGATGTATATGTATATGAGACACTTGACTTAACCATTATTTTTGAGTCATGGATCAGTTATCCTTGGTTTCTTTTCTAGTCACCATGATGGGACTGAAATGTGGATTTATTTCTTGATGATGTCATGTTGTGACATGTTTTGACTCAACCATTTTGGAGTCTTCGATCAGTATGATTTTGAGATATTCTTGGTTGCTTGTTGAAGAACCAATGGATATGGTGATTTATTTTGAGATATATTTTGGTTATTGAGAACCAATGGATACTTATGATTATCAGTGATGCCTTCAGTTGCCAATAGAGAATTTTTGTGATCATGATTTTCTATGGATGTTGCTCATGGAGATTTGATGCTTTTATGCATATTTGATGATTTTATCATGGATATTTGATGATTCTTTTTATGGATTATCTTTTGGATTTCTTTATAGTCGCTTGTACAGGACTGTGGTGATTTATGATTCCATGAGCATTAGGGTAGGTAATCTACTTGTAGTGTCAGGAAGTGGCTTGCAATGGGGGCCAAGGCCCTAATGGCTGCCAGGGTAACTCATTGTAAGTTTGGTTAATAAGTGATAATATTTACACACTAAATGGGAATTAAATGAACTTAAAAAGATAAGAGTTTTGATGTTCTCGCCCATGCCTTGAGCGCTTGTATAGGCTAGGATGGGAGTAGTGAGACACATGGTTGCGACCTTGCATTCCATAGTATGCCTCATCAGTATGAGAGGATACTAGCGGCCGCATGAGATCTGTATGGACCCGTGGAGTTTAGCTAACTGCCAGGGTAACTTGTACGAGATAAATGCGATGACACTTTCCCGCTTGCAGAGTAGGTTTCCTACATGTCATTGTGTGCCTCTGGGAATTAGATGTCAATTTTGTGTGATGGAACTCTTGAGTAGTATACTTTTTAGGATTCCTGGATTTATAGAGATTTATGCTTTGTGGTTTTTATAGCCTGTTTGGGACTTGAGATTATCTCCTCAGCACGGTGGGAGTGGACCACTTAGGTTCCACGCGGTCGGGTGGTAGTGTTTTATCACTCTTATCATTCGAGATCCATTGAGACACCGTGGCTGGAGTATTCTTGGTTGGTATTTATCTTCATTCTATTCTTGGGACATATGATAGATGATATACCCTATGATGGATGTATTTTCTTGTATGTTCCTTACATTGATGATTTGCATATGTCCGTTGATGATTTATTATGCTTTACTTTGCATGTTAGTAGGATGTTTTTTAGGAGTGACATTCCTACTATGTTAATAGCCGATGATCTCTTCGGTGCTTTGGAATGTTATGCACGGAGGGATGGCTAGGATCCATGATGGTCTAATGATGCTATTTATGGTTGGGAGGAACCATGCACTTAGTTATTTATGTTTGTGATATATGGTTATCTTTTATGATGGATGTTTACATCTTCTATGATGATGTATCATGTATTGTTTGTGGTTTCATTTACTTTAATTACATCATGGATTAATATTGGATGATGATGTACTTTATTTACATGGATGTTTATTCTTTTAAGCTTTTCATACCTTGTAACATGTATGGTGGATGATTGAGCAATCTAAAATGTAGTTACTAAAAGGACACTTGTATATTGTTTAAGAACATTGGATGTATCCTTGTTATTTCATTGTTAAGGATGTGATGTTAGATGAATAAGTTATAATTAGAAGTAATTCAACGTTAAGGGATCTTTAAAGAATGTAATCCGTTATGTATCTATGTTATGTTACTTTCATTCAAATTGTTTCTATTGCTTCCGCTGTTGTGAATGGTTTATCTTTCATGTTTTAAAAAAAAATTGTTTGGAAAACCTAGTGTAATTCTTTGGATCCCTTGGCGGGCCATTACATCCCGACAACCAATGAATCTCCAAATGTCACTACTGACCAAAACAATCGATGACGAAGAATGCATAACTGAATTTGAATCAAACACATTCTAAATTCAAAATGCAACACCAAAGGACTAAATAATGCCTAAGAGGATACCCCAAACAATTCCCAAAAAGTTTAGACCAAACCAAAAAGTGCCTGCTACCTACCCACATAGGTCGTTGCAAAAAACTAGGTGATACTTTAATACAGCACTAGAAAGTATCACACGACATTCTTAAAGAAGGAGGGTGACACTTTCAAGGATTGGGCAATACTTCTCTCAAAGGTGTGCAATACTTGAAGGGTATCATATGATAGTTCTTACAAGGAGGTGTGATACTAGAAAGTATCGCACGATATTTCTCCAAGAGGCATGTGATTGTATCAAGGGACACATGATACAATTTCAATGGGCATGCAATACAATATTGTATCACACCATTTTGATAAATGGTCACCTACATAAATCAAGAAACACTTAAAGAATAACAACAGACTAAAAATGAGTTCAAAACCTCCACATCAAGGAATACCAAATCTACAATTTGAGGTGCAAACACTTGAACACACTACTGGAAGACGTAATCTACATCTAACCATCTAACAAGCAGTGAAGAGAAAAATACTGGAGTAAACATCATAGTGTATGAAAGCAACATCGCAATAACTAAATTAATATAGCAATGAACAAAATAACCAAACTAAGTACACAGTTCCTCCCAACTATCAATAGCATCATAAGACCATCATGGATCCTAGCCATCTCCCATGCATAACATCCCAAACCATCGATCAGATCATTAGCACTATTGTAATAGGGATGTCACTACTAAAACATACTACAATATATGCATAAGGAAATCTAACATGCTAGTAAAAAAGCACAAGATAATCCTACAAGTAGATAACATCTCTTATCACATGCTAATCATCATAATAGGGAAATCTAACATGCTAAACCAATAAACAATAGATAATCCAATACAACAATTCACATCATCTAGCCATATGCTAAACATCATAATATGGTAATGCATCAAATAAACTAACATCATCTAAACATGATATACAAGCATTAAAATGAAAGCATAAATCACAAGAAAGCATACTTTGGAACCCAAAGTACCAAGTGAAAACATCCGGCAATGGTCGCACTAGGATAAAAGATTGTCTTTGTACAATAGTCCCTAGTAGTGTTGAAGGTAGCTATACCTCCCAACCATGTGACACCCATAGGTCCACACCCACTTTGTTGATGGAGATAATGATCCAAACACAAAAACACAAAACAACATCCATGGCTAACACTCACACTAGATAGAATAATGGCTATAACAAAGAACCTAAGACAATGCAAGGAGTACATGTCCTAGTCAGACACTCAATAGGCTACTAAGTAGGGGCTAACATCATGGAGAGTCACTTGTCATCAAAAAGCCCAAGCTCAAACTTGTGTAGATTCAACATCCCTATATGGAAAGGCTCTAGCACCCCACATTTTTATTTAGTTATCACTTATTTAAAACTTCCTTTGCCAACCGTCTGGGCACAATGATCACCAGGCTATGGGATAGAAGCCCCCTCTATATGCTACCCTACCCTACCCATTCTCATCTTACAACAAGTTCCTATGGGCATGCATACTCCCATCCCAACCCGAATGATCATAACTTTTAGAAGTACCATGGAAGATCGGGCCTCGCAAGTCACCCAACAAATGTATGTACACATACTTCTGTGTGGGACACCACCATCATGAAAATCAAAACACAAGGACTGGATGAGAACATAATGCAAAAGATAACACCCAACTGAAAGCAATATGGGAGGACGGATTCTACATGAATCCTATGGCCAATAAAACCATACATCATAAAATCACTCAACTGGCCTCAATTCAGGAGTAAAAATTCTACACAAATCCCAATGATGCAACAAAACCAAACATCATGAACTCACTCAATTGGCCTCAATCTGGGAGCATGGATTCTACATGAATCCTAGCATCCACAAAACAATAACAAGGGTCCAAGAGAAACCATATCAATAGGTATAAAAATCACTCAACCAAACACAAAGTCAGGAGTACGAATGTGACATGCATCCCAATGCAACACAAAAGTGCAATAGCAGCCTGACTAATATCCAAATGCATCATCTAGGTACATCACCCACATTGTGTCAAGAAAACCCAAGAAAACAAGGTGACACGCAAAATAAGGTAAAGACCCAAAATTTTGGAAAAATATTAAAATTAAAATCCATTTGGCCTTTGGGTACAGAAACCCCAAAAATCCAAAAGTAGTAAAGTTCAGACACCATATGCAAAAATGGCTAGCATAACGGTGCAAAACCCCAAACCCTCATCCCAAAAAATAGGGAAATGTTCATACCAGCCCAACTAGGTAGAACTAACATACAAAAACAAAGGGGAACTCTAGTTCTCACCCTCTAAATAAATAGCTACCAAAAATAAAAGTAGAAACGGAGCTGAAACAATAAAATAGGAAAGCCCTACCTCATAGCCAAAAGGGCAAAATAGGAATCTAAACCATAAAATAAATAGCCCCAAGGAGTAGCTAAAAATTGCGACAATCCAAGGTTTTCCCAAGTTGGATCCAATCAGCTTAACCTCGTGATGATCTCATGCCCGTAGCTCCCACAATGAACTAAAATAGTGAATCCTCATGAAGAGGATATTGGGTTTTACTCTCCAACTTTCTAATTCAAAAGTGAGAAGTGAGGAATTAAATTCCTTTTTGGATATTTATTCACTTTTTAAGTAAATAATTGATTAGGGAAAATAATTAGCTAACCTAGTTAAACCCCAAATCGACCCAAACATAATAAGGCTATTCCTAGAAATAGGAATTCATTTATAGAAAAGCTGCCAGAAAATAAAATAAACCAATTAAAAGCCCGAAAACCCAAAAATATAGGAATTTCCTTAATAACTTTTGCAACAATGCAAACTTCTGAATGCACAAACACACTCACTGGTCTAATCACATAATGCAAATGAGTTTGGATTTAATAATCTCCAATAGGATTAATTAAACAACTAAAATAAGGATATGTCTACCATATAGGGATGACATTGGTAAAATATGAATGGTTGAATCACTAACTCCATGTGCCACTTCTAGGGATATAAATCCTACACACTAAACAACACAATCAAGTGCAATTGCATATAATAACATAACCAAAGTAATAAATGCATTAAATCACCTAATTTAACCATTTATTTAATTATATAAAAATATTCTATTTACATCACTTGCATTTGCATAAAGCATAACAATGCAGGAATGAAGTAAATAAACATAGCACTAAATCCATCACATAACATAATTGGTGATATGTCCAAAAACTGGATAACTAGATATCATCATAAAACACATTGTCATCTCAAAATGGCGTCATCATGCAAAATGATCAACTAAAAACATAGTAGTCTAACATCTATGATACTAAAATCAAGGTATAACATCTAACCCTCAGGTCCTCTCAAATGTAAAACATAACATAAGTAACAAATTTCTCTTAGATCAACTATAACAAGGTAATTATCCACAACACATAACTAAATAATCCACGTGGACAATACATTTGTAATCATTTAAGAATTTAATAAAGGTTTTTTACACAACATTAAAAAGGCACTTAAAATGCATAAGTGAACTCAGTCATAAACATGACTAACCACTGCTACAGGAGCCTATTCAAGTGTAGTATGGTAATAGTACACAATGCAATCTCTACACACATCTCAAGGTAATCATGGAATAACCTCATGATACCACATTGATCCTGGTAACCACTGGCACAAACCTCAGTGAACCATAAATCACAACATTATCTCATAAATCAGCCAAAAGCAATAATCAAAGCAACTGATATAGAAACATAAATCAAATCTCCTCAATGGTGTAGACCACTCATGGTCACAATCATGATCTATCACCACAAAAGATCAACGAGGTCACATCCATCAAGATGACTTACAAAAGTCAAATGGGAGAGGCACTTCAATTTCTCCCTCTAACTGATTAGTTCCTACTATTTGATGCTATTTGATCAGTTTCACAACTCCCTCTGATCTTCTACAATTGATTAGTTTCTACTATTTCTCCCTCTTTAAAAATAATGCCAAAGACTTAGCATCATTAAATATGTAAATGTAGACTTTGCATCTTCCAACTTCTCCCTCTGTCACTATACTTGTGATTGATTTGGAATTTTCAGCACTCTGGTATCCTTTGTAACATTTTATATTATTTCAACAATCAACACTTTTGATGCAGGGCAATTTTGCTATTGCTCAAACAACCTAGGATAGGGGCTTTACCCCTAGCTTACCTCTAAGATACTCAAATGCATCTTTAGGTAATGGTTTTGTGAAGATATTAGCAATTTGTTCCTTTAAGTTGATATATTCCATCTTCACTTGTTTGTCTTCAACCAGTTCTCTTACATAGTGATACTTAATTGCAATGTGCTTAGTTTTTTCATGCATCATAGGATTCTTGGATATGTTGATGGACTTGTGTTATCACAATAGAGTATCATTGGCTTAGTTATCACCTCCTTCATTCCTTTCAATAGGTGCTTGATCCATACAATGTTGGTACAATTGATGGAAGTTGCAACATACTCAGCTTTAGTTGTGGACTATGAGGTACAACTCTACTTTTTTCTAGTCCAAGTGACTATTCTTCTTCCTAGGAAGAGTGCTCCTCCACTAGTGTTTTTCATGTCATCAATGTTACCTCCCCAATCTACATTAGTGTAGGTGTTCAATTCAAACTTTTCACTCCTCTTGTAGTATAAGCTAAAGTCATCAGTTTATTTTAGATACCTCATTATTCTCTTCACTTCCATAAGGTGATTTTCTCTTGGATTTCTAGAAAATCTTGCTACTATCCCAATAGCTAATGCAATGTTTGGTCTGCTATGAACAACATACTGCAACTTTCTAATCATAGACATGTACATTGTCTGATTTACTTTAGTAGACTCATCATTCTTAGATAGCTTGTGTCTTGTTATCATTGGTGTATTGATAGGTTTGGAATCCTCTAAGCCAAATGTCTTGAGTATCTCCTTGATATACTCTGACTAGGTCACAAATATTCCATGTTTCAATTGATGTTTCAAACCATAGAGAGCTTTATGTAGTTTGCAAACCATATCCTTGTTGTTCTCATTAGTAAAACCATTTGGTTGTTCTATGTAGACTTCCTCTTCTAGTATACTATTAAGAAAAGAAGACTTTACATCCATTTGGTAGACCTTGAAACCTTTTTAGGAAGCATATGCAAGTAGAGTCCTAACTCCTTCCATTATTGCAATAGGGGCAAATTTTTACGCATAATCCAATCCTTCTTCTTTTGTATAACCTTTGCAGTCTAGTGTCTACCTCAAGGGAACCTTGATGTCACCCTTTTTCTCATCATCATAACAAAATAACTCCCCTTGAACAAGGAAAAATTACATGCATTTATTCAATTTTCTTTTAATCCTTTGACCTCCATTTTGTCTCTCTTTCGTAGACCTACTATATGTCTCACTATGCTCTTCTATTCTTGCATTTCCCTTACTCAAGGAAGAAAAATATGGCAGATACCTATTTGGTGGTACCTGTAGCCCATCAAATGAGAGATATAGCTAAAGGAGAAAAATATTTTTCTATTAAATGAGGCTAATATTGATGAAGTTTTTCTAAAGTTAATTTTGAAGGTAAAGAGAAAGAAAGCATGTAATAAACTTATACCTCTCAGTCCATGTGACTATGTACAATTCTTGTCAAAGGGGTGTAGTTTCCTACATATGTAAATAATTTGTCTTAAGTTAGTTACAAATAACATGATACTTATGCTACAAATTACATAGAACATAACATGAACAATGTGCATAGATCTTAATCATTGTATACTTTTTAGTTTATTACCTCTACAAAAAAACATATTATAAGTAATCAAGACCAAGAATTGAGCATCGTAACAAATATTTACACCTAATCAAAACCTAATAAATTTCCATTGATCATGTCATTGATCACCTTCTTCATCCATCTCATCATCATGAATATCATCATTATCATCATCATCATCCCAATTGTCACAATGACCATCATCATCATCATGCTCGTCACTATGACCATCATTGTCATCATCATCATCATCACCATCACCATTACCACCATCATCATCATTGCCAACACCACCACCACCACCACCACCATCATCGTCATCATCATCATCATCATCATTCCCATCATCATCACCATCACCATCATCAATTGTCATCATCATCATCTCTTCTTCATCTTCATCATCATCATCTACTTTTTTTTCCACGTCTTTGGTATCTTCTTCTTGAATCACATTATAGTTTACCAGTCTTCCTCTTAGATTGTGTTTAAGAACAACTAACCAACCCTATTTATGTGGAATGTTAAAGTAAAACATTTTTCACATGTTGGATTGGAAGAACATAGGGCTCATTTCCAAATAGCTCAATTGACCTTGTATTCATTAGTGTAAATCCATTATCATGTTCAAAAATAGTTCTACCAAGATCCTTTTTATTTAGTCATAGCCTATACCATTTGACAAAAAATAGAACTAGATGTAAGGAGTTAAATTCTCACTCAATTAAATCATCCAAAATGCCATAGTATTAGTTTTCTAATTTTTGAGGATGCATGTCAATTCTAGATGAAATATTGATGAACTCAAAGACTATAATTATCCTAGAATCACAAGTTCTCTTAGTGTCATCCACCTTTTTTATACAAAATTTAAGGCCATTTTAGTACATAGCTTTGTGTTGCTTGACCTTTTATTTTCAAACATGTCAAAATTATGCATCCATCTATGTGTTGATATTAAATAAATGGGTCATGATAGATTAACTTATATCTACCTTTCCACCTCTTAAATCATTTGCTAGATCAATTACTATTGGCATAAAATTGGGATCTCCATTATGATGAGCTTCTTTAATCAATGAATAAAAACCTTCCCATGTTAATGAATAACCATTTTTTTGACATCTTTCAATCCATACCATCATCCAATTATTTACAACATACAAATGAAGTGCATTCCACTCACAAGCAACTGTATAAAATAAATAGACCTATTAGAAACAACTTATATTGATGATGGATAAGAATTGATTAACTAGAATAGCATATCCTAATTACCTCTCACTTTCCTCAATCTACCATTCCCAATCAACTACTCCCCTCCAAATCTATTAATGGAGTTGGGATTTCAAATGCTATCTACATGGATCTTTGATGCAAACTTGGGAAGGCATTCACTAATGTACACCATGGTCTGGTATACTATATATCCCTCAACCATGGAATCCTTGGGACGTTCTCTTTGTCAATCCAAGACCTTCAAAAATTTCAAGTGTCTCTCAACCATCCACATTGACCTAATTGGTACATGTCCACACAATTCAATTTTCTCAACTAGATGCATGAGGTAGTGTTCTTGTGCACTAAAAAAAGTTGAAGGTAGACATTTTTGCATCTCACACAAGAGATGAGAATTTTTTTTTTTCAATGCTTTATTCCTTTTTATCAATTTATTTAGATGAAAACCACCTAGAAGATATTCATCATGCAAAAACTTATTAACATGATTCTAAAAAAAAAATACAATAAATTATAGAAAAAGAAAAGAAAGACGTAAAAATAATATCCATAGAAAATATAAAAAATAACACTTCTAACCTCATGTATTTCCCAAGATCATATATTACTTGTTTGACACTTATTGGGTTGAATTTGTGTGGGAGAGATAGAGGTAGAACATATTGCAATAATAATAAATTGATCTTTTCAATATATTATAAAATAAAAAAATAAAAAATATATGATGTTTTAAAAATTTATTGTAAATAGAGAAGAACATGGCTTACCTTGACAAAGGTATGCCAATCATGCATTTTCAACCCTGACCCAAAATCACCTTTGTTTGATATTAGCCTGCTTATATTTGCAGCAAATCTTGTGGAAAATTTAGGTTTTTGTATGGCTTCAAATATGGCATTAGTTTGTTGTTGCATTAAAAGTCATGGAATGACACTTCTATTACTTTGATTTCCATTTCTATTTGATTCAAGGGAAAACTTTAATGTATGATTGGATTCATCAATGTCATTACAAATTTTGACCAATTTTTCTTTGCAATGTCTTCCATCCAATATTTTTTGTATCTTTGTTACATTCTTTCTAGTATGCATAGCATCAAACAAATGAATGATTGAGAGGTGATCATAGTACAACAACCTATTAAATTGTCTAGGATAGATTTTAGGTCCTTTTGGAAGTTTCTCATCAATGCCTTGATGAACTTCATGAACATCAATTACATCGTTACAAAATAAAAGAAAGTATCCAAATTTTAATTTTTCATACAAAAATCTACATCAGATGGAATGACTTTACCTCAAAAATTCATTCTATTGTATTCCAACTTTCATATGTGAGGTGTCATTCTTTTTTGCTTTTATGTTGTCTCTTCTTTCCCATTGTTTTTTTTTTTTTTTTGTAATTTGATGCTAATGATTTTTTG
Organism: Cupressus sempervirens; assembly: GCA_028749045.1. Taxonomy (NCBI): domain Eukaryota; kingdom Viridiplantae; phylum Streptophyta; class Pinopsida; order Cupressales; family Cupressaceae; genus Cupressus; species Cupressus sempervirens. The sequence goes on from CM053793.1 coordinate 227,593,640, forward strand.
TGGAAAAAGTGTCTATGATAATAGAACACCTACTTTTCTAAACTTTGTGAATTACGAGATTTCATCTTTGGACCACAAATTGGACATGCAAATTTTCGCTTTGTCTAAAGACCTACAAGATTGTGTATAATTAGATGAAATGTGTACTAGAAGATTCATATTTACAATTAGCAATCACAAATTTAACATACAATGAAAATGAATTAGCACTATTACTTACCAAAAATATTCATTAATAGTTTTACATATCAAAAAAATGTGTTAGTCCAAGGGCATCATGTGTTGTCCATACAAGCATTGAAAAAAATTGAAATTATCTTTCACTGATTGGACTATAGATGTTGTACATAGTTACCCCATTCCATAACTCCAACAACTCATCAATCAAGGGCTCAATATATGCATTCATATCTTTCACTTCATACTTATCTAATTGAATGAACATAAAAAAAACATAATTATTATGTCCATTTTGATATTGTGTTTGTAAATTAACATAGATGACTATTTAAATGGAAAAATACAAAGTAAAACCATTGCCAACATTATGTTCTTCCTCTTGATATAAATCTAAGGAGGAATGTTATTGTTAATAACAAAAATAGGCTAGATTGAGTAAATAGGTTTCATCTCTCCAAATGGATTGGCACTATCTACTACAAACAGAAACATCATATTATGAGGTTTTTCTTTAAATATTGGCCACCTATTTTCTATGCTCTTAAATGAAGGACCAACCCTAGGCATTCATAAAATATCATCTTGACTTCTATTACATGCATGGTAATCAATAAATTGTACAAGCTGGTGCACGTAAATAATCATTGCGAACATGGAATAATGGGAATGTATAGAAGAATCTTGCAAGGAACCTTTTTGTTTATCCAATCTGATTAATATATACTAATGTGATAATCAAGTAATTGTTTTGTAAATTCATGTTGTTTATGATATATAATATGATCATTAGGACATGCATGTTTTATTTTTGAAGTAGTAGATAGCAGCAAAAAGAAAGAGGGGCTAACCCTAGAGTAGAAAAAAGGCTGACCAAAAATAGCCAGAGGTTACCACCCACCTATCTAACTAATACCAGTTTTAAAATTCAAAAAATAAGCACAAAAAACAAAAACTAGAGAAATTTTTACCATCCACGCTATGCTTAATAAGCATATAAAAAGTAGAAACATTCTAGTAGCTAATAGACTTATTGCTCCTATCAGTCCAATACTTGATCAAAACATTCATAAAAAAATCCATAGGGCACCAAGTTCATCATGGACCAAAACATAAAAACAACAACAAAAATAATAATTGGGGCTAGTTGCCCATTTTCTTTTCATCTTCCTCATTCCTCTTCTTCTTAGGCTCTTCCTTGTTTATGCCCAACCCCCTCCTCTTGGATACATTTCTCAACTAATTTTTTGAGCCAATCATGCACAAGAAGTCATAAATGGATCGAGTGGTTTCACTCTCCTTGCCTAGATGCTTCTCATTATTGTTCATCTGCAAGAAGTAGAGAATGGTGGCAATAGACTGCATGACCTTCATGGAGAATTCTACCAAGGTTTTGAATTTTTTAAAGATGCCAAAGTGGTTCTCTACAAAATATTTCATAGAATTCCCTAGCCTTGCTTGGTTGTGGCTCTGACCATTACTATATTTCCTTTTTCCCCCCACCTTTAAGAGTGCCTTTCATTGGGGAGCTGATGTCCTCCCCTCACTTCTATTTGGGGAAGGGATAGCTTCTAGAGTGTGTGTGACTTGAGAGGGACTAAGATGGCTATATACAACCTTCTTTCTAGTGTCTTGGTGATGCCTCTTCCTCTTGATGGGATTCTTCTCACTCTCAATTGACTCAGAGCTAGTCTTGTTTATGGGGTTACTTGAATTTCTCTATTCAATTTTGAGACATTTGGTAGCCCTCTGAGTAGTTTTCTTACTCTTCCATGAGTTAGTATCAGGCTCAATAAGGCTAATTTTAACCTTCAAACCAAGTTTTTTTTACTTTTATATGGCTAGAGCTAGGGTCCATGAATATCTAGGGAGTAGCAGTAGTTAGTAGGTTGACTAAAAGCAGTAGGTTTAAGGCAAGGTGATGTTTGAAAATTTTGTGCATGAAACCCTGGTGGATAATATAAAAGGGTTTTCCCTCTTCTCTATTTTTCCTAGCCTAAAATGGTTGAGAATGGGTAAATGGTAGTAGTAAAGCACCTAGAACTGATCTTCAAGGGTAATATACCTCATAATGGCATAGTAGATCACATCCTAGGGTGTTGAAAGATCCTCCCAGGAAAACCCACCACGCATGTGAATCGACTCCTCACTAGATTTGAAATACCTTCATAGATTGGTTTCACCTACCATCCTAGCTTGCTTACACCATTGCTTTCCTTCCATGGAAAACTCACCAACACTAGCAACTAGTCCCCCCTGATTTCAAATCGAATTCCATTAATGTTAACCTTCCTATCATTCTAGGAATTTAAGAATTGCATCAAGATATGCTCATCATACTTTTCCATACCTTTCATAAATTGAAGCAGGCCACCTTGCTGAAGATAAACCCAAGTGGCCTATCTCTTCTTGATGTACTCCTTGATCACTACTAGTTCAATGCAGTCACTATCACCCATTTATTCACCAAGATTGACTACAAGTTTCTTAGAGTTTTCTAGAAATCCCCTTCTTACAGTGGCAACCACAACAGAATAAATAAATCACACTCAAGATGAAAATGTTAAGGCAGTGGAAACCCATCATAAGATCACAAGGATCCCTCAAATATAAGAAAAAACTCTCTATGGCATGTGTGATCAACACATTTCCCTCTGAATTAAATCATCACCAACAATAGTTGAAGTTGTAGTGCCTACCCCTAAGTTGTATTTTAGTTATCATTGCCAAACTCCTTTAGGCTAGTTTTATGTTTGATGATTAGTAGTATTGTAATTAAGATTATCAGATATTGTTTTACATTAAGTTTATTAGATAGTGAGATTACTTGGTACTCTATATTTCACGTATGTATGATGAATATTCAATGTTTTCAGTTATCAATGATGATTAGTTAGATGGTTTATTATCACATGTGTTTTCTTATGGATACGTACTCCATACTGTGTGTGTATGGTGTGCGTATTTTTTTTCTTTATGTATGGTGTTTCTAATGTGGTTAAGGGAATTGTAGTCACCTATTGGTCAGGATCTACACAATGCACCACTTCCTGCCATTGCTTGTTTAGCTTAGAATATTGTCTCTGTACATGCATGGATTTTATGTAGGTTGCAAGTATTGGGTATTGACTTCCCTAAATTGCCAGGATGAGCGTACCCTATCACATTATCTCAATGGTAAGAGAGGAGAGATAAATCTTAAGTCCAAATCCTAAACCCTTTTGCCATTTGTCCTAATTGATAATTAGGACAAGTATCCAAGTTGAGTACCCTTCGAATGAGTCGAATGATGTTAATTTGTGATTATAACCCTTTGTTTGATTTAGTATGTATTTTGCTAAGTTCGGTTTTTGTATGTTGTTTATGAGTCCTTGGTGTATTTTCTATTAATTAAGTTTAATTAAAAAGATTAAATTAATGATTTAATTTAATGAAAAATTAATATGACATATTTAATATTTAATTGTATTTAATTAATTGAGAAATTGATTAAATAAAAAGAATTAAATTTGTAGATAAAAGTTTAAGGATAAATTTAGAATGTGATAATATTTATTTAATTTAATAATAATATATTTAGAGTTCATTTTTAAATAAGCTAAATATTATTGCTATTTAAGTTAATTAAATATTTTATCAATTAAGTTTCTAAAATAAATTAAAAGTAAAAATATAATAAACTATTAAAAGACTCTAGATCGCATGAGTTGAAAATAAAAGAAATTAATTAAAAATATAAAATAAGTGAAAATAATAATGTTATTTTAATTTCATAAAGTGCACATGGGATTAAAAGTAATAAATTAATTAAAAATAGAAGTCAAGTAGAAAATTAAATAAAAGTATTTAATAATCTAGTTAACATGCATGAAAAGATAAAGCAAAGATTAATAAAAGTTAATTTTGAGTTTGAGATTTGTGAGCAAGGAGTCCTCTCGGGTGAACGCATAATTAGTGCCCTGATTTGAGAAGAAAACTCCTTATCACAACTTTGGGGTTCATTTTTGAGGGGTCATGAATTTTGGGAGACAACTTTTGGAAGCGAATTTTAGAAGGAGAATTCTAGGAAAGATTTTCAGAAGAAAGTTATTGAAGAGGAGCGAATTCTCTTACAATTTTTGGGGATTGCATATTAGCATCAAACTCAAGTAGGGTCTTGTGTTTTGATCACTAAATAATTACGCAATTATCCTTTCCTGTCTTCTTCATGTCTATGGATTATAAATCTATATTCTCTATGATGATACCTTGATCATTTCAATGTTAAAATTTTAGATGCATGTCAATACTTTCTGTATACATGAAGGTTAGGGAAGTAACCATTATCCCTGTTTTGTAGAGTAAAGAATTTATTATTTTCAACCAGGGAGGGTTTTGAGAATTGAAAAAGAGAACTTTAAATTGGAAATTTGAATGGTTAAATGTAATTTTTCTATTTGACTAATATATATATATATATATATATATATATATATAGTGTTGAATTTAAATTTTATTAAAGAAAAATGAATAAAGAGGTGGCATTGATTTTAAAAGTATTATAAAAACAAAACAAAATAAAATACTTACAACTTTATTGGGAGGAGAATTTAATTTAAAAACTTAATTAATAAAATGTAAATTAAAAAAAAACATATTATTATTTGTTAAGAACATAATAATAAAACTTAAATAAATAAATAAAAATTTTAATTGAATTATAAATTTTGGGAGGTACATCCACGTACCTACAGTCACAAGCAGCTGTTGTACGCTGTCATATGACTGCGATAGTAGCAGCCATGCACTACCTTAAACACCAGCGATTTCCAAATCACATGGCATATTGTGCCAAGTTTCTTTTAATTATTATAAGGGGTTAATAATTACTAAACTTAAATGTATTTAAATTCATTATTAAGAAGATTATTATTATTCTATTTAATATTAATTTTTATTAATACATTTTACTATTAATTAATTTATTAATATTTTAATTTGTTTATAGTTAAATTTAGTTAAACATAAATTAATGAATTTTATTAATAAGACTTTCTAAATATTTATTTTATTGATAAGTAAATTTTATTATTATTTATTAGTAAATAAATTATTAACTAATATTAGTATGGATATTTTAGGAGAAAAATTATTAAATTAATTTAGTTAAACTTTAATTAACTAGAATTAATTAATAATGAAAGATGGTTGATAGAGTATTAAATTTATTTAACATTGATTTTTAGTAAAGTCATAATTTTTTTCATTGAGATCAATGAGTATTATAATTTAAATAAATATATTACCCTTAGGTTATTATAGAAAATTCATTCTAACTAAATAGGGGTAATTCTATAAATGAAAGGGGGTTGACTTGTAGGGAAACTAGGAAAACTTATGTATTCGAAAAAACATACAATGAACTTATACTAAAAATTTAAGAATTGAAACCCTATAATGTTTTAGCAATATATTATATTTTTTTCCATATATTCTTTGTGTTTTGGTGTTTTGGGGTTTGTCCTAGTGTTGACCAGTTTAGGTTGTTACCAGAGGCTCAGGGGTTATGCAATTGTGACGATATGATGATTTTTTCTTGATCTTTCTAAACCCAACCATGGTGATGTGTGATATGCTCTATGATGTGATGTACTTACTAGTTGATATTGCTTTCCAATTTCCTTATGTGAAGCTGAAGTGTTTTAAGTGATTTGTTCTTGATGATGTCATGTTTTGACATGTTTTGACTTGACCATTTTGGAGTCTTCGATCAGTGTTGTGATTTATTATTGGGATAGTTTCTGGTTGCTCGTTGGTGAACCATTGGATATTTTGATTTATCATTGATGCCTTCAGTTGTTGATAGAGAGTTGTTGTGATCATTATGATTATTATTTGATGCTTTCCAGTTGCTTGTGGACAACTAATGTGATTATTGTGGATTATATTTATGATGCTTTCAGTCACTTGTATAAGACTAAGGTGATTCTATTATGATTCTTTGATTTTTGATTTCATGAGCCTAGGGTAGGTTAACTATGTGTAGTGTCAAGAAGTGGCTTGCAATGGGCGTTGGGGCCCTAAGAGGCTTCTTGGAGAAACCCATTGTAAGTTGTTTTAATAAGTGAAAACATCTCACCTAAATACTGATTTACATGAACCTAATAATATAACTGTATGTTCTCTCCCATGCCTTGAGTGCTAGTATAGACTAGGATGGGGTAGAGAGAATGCTTGGTTGCAACCTTACATTCCGTAGTATGCCTCATTAGTACGAGAGGATACTAGTAGCTACAGGATCACAGGGGACCTGAGATTCCTAAGGGATTTCTCAGGTAACTTCCAACGTGACTTTTGCGATGACACTTTCCCACTTGCATAGTTGGTTTCCTACATGTCTTTGTGTGCCTCTGGATCTAGATGTCAATCTATGTTGAAACCTTTGAGTTAGTGTACTTTTAGGATTTCCCAAACTTAGAGAGTACTTGTGTTTTGTGTTTTGATATCCTATTTGGGACTTGAGACTATCTCCTCAGCACTGTGGGAGTGGACCATTTAGGTTCCATGTGGTCAGGTGGTAGTATTTTTTACTCTTACCATTGAGATCCGTCTGTGGTCACTGTGGCTGGAGCTTTCTTGGTTGGCATTTACCTTCATTCTATTCTTGGATTATTATGATGGATGGTTAGATTTTATGATGGATGTTTTATCATTATGGATATATGGATGTATCATGTATGGTGAATGATTTCATTTATTTTTCTGTACTTTGTATCATGGATTTGAGGATTATGTATCTTTATTTCTAAATATGTATATTCTTTTTAAGCCTTTCATACCCAGTGACATGTATAGTGGATGAATGAGAATTCTGAATTAATTTGCCAAGAAGCATTCAGAACAAATGTATATTAAATGGACTTTGGACTTTCTAATTATTCTTTCATGTGGATATGGTAGTTGATGGACTTAGAATTAATTAAATTTAAATGTGACTCAACGTCTTGGGATCCTTAAGGAATGTAACCTATTATGTATGTTTTTTGATGATTACATGTTATTGCTTCTGCTACTATGTGTGATGTGTATGTTATACCTTCTTACTTTTTTAAAAAATAATGTTTAGCAAACTTAGTAAAACTTTAGGTTAATTCTTTTGGATCCCTTGGCAAGGCATTACAGAAGTGGGATTTGGAAAAAATATCCTTGTCATCTCAATTTTTTGGTTCACCACATCTAAACATAACGATGCCACTCATCCTTTTTGTGAAATAATTAAAGATTTTTGTGAGGGGATCATAAAAGAAAATCCTGACACAATCTTGCACAAAATAAACATTATGAAAACAAATACAGTGGCCTTCATGCCCACGTGGCCTCATAAAGGCACATCAGATTTTGTAATGACTCATATTGCCTTGTGTGAAGTATGCTCACATTCCACTATCAATTGAGTTGATGATGATAGTTGGATGACATACTCCAATTCAACAAATTACATGGCATTATGGTAAAAATTTTCATTTTCATCTACCACTCAATTTCCGTCATGGTAAATGTGGCCCATGTGGATCTCCTGGCACCCCTCCAACTACTCTAGCCCTCTTCTTTAAAGGCTCTAATAATCAACATCAAATCCCCTTCAATTGCCAATCTATTAATTCCTCTAACTCTCACAATTCGTAACCCCCACAAAAGGGTCAGGGCTTCTACTTCATTATTAGCACCCCCTATGTAGTTCCCAGTATAAGAGACCACTAACTATCCCATCCTATTTTAGAGGATACCCCTAGCTACAGTGCTAAAAACCATGTTTGAACCAACAAAATTAATTTTTATCCAAGTCTCAGGAGGAGGATGCCATGTCATTTTACAACTCACCATAACTTTGGCATTATCAAACTATGCCACCATCGATCCTAAGTCCAAAGCAGATACCCACTTCATATTCAATCTTCCTAAGGGGTTTAGGGTTTGGTGCAATGAGGGGGGGTGGGGGGAGGGTTCCATCTCTAGATCCTACTACATTCCTTTAAGAGAGTAATTATCTATTGGATCAAAACCAAACTAGTAGTGGCTTTGTCTCCAAAGATTCTATTACTATCCTCCCTCTAGATTTTTCAAGAGACATACGGGGGGATAATTTGTCATAGATTTTTGAGAAAATAGTGATCTAATGGACCATCCCATCCAAAAAAATTGGTGTAAATTTTCATTGGCACACCACTAGACTTCCCATAGCATAATGGACTCCCTCCAAACCTCAAACATAAAAGGGAAGTGAATGAGAAGGTGTGGGATATATTTTGCTTCTTTGTAACATAAAATAAAATATTTAGTGAGCTAACACCCTCTCATTTGAAGATTTATAATGGTGAATATATTCCCATGTAAGGTTGTCCACTAAAAGAAATTTGTCTTTTACAATATCCAATCCCCCAAGGCCACTTCCTTCCCAAGACAACGAAGATAAGAATATTTAATTGTGAAGTTTCCCAAGGGTAGAAGTCTCCAAACCAAAGAGTCACCAACTAGAGTGGATGGGATCCTGTAACTCTAAAAAAGATTTTGGAGTTCCAGAGAAAGCCCCTTCCCTTCCATATTATTAATTATTTTCAACTGCCTTTCTAGGGTGATATTTGTTTGAATCAAAGTACCAGTCTATCTATTGCAATCCTCTATCAAGGGTTGGAATTTAGTGTGCATGAAGGGGTTTTCTTGAAGCCATTGGTATTGCCAGAAGTCAATGTTGCTACCATTTCTCACCACCCAGTGAGTACCCTTCCTTAAAATTATCATATGGTGCATCATAGTGTTCCAAATTTTGTAACCTTAGGTGAGAGCATAGGTCCAAACAAAGTGATAGAGCAAGTCCCCTCCTAGATACTTTTCTTTCACAATGTTGCACCAATTACCCAGGGAGCTCATTAGTCTCTAGCCAAACTTAGTGAGGAGTTCCTTGTTCATGTGTCCTATCCTCTTGATATTCAATCCCCTAAGGGCCTTAGGATGACATACATTTTCCCAGTTCACCAAGCTAATCCTACATTTATTTTCATAACCTAACCATAAGAAATTCCTTTGGATTTTTTCAAGGACATCTCTATATCTATTGAGGAGTTTAAAAATAGAGAGGAAGTTTATTGGAATACCCTACAAAGAGGAAGAGAGAAGGTAGAGTTTTCCCATATTGCTCAGGATCTTTCCTTTCCATCTCTCCAACTTTCTTTGAAAGTATTCCACTAGGCCATTCCAATATAAATTGGAAACTTCTTTAATTGTGATTAGGAGGCCAAGATAAGTTTATAGAAGGCTAGCCTCCTAGCAACCCAATATTCTAGTCATCTTATCTCTCAGACTAGATTTTTTTGTTAAAAAAATACACTTTTCTTTTTTGATAGTTTATGCATTGAAACTAAATCTCCTCATACTAATTCAGAATTTCTTTCAATTCCCTAGCTTCATGGACAAAAGAGATGCCAAATAAGAAGGTATCATCAAAAAACTATTAGATAATCTATGGTGGGCACACAAAAGCAAGTTTAACTCCTCTTATTTTTCCTAAGTTACCCATAGCCACTAAGTTTCTGCTCAACACCTTTGTCACAATGATGAATAGGTAAGGTGATAGGGGGTCACCTTGATGCAAATCTCGTGAGGAGGAGAAAATATGCTAGGGATTCCACTAACTAGAATAGAAAAGGTGATAGTGTTCATTGTTGTCCTAATAATTTTTTAAAAATTCTCATTGAATCCATGTTTAGTTAGGATATCCAACAAAAATTACTTCCTGACCTTGTCATAAGGTTTCAATATATCAATTTTAAGGGTCATACATGGGTTCTAACTCCTCTCCATAGAGTGTGTTACCTCATGAGTTGTTATGACCACTTCAAGAATCTATCACCCTGGCACAAAACCATTATGGCTCAGTTCTATAAACTTATCAAGAACAGGCTTGATACAATTGGCCATAATCTTAGCAAAGACTTTATAGAGTGTATTGTAGAGACTAATGGGTTTGAAATCTTCTACATATTCTTAGGTATTAGTACTATGAATTTTTGGTTAAGCTCCTTTACTAAATTTAGTAATTCTCTGCATGAACCATGTTGTACTTAACAATATTCTAGAAATCCTAAAAAAAATCTAGGAGGAAACCATCGAGACCTGGGGCTTTGTAGTAGTTCATGTTGAACACTACATTTCTAACCTCTTCCTCAACCTCATTCATCTAGTTATTTACCACTAGATTAATCAATCTTAAAATAGCTTCTTGCATGCTACTACTAACCTTAATGGATGGGGGGTTGCAGATTTGTTGAAAATAACTATCGGTCAAAACCTCTAATTGTTTATCTTCCATTACCTCCTAACCATTATCATTAACTAGGAGGTTGACGGTGTTTCTCTTTTTTCTCCTTGAAGTAGATCTATGGAAGAAGGTCATATTTAGATCACCCTCTTCCAACCATTACACCCTAGACCTTTACTTCCAGAAGATCTCAACTCTATTCATAAGTCTTCCACCTATCCCAACATTCCCTCTCCTCTTGTTGATGTTTACTGCTAGCATTCCCCTATCCCATATAATTCTAAAGAGATTCTAGCTTCTTTTTAGTAGTGTTATTTTCCATGGAAATTTTCCCAAAACAAGGATTTTCTCCATCCTCTCAACTCTTTGTAGTTTCTTTCTTATTTCCTATCAATACCAAACATTATCATTCCTTCAACTGAAGGTTCCACCACTGCACAATCCGAGCCCTAAACTCTAAGTGGGACTGCCATGGGATTTCATACCTGTAAGGTCTCTATCTTGTAGTTTGAGGTTGCATCCAAGAGAATTTCAGTATAGAGTGATCTAAGATGGTTCTTGGGTCTACCTTTAAGAAGGTATGTGGGAGAATATTCCTTCCAACTAGTTGAGATGAGGGCCTTGACAAACCTAACTTGGATCAAAAATTTTCCTAGATGATTGTTAGACCAAGTGAAAGTAGGGCCTTCAAGGTCAATATCAAATAAGTCACATACTCTTAGACAAGTCCTCCAATCCCCCCATTTTCTCCAAGTGGTAGAGAGGGGTATTAACTTCTCCCATATACAATATATTTTCATGTCTCATGACCTCTGCCACTCTAGTTGCCTCATCCCAAAAAGCCAACCTGCCATTACGAGTGTTAGGGGCATAGAATTTTTAAAAGGGTCCAACTACCAAAAAATGGGCATTGAGGAGGTTTACATTTCCCACTACCTTGTTTAGATTTAATAGCATAGCAGTACCACTAGAAGCACCATTGGTGTTGCTATAAGAAAATTTGCCACCTAGCCAAATATAACGCACCACCCTAGAGGACACCTACTCTGTCATTTTCACTTCATGCAAAAGAATCATATCAGTTTTAGGTTCAATGATTTTTTGCTTGATTTCATACTACTTCTTGGGCCTATTAACCCCTCTCACATTCTAGGACATTATATTCATCTCTTGTATGGTTGGGTCTCCTTCACGGTTTTTTGTTTCTCCTATGTTATATCTCTTTTTGTTTCCCTCTATTAGAGGTTCCTGATCAAAGGCCTCCCTACCCTCACTGTTGACCAAACATCCACCTTATTCCCCCCTCTAGGTTTCCTCTTAGGAACTTGTTGAGCTTTCTTTTTGCACAATTCTTAACGAAAGGAATCCTTTTGAACTCTTCTCTTGAAAAGATGATCTAGATGAACTCCAAGGTTTCGAGTGATCTTGTGACCTAATGGAATCCACTCAATTAAAGATAAATGTGTTTGTTCATGAGGAGGCCTTTGCTAGTTCAAACCAATTTTGGATCGAATGATCAATCTTCTTGCAATTTCAAAATTAACAACAAAAAAGATATGTTTTTTGGTATTTTCTATTTTATGAAGAATGCAATCTAACAATGCAACTATATTAATTCTTAATTTAACCAAGGGGTTAGTAAAGCAAATAACAAAGATAGGGTAAGTAAAAGTTTAAGAAAATAACATGAAAGGGAAATTCCTAATGAACATAAACCATAGAAACAACACATCTATGAGTTAAGCTTTTGAAAAGATCTTTGGGTAACCAATGAAAATAGGAGCAATGCTTTCTTAATTCTATTGATGCACTCATTGATGGGAATTCAGTAACTGTAAGATGTTTCACTTTTAATCAAATTGAAAAGCCATGGAAAGTGCACTCATGTGAGATGAAAAGCTATGCAAAAGAAATATGGCAATCTCTTCTTAAACTAAGTATGTTAGTAGAATTTATAGACCTGTAGCAAACACCAAAATTAAAAGATCGTGCAACCAGAACAATGCAATAAAATAATTGGCTCAATTACACTTCATGAACATACATTCACAAAATATAACACACTTATGCAAGAATCAGTACACTCCAAATGCAAGAATCAATAGCATATATTATTAAATCAAAATAATGGTGGCCTCAAAAACATATTACATTCCTAAATTTATAAGAAATTTTCTCCTCAATTTGTGTTGAGAGTGAGAGATATCTTTATGCAAACATATGCTTCTAAACTAATAAAACAAATCTATTTATGTACAAAATGACTCTCTAACTAGTGCTTAGTAGGACTCCATCCATATTTATATTATTAAATGGATGCATGAGCCTTTATATGTCTTAAAACAAAGAAAGCATGAAAAAATAAGAAGAAGAAATCCATCAAATAATGTAGGACTCTCTGGAGGTGCCAAAAATAGACCTTCATAGGATGTTTGTAGTCATTAGAATGTATTTTTGGTGCATGCAAAGCTCTAAATTTGGAATTGGCAGTTAACTGTTGGTGCACCTCGGAAGATCAAAAGCTCAAAAGAAGTGCATGTCAGAAGTAGGTCCAAAAGATGCAAAATTTCACCAAGTGTCAATTTTCTAGAGTTAGATTTTTTATTCAATTTCACAATTTTCTAGACTTAGATTTTTTTTAACTTCAATATTTTCTAGAGTTAGATTTAATTTCAACTTCAGAATTTTCCAGAGTTAGAATTTTTTCAACTTTAGATTTTTCCGGAGTTTGAATTTTTTTCAACTTCACAATTTTCTAGAATTATGTTGTTTTTTCAACCTCAAAATTTCCTAGAATTAGAATATTTTTAACTTCAAAATTTTCCAGAGTTAGAATTTTTTCAACTTTAGAATTTTCCAGAGTTAATTTTTTCAACTTCAAAATATTCTAGAGTAGGAATTTTTCAACTTTAGAATTTTCCATAGATCAATTTTTTTTCAACTTTAGAATTTTCCAAAGTTTAATTTTTTTTCCAACTTAAGAAATTTTTTTAGAGTTAGAATTTTTTCAGTAGTTTAATTCACAAAAAAAAAAAAAAATTTCTCTATTTTGAAAATGGTTTCTGGGTTTTTCTCAAATGAGGTTTAGGACCAATTTTATGTACTTACTTTGATCATTTTCATGATTTACTCTCTTTAAATCAAAACACTTTCATAAACTTGAACTTCTTCTACTTCTTCTACCTTTTGTATCTTTGATCTTTTCTTCTCTCCAATTGCTCAATCCTTCTAGGTCAGAGACCAAGTGATCCAGATTATCCAGAATGATCAAAGGTTTGAAACTTTTCCATATCTTTTTAAAAATCTTTTCTAGGTCCTTTTAATTGGCTTTTGCAGAGGTCTTCCACTCAAAATTTCAAGTTGAAACTTTCACTTGTCACTAAAAATTTGGTAGCTAAAGGCTTGCTATTTTAGTGACTTAAATTAGATTTTTAGTTCTTCTTTCCAATGGTGTAAATGGTTTTGAACTCTAAGCTCTAGGTCAAAAGTTATGACCCCAACAAGTTAAGGACACATTTTTATCTACACAAGGAATAAAACATTAATTAGCTCATGTCATAAGACCCAAACAAGGACTCCTCATGACTCAGACTAATGAAATTAGGTAAACACTAGTCAAAATAGATAATTTTCCACCAATAAGCTATTTTTTGGGCTCTAAAAATCACCCTTTAATACTCAAATTCTCCAGTTCTAACCTATTTGTTTCTCAGTAAGAGGACTAGGGCTTGGCCCAGGCTCTAGTTGGAGTCCCCAAAATGATTCAAGCCCTAGACTAGGGGTCTAAGAAACAAAAAAGTTACTAAGGGGTCCCCATTTCAAAGAGAAATAGGTCGTGCGCAGTGAAACCACAACAAATAGCTTGAACAAAAGGGAAGAAATGACAAAGACATTTCTTCATCAGCAAGCATCCTTCTAACATGTTTCAAACAACAATTAAAATATTGAACACTTCTAAATGCATGGAAAGATCTGACATATGCCTAATGAAGGTTGAACTACTATCAGAATTCATTTTTGATGCATGGAAAGCTCTGACAGACACCTAGTGAAGCTTGAACTTCTATTTTTTACACTTCCAGACACTCCTACATCAACTGAAGGATCTCTTATTCTTTTTTCTCTAATGATTTCCTTTTTTTATGACATGTAAAGGCTCATGCATCCAATTAATGATATAAAAATGGATGGAGTCCTACTAAGCACTAGTTAGATAGCCAGTTTGTATATAATTAGTTTCTTTTATTAAATTTGAAGCATATGATTGCAAGAAGATATCTCTCACTCTTAATACAAATTAAGGAGATGATTTCTTATAAATGGGAGATTGTAATATGTAATCAAGGCTACTATTATTTTGAAATACTATATGCTTTTGGTGCTCACATTTCGAGTGTAGTGATTCTTTCCTAAGTGTGTTATATTTTGTGAATGTATGTTCATGAAGTGTAATTGAGCTAAAATTTTTATTGTGTTGTTTTTGGTTATGCAATCTTTTAATTATACTATTTTCTATGGGTGTATAAATTCTACTGAAGTACTTAGTTCAAGAAGAGATCACCATATTGTTCTTGCATAGTTTTTTGTCTCGCATGAGAACACTTTTAGTGGGCTTGCAATTTGATGAAAATTGAATCATCTTACAATTATGTAAATCAATTTCTGGATTAGATTGTGTGGAGATTTTTACCATCAATGTTTTGAATCACACTACGTGATCCATCATCAGGATGAGAGAGCAAGAGATGTCAAATAAAGTAAGTGACTTACTTTATCTGACATCTCTTGCTCTCTCATCCTAATGATGGATCATGTAGTGTGATTCGAAATGTTGATGGTAAAAATCTCCACACAATCTAATCCAGAAATTGATTTACATAACTATGATGGATTATGGAAAACTGATCATCATCTTACAATTATTGAATTCTCATTGACAATTACATCAGTGAAATTAAGGAAGTGTTGGTCCTATTTTTATTGGTTACCCACCAACCTTTTCAAAAGCTTAACTCATAGATGCATTGTTTATGTGGTTTATGTCCATTAGGAATTTCCCTTTCATGTTATTTTCTTAAACTTCTTGTTATCCTATCTTCATTATTTTCTTTACTAACCACTTAGTTAAATTAGAAATTCATATAGTTGCATTGTTAGATTGCATTCATCATAAGACCGAAAATAACAAAAAACATATCTCTTTTGTGGTTAATTTTGAAATAGCAAGCATATTGATCATTTGATCTGAAATTGCTTTGAGCTAGCAAATGCCACCTCATGAGCAGACACATTTATCTTTAATTGAGAAAATTCCAGTAGGTCGCAAGATCACCTAAAACCTTGGATCCTAGATCAACTTTTTATGAGAGGAGTTTGAAAGGATTCCTACCATTAACCATCATACAAAATGACAACTCAATAGGACTATCCATTTAGCTTCACTATAATTAGGACATGTATCCTCAGTGGAAGGGGAGTTTATTTCCACAATGCCTAGAAGTGAGACCACCAAGGTACCATTTGTGAGTGGTGAGCCTTTCCCCTTTCTTAGGGAATAACCATTTCAAACTCATCATCCAATAGTCTATTTCACTATCCCACCCTAGGTAGGGCCAATTGCATAGAGTGAGCTTCAGCAACCTCCCCCTCCTCATGCTCAACTATTAAACTTTTCTCAATATGACCACATATGATCACCTCAATTTTTCCATTACCTTCTTCCTTCATAGGGGTCCTCACCTTTTCCCCATCCTTACTACTAGCCTCATTAAGGTCCATAAGCACCTCTTTACTAGCTTCCCTTACCTATTCCAAAATACAACTAGCCTTGGCCTAGTTTGTCATTTTAGTAGTGCTCAATCTTTCTACCACCACCACACCTAGTGAGGTTATTTTATACAATTTTTTTATAATTATTTGATACTTCATTCCAATATATTTCATAATGGCTAATAATTCTTGATAAAGAAAGGTAGCATTTTTTATGGTGGTAATAAACACTTCCCTATGAACCTATGTAATTTGTTTTTGTTAATATAAAGAACATTAATGGTATGCTAACATTGAAGATGAAAAAAATGACACTATACCTTAGCATACATGAGATTGCTACATTGGATACACCATTCATAACCTTGAAGTTTACCAGTAGAAATACAATGGAGAGAAGCATTGATTGGGAGCCTTGGTACATGGACTCATATGCCTTTTCAGTGACATTTATACCTAGGTTCTCTTTATCATCATCATTATTAGATTTGCTAATATCATTATCTTTATCATCTTCATTAATTGCACTAGTAACATCTTCTTGAATTATATTCTCTGGCACATTATCAGCTACACCAATACTGACATCTTCAATTGTTTTCTCTAGCTCAAGATCATCTTCTTCCATGTGAGATTACCTTATACTAGTTGGAAATCGGCATTCACCAAAGAACAAAATTTCTTTCTCCCTTTAATGTGATCATGTTTCCTACAATGTCTTTGAGTTTTTGTGATTAGAACTCTTTGATTCTTTAAGCCCTTGCATTTTTTTCAAGGACAATAACATTTTCCATCACCTTTTCTTTTCAATTTAGATCACAATCTAGCATTCTTTTCCTAATTTTTTCCTAGGTTCATTGTGATGTCCCCTTCTAGCTAGAGACATCACTTTAGCTGGTGATTAGCCTATTAGAGACCCTTGTAGGCTAATAAGATTGGATAGAGGGTCACCTTGGTGTGGAGATCCTCCAAGGACCAAAGCAGAGTACTCTTCTGGGTTGCCAGAGTTTGTTTATGATGAGTTTTCCTTTCAGTTTGGCTTGGTCAGGCTATTTTTAGCAGTTTTGGAGTTATAAAGATAGACCCCTACTATTTTTAGAAAAGGGGTATGGTCATATGCAGTTCTATCATGTTAGCTCCCAGTCTAAACGACATTCAAAAATGTTGAGTAATAATGGAGATATTAATGTTTATTTAGTTAAAATAAACATTATTGGTTTTGAGCCTATATTGTTAAGTTATAATAAATAACTTAAGTGAGGGTCATGATATCATAAAAGGGGCCATTGTTTCAATTAATTGTGGGTCCAAGCTTATGGAAAAATTAAAAGGGATTTTCTAAGTTTTAATGTAATAACATTTTTTATGTTATTATTATGTCTTTTATCCCACATTGAGCATGGAGACTCATTCTGGAGTCGAGGAGTCCTTATAAACAAACCTTGTCTTCCTTCAAGAGCAGGTTATGAGAAGTGCTTAAAAACTTTGCCTTATGAAATTTCTTGAAGTTGTGGCAACAAGGGTTTCTACAAGTTTGAGAAGAATTCAAACTGTGGAGGACGTAATATCTTCTGAGTTGATGCAATTTGAGGGTGTGAAATATCACTTGAATTTTGCCTGTGAGTTGAATTCATTCTGGAGTCAATATTGTGTTTAGTAGGAAAGAATTGGATGAATCTGTTATAGGTTGGAAGGGGTTACAACAGCAGCTACAGTGCTGTGAATAGTACAGCGCTACAGTGAATTAAAAATCAGAGATTTAATATTGCAGTTTTTGATAGGCGCTGCCCAAGGAGGAAGCAACCAGCAGTGTGGTTGCGTATCGGAGACAAAAATCAGGTTTTTCTTTCAACTATTAATGATGATATTTTTAATGTATGCTTCCAGCAATAAGTATTGTACAAACATTAGGAGCCATCTGAATAAATGAATTTGATCAAATTTGAGTTATAATTTGAGGTAGATTAGTTTTCAATATTTGTATTTTCTTTCCATCAACTCAAAAACCCAAAAACAGCTTAAAACATTCAAAAACAAACCAAAAACAATTATTACACCCAGGGAAACAAACAGTGATCAGCGTAGAGCCTATTTGGGGTTCTTACATTCATATTGTTAGGTAAAAACTTTCTTCACATGCAAATATTTGGGATATAAAATTATATCAAATATAAACATACAAGCATTAGCATTCTCTTGTATATAATAAAAAATAATTAAATAATTAAATATTACTATCTCTTCAGTAAGGGTCTCATCTAAATAAATCAAATGAATTATACTATTAAAATATATATAGTAATAATAAAAAATGGTATATTTAAACTAAATAGGTGTGGAAAAAATTGTCTTAACAGAAATGCAATATTTTTCATGAGGCTAATTAATGGTTCAAAATTGATGTCTTGGGATAATTTTTGTCGGCAGGGCTTCCTTGGTTTCTATAAGTGTATTTTGTGTCATCATAATGAGGATTGTGTTTCTCATATTTTTCTTCAAAAATATTTGTCTATAGAGATTTGACATTGCTAGTGGGGAGTTAGTTATTAGGCTTTTTGGTGTCTCCTTTTTAGTTGATCTTTGTTCTAATGATAGATTGTTGATGACTAGTTAATACAAAGTGAAAATGTGATTGATGTGAATGTGAATGAATTAAATATTTCTACAACTTATAGCATGCACAACATAATTGGTGAAGAAGGAAGCTTCGATGTCTTGCATTTTATCCATTGGGTTGATAATCAAACACAAAATTTCTCTTGATTCCCTCCTATAGAAACCATCATTTCGGTTTTTCAGGTGATCCGAGAGGATTAAGTCCATAGAAAAATCCAATACCGCAAAATTTCTCACACTCTATTGGTTTTCTAGAAAAAAATGAAGGAAGTAGCATCGATGCCATAAAGATTCAAGAAATTTTTTGTTGGGTGGCAAAAAATGTACAACATTGTGATAATTCTTGCAATCATAAGTCTAAGTTAAAGATGTTTTAAAAAAATCAATGCTTCCATTTTATGGTGAATATTTATATGATTTTTTTTCAAGTTGGTGTGCCATACTTGATATCTAGTGTTTTGAAAATCATGAAATATCTCCAAATTAAATTTTGACTCAATAGGAAAAATAAATTAAAAGCTATGACCATCATAAGTCCCTTCATTACAACTATATAGAATGTTTTTGACACCAAATAGTAACTTTTCTCTATTGCCTGAGTTTTTTCATTACAATTTTTAAAGCACTTTTCTCAATATGTTGGAAATGTTCATCCCATATT
The DNA here is from genome assembly GCA_028749045.1 of Cupressus sempervirens. Taxonomy (NCBI): domain Eukaryota; kingdom Viridiplantae; phylum Streptophyta; class Pinopsida; order Cupressales; family Cupressaceae; genus Cupressus; species Cupressus sempervirens. The sequence goes on from CM053793.1 coordinate 227,613,157, forward strand.
ATTCCAAAAACAAACATGTCATTTAAATAGACCAAAATAAGGCATAGTGAAAGGCCTAAATATGTCATTGGTCATTCTGACAACTTAACCATCACACACTAAGCCTTTTACATTCATACAAAAGTAGACTTGTACATGGATAAAATTATTTGTTAGATATTATCCAAACTATTTTGGTTTTGGGGGTGTGCACAATCTTTCTAGGACCCTAAAGAAACGTAGAGGTACTTGAAGAAGTACGAATCCATTCTTTCATTTGTGGGTCAAAATGTATCTTAGAGAGAATAGTACTCAATAGTGGGCATGGAATGGTATTTTACTTGATAAAACAATATGGCTTCTAATCCTAGTAGGACGACAAGAAATTCTTATTTCCATGATTTTAATTCTTAAAATATTTGATTCATGGCAGTAGCTAGTTTAGTTGAATTATGTCTTTTCTAGTCTATATTTATGCATTTTGTAGTAATAGAAGGTCATATTTTTGGGGTCGATAGGTATATTGTACACATCACAGTGGGCATGGATTTGATGTTCCAACCATTTGTAGGGTGAAAAAACTTGTTGCATATCATCCAAACTTTTTTGTGGTTTTTTTTTACTTTATTCCTTTAGCTTTAACAATATCAAACCAATTGTATACAAATCTCTAAAAATAGATCAAACAACTCTCTGACAATTCCTATTTTGGTGAATATAAAAAATGATCATAAAAATAATGTAAATTGACGCAAATAGAACTATCATTCTTGAATAGTGTGAGAAGGGGTTAAATGAAGTATCTATGTTCAATCTATTTGTGCATCCATTTCCATAGTGGCTCGAATAAAAAAAATTTAAACTCTCTATTGGTCAGAGTTCATAGCTAGATATATAGTAACAAAGACTTCAATATATGGTTCTACTATTGTTTTTCTTAAAGGCATCAATATTTAATTTTTTGAAACATTAGAATAAATAAATATTAGTTTTCAAAACATGTGCTAGTGTCAATTTCATAACTATTTTCCAAAGTGAATTATTAATAGCATCTTTATATGTTTATATATTGTAAATGATATTTCACATTCAATTCGTCACCTTGAAACCATCAAAAAACTTGGCAACTTTTTCTAGATGAGACCTAACACATTAACCATAAAGAAAATTGAAAGGATTCAATAGCTAAAGTTGAGTCATTCTTCTATGTTTATGCCACTAGAGCTAGAGAAGAGTGAGCTAAAGGTTTTTTGAGCATTTGTGCAAGAGATTTTATAGTATCTTGAGAAAATACTACTTCTATGATCCAAGAGGTATTTTATTCATGCAATCTTTGTTCAAATTTATTCATACAACTTATAACATAATTGTTGAGCATGAACATTTTATAGTTTGTGAGATCCTAAGGTAACAACTACTTTAAAACTTAAGGAGGATAAAGCATGAAAAGTAAGAAGTCTTTAGATTTGGTTCTTTGATACTTCACTTGTTTTTCCATATAATTTACAATTTTTGCAATATGTATCGTATGCATGGAGAGAAGATATTCCTACCACTAAATTAATCACAAAACACTACAAAATTCAAGATAGGAAAATGATTGATAGTGATTTATTTAAAATATTCAAAGGATTTTAGACAAAGATGAAACAACAAGTAAGATTACCGGAGAACATTATTTAGAAGTACATAGAAACCATGTGTTTTATGGTTGAGAGAGATAGAACTTGTATAGAGGTAGGGTTAAATGGATGCATCTCATGGGTTATGAAGTTGACCCCTTCATTGTTTAGAATATGCTGATGCAATTTGTCCATTAAAAAAATACTCTAATGTAGAGAGATGCAAAACCTATAAGGAAAATGCAATTCATAATGGCTCAAAAATGAACCAAAGGGATTTGAGCCATAATAATAGACACTATATCATTTGAATGGAAATCATTCAACGAACATTGATATTTTGTCACATAGTTTGTGGTTGTCTTTCATGTTGGGCCAAAATTGATAGGCTAGCTTTAATGAATTGGGCATCATTGGCATAGACTTGATTAAATCACATTCAAATGTGTATGCCTACAACATCAATGGTATGTGGAAATCTGCTACATGTTTTACTCCTTTTGTTAGATGGTGTTTCCTTACAAAAAGGGCCAACCACTGTGACTGAAATAAATCAGTATCCTAGAGACAACCTTCCAAATTTGATGGCTAGTGATAATACATAGTGCATGGATAGACTATTCCATTAGCCTTAGATTAATGGCCCATACTGGAACTCATATGAGCACTATATGTAGAGGACCAAATCAAATGCATCAATTGATAAATGTAGGGGTGCACTAACATGAAAATGATAAACTAGTAGGGTGAAGAAGTTGTTAGAACACAATCAATCAAAATATATGGACTTAAACTATTATAAAGTAATGTTTAAACCTCTTCTTAATCCTAAATGAATGAATGGATGGAACATGTCGATGGAGGGGAGAAGTTTTTATAACATAATCAACCAAATTTAATGACTTTTAGTTTCCCTTCAATTCTAGAAAAATGACACGAGCCTTTCAATCTTTTACCTACACTTTCTCTTGCCTAAAGACAACACATGAAAACCCTTAGCCTCTCGCATACAGACTTGCAATCTACCTGATACAAAATAAAAGGTTTACTTTACTTCTTCTTTTTTATATCTCAAATATCATCAAAAATTTGACAATAAACTTAAGTGTTATCAAAAATTTGAAAGAAACATTAAGTGTCATCAAAATTTTGAAAAAAAAACTTTAGTTTAGCCAAAATTTTGACCTTATTGGGATCATATTTCTTTTAAAAAGTGAATTGGAGAAGCCAAATTGGTATGTGGTTGAAACATTTGATCAAAAATGGAGGCCTAAGGTACTAGTGATTTGTGAGTTTCCATCATTAAATTCTTTATGGTTCTCAAATCCTTAGTGTTATAAGAGCTTGAATTTTATAGATTTCACACCCCATGTCTTCTTTGCTAGTGAATTTGGAGATGGTTGCATGGCTTGTTTTTTCCCTCCAAGCTTACTACCTTTAGCTTCCCATTTTTTATTCATATAATTCTCCCTCCTCTCTCTTTGTTTGAACTTCTCCTCAAACTTCTCAAATTTTGATTCAGATTTCAAAAAACTAGGCAAGGTCTTTATATTGAAGATATCCATTTCACTTTGAATGTATCAATGAAGACCACTCTTACTTTTCAAAATTTTATGATTTTTTCAAGTCTTTGATAACAATCATTAGAGAGAGAGAGAGAATGAAATATGTTAGTGTACTCCTAAATTGGTTTGTCCTTCTTCTATTGCATTAATTTTTATTACATATATTTATGTTCATGGGTATCTTTAGGCTAATATTAATGTTTTATAGGCTCCACAAGTTCTTCACATGTGGCTTACTTTGGCTTCTTTAGTTGTTGCATAAACTTCCAATGCCAACTTCACATGATTCTCAAGTATGAGGAGGGTGAAGTTGATTTTTTCAATGTCTGAAAATCATTAACAAAAAAGTACCTCTCCAATTAAAAAAACCAATCATCAACACTATCTGCATCAATTTTCCCTTGAAAAGTTTGGATACCAAAATTTACCTACACTTTAAATGGGGTTTCCCCACCAAATGTTGAATTCATTGGATTGCCATGAGACTCTTACTTTTCTTGTATTCTTCAAAATTGTTTCACCATTTATTCATATTGTTTATTCAATTTATCTTCCACTAGTGTTTTGAAGGATTCTTTCATCTTGTCAGCCTATCATTTTCCCACCTATGACCATTTGTATCTCAAAGGAAGATAATCTAAGGGATCTCTTGTACCCAATCCCAACCTTTGGTAAGCTAGCCACATAGGATGAGATATGTACAGGAGTGAAAAAGCTCTGATACCACTAATCCAAATTAAGAATTTAGACTTCAATAGTTGGTGTAAAACCTATTCTATTATGATTTATTTGAAAATAATAAAAAATTCAAAATAAATTCTTACAAGCCAAAAAGTGATCCATTCTATTCAAAATTGTAGTTTATACAAAGTTTGATGGATCCCAAGGGTCAAGAGTATCCCTTGGAGATGAAAATGAAAAGTCCTCTTAGATTTAAATTACAAAATGAATTATAAATATTATGAAAATTGTCAAATTTTATTAAAAAAATTGAAGTCTACTTGTAGAATTCATAAATTTCTCCTCATACCTAAAATTCATGAACTATAAGCTTCATTGGAAAGATCAAACATTATCCTCATACATTTAAAGCTAGAAGGATTAATCATACCACTTTAACTTTTAGAGGTGACAAAGACCAAAAACACTTTGAAGATCTCTGAAAATCAAAATACTAAAACATAGAAAATACCAAAAGACTCAATTTATCATTTCTTCTTGTGCCAATATTTGTTTTACCTTCATGAATTGTGTGCTAGTCACCATTAAATAATAAAATGTGAATGTGACTACTATAGCTTCAGTTTTTTTTGAATTTTGATAGTAGATTGTAGTGATTTGTATTTTAATGTCAAAATTTTGTATATTCCCATTGTAGATACAGTTTCAATTATTTTTGAAGTGATCTTAGAAACTTATCATTTGCAATGGAGGTGTAGACCCAACAAATGGATTTTTTTTCAAAATCTCTACTAGTAGACATGGTTTTACATCATTAATATGTAACATGAACACCGATAACAGTAAAGAGAAAGGTTTGGTTATTGAGTGCATTTGTAGTTTGAGATCTATTAAAAGATAAGTTGTGCTAATTTTAAAGTTTTGGTTTATTTGTCTATTCATATTATTATCACTTGAAACTATAGAAACACAAGAAATGTCATTATTAGAAAAGGTCTAGTACAAGTGTAAAACTAAAGAGCATGTTGAAATCGTTAAATAAGTTAAATATTATTATTTAAAGTGAAATATAAATCAAATTGCATTATTTGAAATCACATCTAAGAAATTGATTCCATACAATAATCAATGCATTAGAAAAATCTAATGTTAAATAAATTAATTGGAAAACCAATCAAATAAATATGAAGCATCTTTTAAAATTAAAATAAACCAAGTTTTTACAGAGGTTTGTTACATCTCTTATTGCACATAACCACATTTTAATGATTTATGCAATGTATTATTTCTTGTAATTGAGTATAAATATCAATATTTCTAATGTTATTTGTATCGTAACCACATTTTAATGATTTATGCAATGTATTATTTGTTGCATTGGAGTATAAATATCAATATTTCTAATGTCATTTGTATCATCAATGTCATGTCATTAAATTAGTATATAGGTCTACTTTACTCTTTCTAAAATAAGATTACATCATGTGAACATATTCTAATTTTAATTTAATTAATAATAAATAAAATGAATATACAATTCAAATCAACAAATTCACCCAGGGCATGATCCCAACCTCATCCCTTTTAGATGTCTGAGCCTTGCACTTAGCAAGACTTGGTCCTTGTTGGGCTCTTTGTGAGCCTTTCAACTTCACCAGTAGACTAAGGGCCCTTTAAAAAAAGGGAACAGAGCCTAAGATCTTTGATAACAATGACCCAACTGAAAAATAGTATCAATAGGTGTTGTTGTAGAGACAAAATATGTGTTTGCCCCTCTTTCACTTATGTTCTTTGCATAGTAATTTTTGTATTTAGTATTATTTCCATTTAGATCAAATGAAATTTCTCTAAAAGACTACTAAGCTCATCAACCTCTACTTGTGTAAGAAAACTTTGAAATTTCTCAATATACTATGCTACCTTAACTGTATCTTTTTACATTTGTAGAACTGGGAACCATCATGCATCAACTTCATTAATCTAAACTTTGGAATCTCCAAGAAAAAGGACACTTGTGACATTATATAGAAGTGTATGAGTTTAAGATTAAACTTAGTAGGAAACCTTCTAACATTTTAAAATATCCCCCTATTCCTTTCCTTCTAAATAAATCATAGCACTTCACCAGTAAGAGCAAACTAAAATCTATTAAAAAAGAAGAAGATGTAATATAACCATCAAAAATTTCACACTGAGAAAAGCTAATACTATTCTTCAAATTAATTGGAGACCCAATGAAAATGGCCTAAACTATTTTTTTCATAAATACACTAAAAGAAAACATACTCCAAACTCTTAGGCTTATTACACAACCTGTAAGTCATAGACTCAACATTAATGAAAGAAAACACTAAACTGACATCAAGCTTCTTAATTAATAAAAACCATCTAAAATGAATAACCTTAGACTCACAAGGACCCTTCCAAAAAAATCAAAGAAAAAATGCTAGTTTGAGAAAGGACACTCAAGACCACAACATTTAACTATACACAATAATCTAGAGTGATCACTTTCAAACATTCTATAAATCTTCGTAGTAGAAGTATTTTGTATTCCTAATAAAAGTATCACCTTTCATGATTTTCCCAACTACCTCCTTGTTAATCACCTTAGATAGAAGAACATATGTCTTCTTTTGAGATTTGGAGATTCCTTACTTACTGGAGATGTCATCCCATGGCTCAAGCTTGTTATTTACCAGTAAATCACTAATCAAAGAAATTCCTTCATCATTTCATGTTTTTTGTAGAACAACTCCGAGTAACGGCAAGAGGTTTATTATTCAAATACAATCCCCACCAAATTGATCTATCAACAATAATATATTTAGGACCCCCCTAGTGGCATTCTTGTAGGAGGTGAACTGCCTCACTTGTCACCATGCAAACCATACAGAGTTGAAAAATTTAGACCCAAAAATATTCATCTTAAAATCCCCATAATAATATCCCAAAACATGATGTTTTCCCAATGCTTACCTTTCTTCATAACTGATAGTTCAACATTGTTTCTCACAAGAATCTTCCAAGGCTCATTCCCCCAAAAAGATTTGTATATTCACTTAGTCGCAAGAGTAGTCTCCTAGAACCTAACATCTTTTAGCCCCAGGCCCCCAAACTATTTGGGAAGGCAACACTACTCCCATTTAATACAATGTCTTTTTTTGGACCTCATACCATCTGACCACATGAAATCTCTGAGATTTTTTTCAAGCATACCAAACTAAGACTTAGTAAACATCCAGATGAAAGAAAAATATATATGTGATTAGAAGAAAGGACTTTCTTTACAACTTGAACTCTCCTAGCCAATGAAAGGGAGTGAATTTTCCACCTTATATGTTTTCTATCAATCTTGTTGAACATCCATTCCCACCTATCAGAAAAAGAAGGTTCTAAAGAAAATGGAATACCCAAATATCTAGCAATGGTTTTAGGCCTAGTCCATTTCCAACCCATCTTGAGTAACCAACTAGGAGGTATCTCCATCCATCCTAGAAAAAATGACTTGTAGGGGGCACTTGGCTCCATATATTACACAAACGAAATTAAGTTCACTAAGATCTAAAGAGAAGTTGTCGTCAAACAATTTTAAAAAGAGAGTAGTATCATCTGTAAACTAATAATTAATCAATTACTCTGAATTGGGGTGAGTAATTCCCTTAGGAGGCCCCAAAGAGGAGACCCTAAGGATGTAAAATAGAGCATCAATAAAAATCATGAAGAGGAAGGGTGAAATAGGGAAACCTTGTCTGATAGACCTCTAAAGAACTATAGGGTCTGATAATTCCCCATTTTCATCAATAATACTAGAAGAATCCTAAAAAAATATTTCAATCCATTTGTAGAAGTAAGGAGGAAACCCAAAATATTTTTACATTCCAATGACAAAGGGCCACTTGACTCTATCATATGCTTTCTCAAAATCTAGAAGGATCATAGCCACATTCTCCCCATTAGCCTTTGCCCAATTCATAGCTTCTCAACTAGTTATGAGGTTCTCAAAAATTTATATCCCCTTTATGAAACTAGTGTGAGTGACTAAAAAAATATTCTTTGTAATCTCTACAATTCTTCTAGCCAACACTTTAGCTATAATTTTAGAAGATAAATTATGCAAGATGATAGGCCTCCAATTCTTAACTAGGGATATAACCCCATATTTAGAAAGAAATTTAATGACCCCTCTATTCACAACATTTCCCATAGAACCACACTCAAAGGCATCATTATAAAACAAAAAAAACTCTTCCCCAATCCATTCTATATTATCTTCATAAAATTCAACCAGCAACACATCCAGTCTTGGGGACTTGTCATTAGACATAGCCTTAGTGGCATCTTGAATTTCTTCTAATGAGATATTGCTCTTGATATTATCACTTTCCATTTTAGAAATCTTCTTAGGGATCATCTTCAAGAAATCTTTCAACTCTTTTTGTCAATCCTACCCAAACTCTAAAGAAAACAATTTAGAATAGAAACTCAATTTTTTTTTCCCTAATTACCTTTGGGTCATTCATTCCACCATGCTCCACCTGAATATCTTCTATCATTTTTTCCTTTTTTTTAGCCCTAATGATGTTAAAAAATATCTAGATCCTATATTTCCCTCTCTTAACAAGTTCATTTTTTTCCAAATCCATTTCCCTTAGATCTTATGTTTTTGTAGAAATTTGAATTGATGTTTGATAGAGACCAACTAATGAAGAAGAAATGGGTCATCTGATTTATTCTAAAGTACATATTTTGCTTCATTTAATTTGATTTGGGGATCATTCTATTTCTCATTTCTATCCTTAGTCACTTTTTTTTCCAATAATCTGATACATTTTCTCTAGGTTTCCAGTAATTGGAACCATTTTTTAACTAGCCTTTGAGATTGGTTACACATTTTTGACAACAATGTCACCTTTCTAATAGCCTCTTTATTGCTAGGATCCTTGAGCAATGAAGTATTGAACTTAAATATTTTGCATCTATTTTTGTCATTGCTTACATTTTCATCCTTATTTATTAGGATCCTCATAGAAATAGGAGAGTGATCTAACTTTGCAATAGGTGAAACAATTATTGGAGATTGACCTTCCTTATTTTGAAAGGAGAAAAAAAGAAGATTCATAGTATACCCTGTCCAATCTAAAGAAAACTCTATTGTGACCTCCTTGATTATTGCACCAAGTGAACCAAATGTCTTTGAAGTTATCCCTATTATTTTCTAGAGGATCTATCAAATTGAAAAACCTTTTTAATTTTAACCAAAAGTATTGCTCATTATCTTTCCATGACTGTTTCAATACACATTGTTTATCACAATTGAATTACACAATATTAAAGTCTCCTATAAAAATCCAATATGCTTTAGGAAACTCAGATGAGCACCATCCCCATATCTTATATCTTTCTATGTAATCATTTAGAGCACATATATTAATACTCCAATTAACTCTTCATTGTGTTTGAAAGTCACCCAAAGTGCTCTTTGACATGGTGAGAAACCATGCTGAAAGATGGAATCAACCCACTTGGGGCCTATCAAAATGCCCACAACCAACTTTCCTTTTTCATAAATTAGAATTCAACATAACTCTTGCATGATTTGAAATTAAAAATTCCATATCAAGTTCATCAATTGAATTTCCATCAACCACACCAAAACATGATAATTTTGTAGCATGTGAAATAGGTTATTTAAGAGAATGCAATTTATATTGATTATCATTGCGAACATTCTCATTAGTGGAAAGTAGGTGAACATTATTATCAAAATCTACATCTATTACTGGTAAAGTGTTACTTTTTGATCATGCCATTAGTAATTTCCAATCATCAATTGTTGGTTTAGTAGTTCTAATATTTATTAGCAATTGATGAAATTTTGTTTATTCTAAATCCTCTCCATTTTTCCTATAAAACTTTTCTAGTGTGATTGCAATTTTAAATTCTTCCTATAAGATATTTTCCTACCTCCTACTATCATATGCAACTATACATCTCACTGGAGGGAGCTATCCAAGGTCACCAAATAAAATCACTGAAATTCCTAAAATTAAAAAAAATCAAAATTAAATTAAATAATTTAGTGAAATAATAATTTTTTAAAAAATTATATAAATATTAGAAAACCATTTTTAATATTTTTTAAATCTTATTTGAAAATAAAAACTAACTTGTAAAGTTAGAATCTACCTTTTGAAGAAATGGTTGACGAAGCCGAGAGTCAATATTTTCAAGCAACTATTCTCCAATAAATCTCATTTTATCTATCAATATATATCTCATATGGCTTATTTCATCTTGAAAACTTCTCAAACACATTCCTTCTAAGTGAAAAAAATCATTACTAGACTTTTTAACTTTGAATGTATTGTTGATCCACCTATGTTGTGTGTGGCCACTCCTGTCAATGCTAATAGTAGAATTGGACAACGATGAGGTAGTGCTACTTGATTGAGATATTTATTGCTGACACCAATAAAATATGACTTTCTAGTCCTTTCTATACCCTGAACTATCATATGTAATGGTGGTACATTTTTACCCCCATTATAGTGTGTCATAAAAATGACAAATGCCTTTTTTTGATTTTCACCCAAATTGTCACTATAAACTTGTTTTTGACATTGAGAATTTATAATGCATCCACTTTCTCTCATTATACAAGTAAAATTGATAGCCTCTGCAATATATTGATTAGACTTGTAGTGATTCAACTAATTAAATTTCTTATCAACATCCCTTCTTCTGAGCATATTAGTTTTTGAAATTTCCATTGTTTGACCATGATGTAACTACGAGATGATTTCCCATTCATGCTGTATAATGTTACCTAGACCAATTTCATTAGTTTCACTTTCTAATTCATTAATGCAATCATTATCTTCTACATCTATTCTTTGCTCCACATGCCAAGGATCATAATTCAGCAACTCCTATTTTGAAATTATTATATTACTATCTTGACCAATATCTACTGTAATTTCACAAAAATGGTTTATACAACAAAATTTTTGAAAAGCATAAACCAAAAAACTTATCTAACACACATGGTGGAATTGAAAACAATCTTGGATACACCTTAACAATTGTAAACTTCTATCTATGCTACCATTTGTTATCTTTTTTCCTATATTTATTATATATCTAGCCTTTTGGTGCATCGATCAAAAAGATAGTTTCCATAGATGAAGGGCTACTTCTATATGCTTCTATAAATGAATCTTTCTTTTCTTCAAAGCCATTTTCAATATTTTTGTTAACATATTTAAATGTTTTACTTGAAACTTTAAGGTTAACAAAGCATTTATTGTATTCAACCAAAGGAAGTTTGAGGAGTATGTGACATGTTTCTTGAGCACCAACATCTCTTTCAATTATTGTTTTTGTTAAAAGTTTCTTGTACACTTTGTAAACAAAATCTTTAGGATTTTCAATATTTTCTAGATGCTTCAACATTTGAAGGTATGTCTCTAAGCTTTTCTCTGCTTTGGATGCATATTTTGTAATGTATCTAATTATAGCATGCACTAACAAACCTAATTTCCAATCTATACTGGCTCTCCATAATTGCAATATATAACATTTGTGAGAGTTAACTCTTTCATTATTTCACATAGGTTCAATTTTTTTTCCTCCACTTTCACCATCTTCATATAGTTTTGAACCATTTATACTTAGAGGCCGAGGAGCATTGTACCTAAATTTTATTTAGAAATAGTTATATAATAATAAATATTATTTAAATAATAATTTTAAGCTAAACAAAGAATAAAAATATTATTACATGCAAGTCAGTTTCTCCTTTTTTTCCTAAGACATGCACTACAAATTCTTTGCCTTTGAACAACATTTGAAATTTTATCATAATCTTGATCAACATTCATTTCTAAAAGTTATCTTGCATTTCTCAAACATGGATGTTGTCAAAACAATGAAATGCTTAGGAATACAAATAAATATTTTAACATATAGATTTTGAAAACAAAAAATTAGAATGAGAAAATATTTTTTATTCCTTTGTAAAAATACCCGCATATTGTGTGTACTAAAACATGCCCATTGATTCCATGCATGAAAAATATGATGAAAATAATTTTCAGCAAGTTTTACCTATTCTTAATTATGCTAATCTAATGTATTCATATTTCAAACACCATGAAGCCATAAAAAACCATGTACATGTGGAGAGCTCCTATTTTTCCATTCATATCTAGACCAAAAGTGTTTCACATTCAATCCTTTCTCCAAAATCTCTTTTCAAAACATTGTGTGCCTAAGGTGCATGTAGTGAGCCACAATATGAGGGTATTCTATAACATTTTATGTTCTCCATTTTTTAGCTTCTCTAGGGTTCATAGGTAAAGTTTCAAGCATTAGTGCATATAGATCTAGCCAATACTAATCAACTCTACTAAGTGTTAAGACAATACTTGGATTTCCTAGTTGTTTAAGTAGATCATACAATTTTCCTTGATATTTTTCTTCTATAACTTGGTCCCTCATAATTTTGTACCAAAATGCATTAATTTTTTGCTCAATTTTGTCTTTGCTACATCTTCCATATGTTGATGTAACTCATCTATGGTTGTTGGTAGATCCTAAATATTTCTTTTGGAAAAAATTGTACTTCAATTCTATGCTTGTTGCCTCTGTATCATGTTTATCATATAATATCTAAACCTAGGTTTTTTCTCGAAATCAATGATCCCTATATCAAAAATTATGCTTCACATATTCATGGAGGTGTATTCTTTGTACATGGGGCTCCAACCAATCACTCTGTCTAGTGGGAAATAGTGTAGGAAAGGCCATGTCCAACAAACCTGGCATAACATATTCATTTACTAGAGATGTACCTATTGATGGAAAATCAATTAACCTTAAAGGATGTATAATGGAGTTATTTATACATGCATATATGAATTTCATTTCCCTTTGCAAGTTTTCTAACCTTGTTTCCATTAAAGTTGAATGATTTAGGTTACTATTTTCTTCATCATCCATTTTTGATTGTACATAGATTAATTCATTTGAATCACTATCAACTTGAATATGAATAGTCTTAATTTGTTTAAATATGTTAAAATCACAATTTCTTTCAGTATCATCCAATGCATGAACATCCACTTGAACATCTGAATAAAATTTATCCTTTTTAATTCTATACTTTAGGGCACAATATACACAATCCCTGTTAGCAGTAAAGTCATAATGTGTACCATGTCGATCTTTCTTTTGAACAATTATTATTGGTAACTCTTTTATTAGGTCATGTGGAAGACTTTTATATATGTGCTCAATATTTCAAGGGAATCTTATTATGTACCCCTTGTATTTATATTTCCTGCCTATTGCATGTGTTACCTACAAAATTGAACTAACACATGAAATCAATATTTCTTTCACTTGTGTTAAATTTGTAAGTTCATATGTCTATGATCCTAAATCCATATTGTTTTCTATAGAGAATCAATTATTTTCTTTTTCTCTCTGACATCTAGAACATATTGGAGCTTCTTTTATGCAAAAACTTTGATGCCGAGATAACACTACTAACAAATATAGCACATTGATGGTTGAACTAGACTATCTAAGTGATGACAAAGAAGTAATTGAAGATTTTGATAACTACTTACAAAATTTGTTTTAAAATTCTGTTCAGTTTCAACATCATAATAATTGGTGTCATTGTTTTGAGGATTGAGTGAATCAACACCACTTGATTTGTTATGATCAAGTTCAACCCTTGAGGTATTTGTTAGATTATTATTTTGGACTTTTAGTTCATGTATCATTCTTTGAGTTTTTCTTCTAACATTGCTTTTCCTATCATCTTGACTGCACTTGATATGTTGATTGTCTCATTCAATATCATTCATTTTGTTCCTTTGTCTTTTTCTATATTCTCTTTGATATTCTCTCATATATTTTCTTCTATCTTGGATAGATTGATGGTTTGAATATTCCCAATTATTTTCTTCATTATATGCTATTACAATTTGTCTTTATTCTATATCTAGTTAAGATTTTGTTATTCCCACATTCACATCGATCATGTTTGTAATATCTAATCCATTTATTATTTTCTTTTTTCTTTCTCTAGCATTATGCTCCTTTTCTTCTGAAATACACTTAATATGTTTGGTTTCTCTCTCTTTTTTCCATCAATTTTTTGTTGTTGACTTCATCTACATTCCATGTGACACTCAAATCTATTATGCATCTCATTTTGTAAACAGTGAAAATTCAAAGATCTATTTAAAAATTGAAGTCCATTTTCAGATTGAATTGGTGTATATTAATCATAGCAAGCTAGAATATTTGAATTATTTGTATTCCCTTGTACTATATTTATATTTTTTATTTCACAATCCATCATTTATGTTCTCTTTCTAGCACATATTGTTGTTTCATCTTCATTATTGTGACCCATTTTCTAAATCATGCATTTGTTCTTTTCGTCTTCACCTTTATTCTCTTTGATAATCCCTTTTGTATTGCCTTCGCTCCTCCTTAGACTAAAAGTTTAAATGGCTTGGTGGCATAGCTACAATGTAAAATTAAATGTATACTTTAAAATATGTTTGGTTTCTTTGATTGATAAAGTATGTCAATTAAAAAAAATTAGAATATTCCTACTTCATATTTAACAATCCATTAAATTTTTTTTTTTAAATGTGAAACAATAGATATTTTCATCTTTGTCATTTAAAATATCAAATGTACATTTTTCTAGTTGAACATTTAATATTGTTCAAATTGGGCCATTTCCATCAAAACATTTCTACAAAGAATTTTAGTACTAAATTTGTTTTCAAAGAAATTCTTTATTTTCATTCTCTACCTCATGCCTATAAACCTCCATACATTCTCTCAATTTATCTCTAACATGTCCCCTTATAATTACCCTCTATTATTTAATCTTCCCACCTTACCCATCACCATATTTTCCTATTACCCTAATCCCCCTACTCCTCTCATTTATCTCTTCTTCACTTCTCCTCTTCCTCACCCTTTTCTATTTATTTATTATTAAAGTAAGATTTATGATCCAAGTCCAATTTTGTTTAATCTAACATTTTAAGACACTTGTCTATTATTTTTATTTCTTAGATTTTATAGCATTTGCTATTTTTTATTTTAAAAATAATTAATTTGTATTATATGGCATAATATTTATATAAATTTTATGGTCCATCATTTTAATGGTAGACTACAATGTGAGGACAGTGAAAAAATTCCATTAGAAATCTTAAATTTTAAAGCTCTTCCTTAGTTTTATGAGACTGAAAAATCCCAACAAATCAAATTTAGAGAATGATTTACTTCATCACATCCAAACATGAAATAAACAAATTAAAGAAAATTATAGCAATAAAAAAAATCATAGTAATAAAATAAGCAATGATAATAAAAATTTTGAATTTATTTTTATTTTATGTGTAAGGTCCCTCCTCGTAATGTACTTATTAAATATGAATTTCTTGATTAAAACCATTATAGGAGATTGAAACAGATATGAAGTAATGTTTTATGTTGTGAATGTCCTAATGAAAATCGAGATCAGTTGATACATCCATATTTTAATACTGTCATGCCCAAAAAGTAAGGGCCAGTAACACACACACAAATTTTTTTTTGAACAATAAGATGATGGGGTCAACAAATGTTCACATGATTAACTAAGATTAAGCAAGGCAATGGGGTCAAAAAGTTTTAGGGTTTAACTATAATGGAACTAATTGTGCTTAATTGTTACGACCTTAAGGATGCTCTAATAACTAGGCTCTCCCTACTAGATTAATAACTATGTTGTCGCTACATCTTTAATCCATTGCCCTAGGCTTAATGTCATAAATTACTACTTTCAACTTCATTCAGATTACCCCCTTCTTTTAAAAAAAAAAAAAATTTTAATCCAAAGTCTAAACTAGTCTAAATTTTTCTCCAACTTACTCATAACCATCTACTTGATTAATTTATTGTTTACCATAATAATTGATAACAAGAATGAATTCAATAAATGTATATTTTAATCTAAACTTTGTTTGAATTATTTGCAATTTAAGTTCATATTAAAATCAATCTATAAAGTTTGTAATAGAACAGATCTAATGAATGAGACATCGAATTATGATATTCAATTTCGGGAAGATACCTTTTTACTGGAAACTAGTTCAATATTCTAACATTTAATCACTTACCTAGTAATCGAAGCTAATCAAAATTTTGAGTTAGACATACCTCTAAAACTATCTACACATAGACATTAATTAGAATGTCCATGACTAATTTAATTACTACCAAAATAAATTGACCTAAATTAAATTTTAAACTAACATAATCTAGTACTAAACTAAAGATATGACCAAACTGGATTAAATTTCCAAGTAAAATAATACTGCTCAACTAATGCTTAGATTTAACACAACTTAAGCTAAACTTAAATAATAAATGAACTAAAAACAACAACTACTTTAAAATTAAAACTTATAATAATAAAACTACAAATAAGCAATTGCTAACATACGAACTAAAAAGAGACATGGCTAACACCAAGCTAACAACAAAACAATATTACTAACTACTAATCTAATGGGATGATTTATATAAATAAAGAAAACTAATAACAATACTAACTAATATTAATCCATGATTAAATGTTCATGATAAAATTCCACCAATTTTTTTTGACTAAAAATTTAAATGACAAACAAACTAATACTGAAAATAAGGTAGCCAACATTCTAACTTAAATGAATTTATTCTAAAACTAGCCTAACACCTAATCCTACTAACACAATAACTAAACTAACAATCCCTTAACTTACACTTGGTAAAAGGGACAAGTGGACTGTCCCATCCACTTTCCCCATTCTCCCATGAGAGAAACACGCCACCCTAGGATGCTTGGCACGCTACACAGGGAGTTGGAGCGCTGCTCAAAACCGTCCACCTTAGGGAATGTTGAAGATCCCAACAAGGAAGGTGGTGTCGGCAAATAAATCATTAACCTTTGCTTGGGTTGAAGGCTGCCCCACCCACTTGCCTTGGACGTCCACCAAGGAAGTGACACATTGTCCCATGACTAAATTTCATAGCCCAAGTACACTCTCTCCAAGGAAGTATGCTATGGATGGTATAGGGGTGAAGGAAAGAGTTTGGAATAATAAATGCACAACATTAATGTCTTTATCATTCAAATTGCCATATCTCATGGTCAAGGCAAGGAGGTTGACAAGAATTCGCTGGCTATGAGGAGAGTTATAATTAATTGCATTGTCTTGAGAGATACGTCTAGCCTTTCCTCACAAATTTATCTTTGTATAGACATAGAAGTCTAGGGTGACAAGAGTTAATAGCAATCAAGTCTAGTGATTAGTTTTAGGATAGCTATAAGGAGGTAGTGAATGCATAAAGTTTTGTTGGTGAGGGGTGTCACAAGATGCCCATATGATATCTTAATTATAAATGCATTTTATCTATAATCCTTTTTAAAAGCTTAATATTAGATTTTGGTTGCAACTAAAAGAATAAAATAAGAATATTCTCTATGGCCTAAGAGGGAATTAAATTGTTTTCCCATACATTTTCCAGAGAGGTCTTTTAAGCCTGGAGGTGCACATTTTGTTAGAAACCAATTTTCACTAAGAAATGGCATAATGTTTTCTTTACTATAAATTCATTTTATTCTCAAGAGTGCAAGGGATATAACTTTTTTTACATCTACTAAATTATGTCTTAATTGTTCATTATGCCACAAGGTGAATCTTCCTTCTTTTCTAAATTCAAGAAATACATGATCTCTAGTTCAATTGATTATATTCAAATGGAACTTAGCAGTGAAGGTGTTAACTTTGTGATTGCAAAGTAGGATTTCTAATTCATCTAATTACTTAACCATATATTGCAACATCAATATCTCAATTTGCATTGTATTAACAAAATTGGAACTTGGAGATTTATAATTTAGTGTCAATATCTATCAATTTATATTCTCACATCATATGCAAAATTTGAAACCACTTAAGATCAATACAAGGGGGAATTCATGATTAATTTCTTTCTCTATTATTCAACCTAGTTCAAGGCTCCATCGGGAAAGAACCAGTAAGAAAACCCGATGTCTTTGCCACTACATCAAATTCAATTACAATTGACACAATAGTACAATTCAAGGAGATTTCTTCAAGGATTCCAAAATAGAACTTTTATCAACTGACTTCATTGCATCAAGAGTGAACATGGGAAAATACAAGAAACAACATGGAGATAACATCACAAGGAGATAAGTAAAATGAACATACATTCCCACCCGATTGCACAATAGGTCCAACAATGAACCAATATAGGGGAAAGGTGGATTTTCTCAATAGGAGAAGTCAATCACCATACCTTCACTTAGCCCTTTCGGGGCTTAAAAATTCAAGAATTTCCATTCTTTCTCAAGGCCCTTTCGAGGCTACATCCACAAGAATTTTCACTCTTTACCATATTCAAGAATTCTCAATAACAACAAGGTACGGGGTGACAAGTAGGGGCCCATACACCCTACCCTTTCTCCCTCCTTTTTCCATGAGAGGAGACTCTACACTATTGAGGTCCAACTAATGCCCTTTCCCCAAGCATGGCCACTTCTTCCCTATCCAAGGGTGAGTGTTGCCAAATACATCCCCATGAAAATCTCTCAAAAAGAAATCAACACTCCAAGAAGGCATAAGAATAACATCAAGAAAACAAGGTAAAATCCCTCCCAATACCACCCTCAACACACAAGCAAGGAATGCATATCTACACAATGTCTCCAACATGATTCAACAAGATTCAAAATATGAACACACACAAAGAACCATTCATGGAGTGAAGAACTCCTACCTTCATAAAAGGGTTATGGCAATGGTGGTTTGAGAAGAGCTTCCCTTTCTTCCTTCAATCTTCAAGACTTCCTCCAAAACTAGAGGATTGGGTGACAAAAAACTAAAGTTTCCCCAAAAGACCTCTAAGTATGGTCCTTAACCCCAATAGGATTTAAGTAACTCAAGATGGAGGTTGGTTTTACTAACCCAAGTAGAGGACAACCCATTTTCGAAATCAGCCTATAATAGGGTTTTTAAGAGACCCTAAGAGTCGACCTAGGAGGCTAGAGGGTTGGAAAGTACCCCCACCCATACCCTTATCCATAGGGGTGCTTAAATTTAATGTTGCTAAGCCTTAAAGGCTTATTAGGAACAATTTAAAAGTTAGGAGCATAGCAAGATCAATTTACAACCTTTAAAGAATTACAATATAAGGTTAGCACAAAATTAATAAGTAGTTTAGCTTTACTTTTCCATTGATTTGTCTCGGCTAATTTTCGTGCACACTCATTGCACACATAATTAGGTCCAAAACCATATGCATAATGCAAATTACATATTAGAGGGATTATATAAATTAAAGCATCCATTTCTAAGAATTAGTTGTTCATCTAATTCTACTCATTTTTCTAACCTTCCGACTTGCATAACCAAATGTGTTAGCGTTGCATACATTTTCTTTCATCATTATACATATTTATAAGCATTAAATAGAAAAATCAAATAACTGAAGTAAGCATCATACATCACAAAATAGCATAACAATGTTCAGTGTATCCAATAATGTTCTGACATGTTAGCATGAGTATCAAAATAACAATGTGTCATCGGTGCTAGGATGGGTTGGGGTGAGGCCTCACAAATACTCAATGCTTTGAGAACTACTACATTATCTTGACTATTTAAACATTGAAATTTCTATAAGAATGATATGAAGTGTTTTCACTGGATGATGAGGAAGTTGATTTTGGTACCACGATGATTAGGTTATATGCAATTCAGATGGTTTAGTATGCCCTATTGGTGATGTGATGATGTTTAGGTATTTGCATTCCTAATAATGATTATTCTAATATTTTAATCTGAATTAATGAATAAAGCTATGTTATATTGATTATGTAATTATTGATGACTAAATGTGTGTGCTGAAGTTAGAAAGGGTTAGTTAAAAGAAATATTTATGTTTTGATTTATGCAACTATCCAAATAAGTTTTAAATGTATGCATGTGATTTTCTCGAGCTATTGATGTGTGAAATGAGTGTGGGGGATTTATTAGCTGGAAAATTTAATAAAGAAATGAAACTAAATCCTATGTATCATTTGTGGAAACTAGGGTTGAGTCTAACAAAGGATGCAGACTCTATTGTTTGTATTTTATTTGTATTGTGAATTGAATGAATGTATCATTCTATAATCAATAAGTGTTGATGTTTTGTAACAATGATTTTATAATGTCACTTGACACTCATAACTCGTATACGCATTTCAACATGATAAGTAGTAGTAATTGAGTAACCTAAAGATCTAAGTTGGACTAGGTTAGTGACTTTTGCACTAATCAGTTCGTAATCAAGATTAATTACCCTAATTAGGATTAGTGATTAATTTGCATTTTTGAGGGTTGTTAGAAAGTCCAAAATTTCCAAGCTTTTTGATAGGTCCCTAATTAGTCCTAGAGGCCAAAAACCATGAAAACTAAGTGTGATGACCCCTTTTTCAAAATTTTAACCTAATATTAATTTTAGGTATGAATTAGGAAATCATCAAATATAAATAACTTGTGATCCTTACTACTATGAAATTATGTGAGGAGTTGAGCATTAATATTAATTTATTAGTTTTCATGGAAGATCTCTCCTCATAGTGTCAGGTTATTTTCTCTTATCTTAATTATGATCACTTTGAAATGGTAGAATGATGGTGCAGAGGGTGCATGAAACAAGCTCCAAGAATATCTGACAAGGGCTCAAAATTACTCCACCTTTCCTCCCACCAACTCCCTATTTCAGAATTTCATAACTCAGATTAGATATAACCTTCCATACTATGATTTGAAAAAGCTTCTTAATGTCATTTGATCTTTATAACATATATAGATATATATTATTAATACCTTTGATTGCAACATTTGTTAATATATTATATATTAATAACTAATTGAATTATATATAATCACTATATATGTATATGTATATATATGTGTGTGTGTGTGTGTGTGTATGTATATGTATATATATATATATATGTATATGTATATATATATGTATATGTATATGTGTATATATATATATATATACACATATACATATACATATATATATACATATACATATATATATATACATATACATATATATATGTATATGTATATATATATATATGTATATATATATGTATGTATATGTGTATATATATATACACACACACACACATATATATTATAATGTAATCAAAATATTTTATACAAAATGATTTGATAACTTATGATAATTATTCATTTGCGAGTCCATATGATAATGTTCATGAATTCATAAAGATATAGTATTAAAATCATGTGCTAATATTTCCTGTGGAATGCTTTAATGATTATAATCTATGCTCGACAATAGTGTTTTAGAGTTTACATATTATGAACTCTTTAAATTAATGAGCCATACGTAATGTACCAAATTACTCTCACATGTTATGGCATAGTGATTAATTATACATTCTTAAATACTGCTATATTACAAAGTTCCATGAAGGGAGTATCATACCTATATCCTGTTTATAGAGATGATGGTCCAATAGTATCATACTTTGGATGGGAATTATAGTACGTATGTTAAGTGATGCCATGGGAATGATAATCCAATCGCATCTCTTCTACTGAATGTGGAATGTTGATTATGCAGCTTGATGCGATTCTTTTTTAGTCATTTTTCTTACCTTCTTGTCCTAACCCTAATACTCGATACGAGTATTAGTATATTATTCAGCGGTCAAAAATATTACATCGTGTATTATTACAATATGATTTAGTTATAGTTAAGCTTCCCTATTCACATTGATTAATATTTACATTATTTTTAGCTTTGGCATAATTGTATAGTAAACTTTGGTAATCATATATAAGTCTCCATATAAAAATAATTAGTAGCTAGGGTTTCTTGGATTAGAAGATGTTTAAATAATTATATTAGGTTTAGGTTTATGGAACTTGTTAATGTTTATAATAATAGTAAGATTTTATATATTAATGTACTGTGAACTAATAATATATTTATGGTTATGATTGTTTACGAGTGATGGGAAAATAATAAAAATAATATTTGAAACATTTCAAAGTAATATCATTATATTAAAATAATATTTGTCTTAACTTGTAAAAATTTGATTGGAATAATTCTTAGAATTTTGAATTTAATATATTACATTAAAGAAAAAATACATTAATCCAAGTTCATTATAGTCCCCCCTTCCAAATTTTTCTTGTCTCCAAGCAATGGTGACTGAGAAAGGACTTTTTCTCCAACCCATGAAGCATCTTCTTTGGTAAGATTTTCCCACTTAACTAAGTATTCTGGAATAGTCTGATTCTTTAATCTTTGATCATGCCTATCAAGAATAATCTCAAGTTCCAAAATAAGCTTCCCCTCACTATCTAATGGTGGTAGATCACAGCAAGGATCTATATGTTTCCCAAGGACTCTTTTAAGTCTGGATACATGAAAAACATTATGGATCTTACTATTTTCAAGCAACTCTATTTCATTTGCTACTTCTCCTATCCTTCTTAGGATTCTGTATGGTCCATAGAAATGTGGCTTTAGTTTTTCTACTCCACTGACTTTGATGGAAGATTGTTTGTAGGGTTGTAATCTCAAAAATACTAAATCTCCAATTTGGAATGACCTTTCCACTCATTTGTGATTAGCATATATCTTATGTTGATTCTGAGCATGGTGGAGCTTATCTTTGAGATTTTTCACGATGTCCATACTTTGTTGAATGAAATCTTTGGCTCCAGGTATTCTCCTCTCTTGATTGATCAAATCTCCAAATGTAGTAGCCTCATTTCCATATAATGCTTTAAATGGACTCATTCCAATTGACATGTGATGGGTATTATTATAACAATATTCTCCCAAGTATAACCATTTGATCCATGAATTTTTTTTCCTGTTACATAATTTTTGAGATAGCCTTCTATCCATTTGTTAAAAATTTTAGTTTGTCCATCTATTTGGGGGTGATAACAAGTGTTGGGAGTTAATTTAGTTCCTACTAATCTAAAGAGTTCCTTCCAGAATAGGCTGAGAGATTTACTATCTCTGTCACTAATTATATTATTTAGTAACCCATGTAATCTAATAACCTCTTTAAATAATAATTCTGCTATCTATGGTGCCTTTTAATGTATGGATATGGGAAAGAAATGTGCATATTTGGTTAACCTATCCACTACTACCATGATGGAGTCTTTTTCTTGTACTTTAGGTTAGCCTGTAATGAAATCCATGGAAATGCTCTCCCATTTTTGATCTGGAATAGGTAATGGTTGTAATAAACTAGTTGGATAATCATGTTCAGCCTTATTTTTCTAGCATATCATACATTCTCAGACATATTTTATAACAACCTTCTTTTGGCCTTTCCATGAGTATCTCTCCCTTATCTTCATGTAGGTTTTGTAGAATCCAGTGTGTCCAGATAGAGGGTTGTCATGATATTCCTTCATAACCTTCCATTTAACTTTGGAATTTGCTACAAGTAGTATTCTTCCTTTATATAGTATGATTTCTTCAACAATTTTGATTTCATCATTAGTTATGTATCCTTCCATGATTTCCTTAGTCCTTGGATCCCTAGCATATTCTACAATAATTTCATTTTTCCAATCGTCTATGATGCTAGTACGGGTATTCAATTGGCCATTCATTTTTCATTTTTCCAATCGCCTATGATGCTAGTATGGGTATACAATAATTTCATTTTTCCAATCGCCTATGATCTAAGTTGAGTTAGGGTTTTGGGTTTTGGCCATTCCCTTATTGCTTTAACCTTTTCTTCATCCATGCTTACACCCTTGGCATTGATCTTATGGATGAGATAAATAGTTTTTTCTAATCCAAACTCACATTTTGATGCTTTTGCAAATAAGGATCCATATTCTAATATACTCAAGACTTCTTCAACATGTTGGAGATGTTATGCCCATGACTTGCTATAAATGAGGAGGTCATCAAAGAAAATAAGGAGAAATTTCCTGAGTTGTTTTTGGAAGATATGATTCATATATGATTGGAAGGTGGCTGGAGCATTGGTGAGGCTAAAGGGTAGAACCAAAAACTCAAAATGCCCATAATGACATCTAAATGTTGTCTTGGGAACATCCTCCTTCCTCATTCTAATCTAGTGGTATCCCGAACATAAATCAATTTTTGAAAAATATAATGCTCCATGAAGTTCATCTATAAGTTCATCCACCCTAGGAATGGGATAGTGATTTTTAATAGTTTTCTTGTTTAGTGTCCGATAATCTATACACATTCTCATTGTCCCATCCTTCCTTTTTACTAGTAATACTGGAGATGCAAAAGGACTGGAACTTGGTTGAATATGCCCCATTGCTAGGAGTTCTTGGATGGCCTTTTCAATTTCATCTTTGTACTTTTGAGGATGTCGGTAAGGGGTGGTGATTACTAGCTTAGCATCCTTTTCCAATTCTATAATGTGTTCAAACCCTCTTTTAGGTGGAAAACCTAGTGAAATTTCTTCAAACACCATCCAATGTTTGTTAAGGATAGGTTTAATATCTATATGGATGGTTGATTCCTATGGTGGGGATTTGTTTAATACCAAACATTGTGCAACCCATTCTCCTCAACCATGCCATAGTGTTCTTTCTATTCTTTGGATGCGACCTCTTTTTTCACATCTATGTCCTGGTACCCAATCTATTCCATAGTGGCGACAAGTGTTTCTTTTTCTGTTGTAGTTATGGCCTGGTTCCCATGGTTTTTGGCATTTAAAGCATACATTTTTCTTCTTAAGTTCTTCTTGATCCTTTGTAGGAATGAACTTTTTGTGGAATTATTTTTGTGATTTTTTGTATTAGGTTTATTCCAGGATTTGTTATTTGTGGGTGAAACTTCCAATCTAAGTGTTATTTTAAAGGCATCATCTAGAGATGAAGGTTTCAAGGCACTTATTAGACCTTTTAGTGAATCTCTCAATCCTTCTATGAACAAGTGAGTAGAGCATTCATCATCTACTCCTATGACCTGGACCGAGATCTTTTGGAATTCCTTAATGTAATCCTCTATTGTTCCTTGCTATCTTATTTGAGTTAGTTTCTTAAAGTTTTCTTGAGGGTTCTTTCTATCAAATATCTTAATGAGTTTCTGAGAGAATTCTTCATAGGAGGTAATATTTTGGTGCCCTTGAGTAATAATACTGTGATGCCACCAATCATGTGTTGTTCCTTCTAGGTGGAGGATTGAAAATTGGAGTGCATCTTCTTCTGTCATTGGACTAAGGGTCAGATATGTGTTTAGTTTTTGTAACCAGGCATGTGTAGTGAACTTTTCTAACACATCAAAATTTGGAAGTGTCACTTTATTTACTTTACTTCTAAAGCCTTGATTTTGAAGGCTCCTTTCTCTCTTATGTGTTTCATGTTTGTTGGCTTCACAAAATTCTCTAAATGTTATTAACTCTATGATTTCTGGTTCAAGTTTGGCATAAGCTTTGGCATTCTCAATAGTAGTATTGGTTGTCTATCCCTCTTCTTCCATTGAGGGGCCTTCCCTGGGTAAGAAAGTAGGTTTGGGTACTTGAGGTGGTTAAGCTCCATTAAGTGCTGAATGGTTTGAACTTATGTCCCTTCCACCAAAATTATTATTTTTAAGATTGTTTATGGAATTTCCCATGTTTTGTAGAGCTTGAAGAAGTGCTTGATTTGATCTTTCTATTTGCTCTACTAAGGTTTGGTTTGTCTATTCCATAACATTTCTAATTTCATTAGATAATTTTTCACTCATTTTTGCTCCTCTTGTCATTTACTATATTTTCAGGATGGCAGGATCAGGCTTTGATACCAATTGTGATGACCCCTTTTTCAAAATTTTAACCTAATATTCAATTTTGGATATGAATTAGGAAATCATCAAATATAAATAACCTGTGATCCTTACTGCTATGAAATTATGTGAGGATTTGAGTGTTAATATTAATTTATTAGTTTTCATGGAAGATCTCTCGTCATAGTGTCAAGTTATTTTCTCTTATCTTAATTATGATCATTCTGAAATGGTAGAATGAGGGTGTAGAGGGCGCATGTAACAAGCTCCAAGCATATCCGACAAGGGCTCAAAATTAGTCTACCTTTCCACCCACCAACTTCCTATTTCAAAATTTCATAACTCAGATAAGATCTAACCTTCCATACTATGATTTGAAAAAGCTTCTTAATGTCATTTGATCTTTATAACATATGTAGATATATATTATTAATGCCTTTGATTGCAACATTTGTTAATATATTATATATTAATAACTAATTAAATTATATATAATCACTATATATATATATAGTTATGTATACATACACACACACACACACACACACACATATATATATATATGTACATACATGTATGTATATATACATATGTATACATATGTATGTATATATATATTATAATGTAATAAAAATAGTTTATACAAAATGATTTGATAACTTATGATAATTATTCATTTGAGAGTCCATATGATAATGTTCATGAATTCATAAAGAAATAGTATTAAAATGATGTGCTAATCTTTCTTGCAGAATGTTTTAATGATTATAATCTATGCTCGATAATAGTGTTTTAGAGTTTACATATTATGAACTCTTTAAATTAATAAGGCATATGTGATGTACCAAATTACTCTCACATGTTATGGTGCAGTGATTAATTATATATTCTTAAATACTACTATATTATAAAGTTCCATGAAGGGATTATCATACTTGTATCCTGTTTACAGAGATGATGCTCCAACAGTATCGTACTTTGGACAGGAATTACAATATGTATGTTAAGTGATGCTACGGGGATGATAATCCAATCGCGTTTCTTCTACCAAATGTGGAATGTTGATTATGCAGCTTGATGCGATTCTTTTTTAGTCCTTTTACTTGCCTTCTTTTCCTAACCCTAATACGAGTATTAGTATATTATTCGACGGTCACGAATATTATGTCGTATCTTATTACAATATGATTTAGTTATAGTTAACCTTCCCTATTCACATTGATTAATATTTACATTATTTTTAGCTTTTCCATAATTGCATAGTAAACTTTGGTAATCATATATAAATCTCCATGTAACAATAATTAGTAGCTAGGGTTTCTTGGATTAGAAGACATTTAAATAATTATTTTAGGTTTAGGTTTATGGAACTTGTTAATGTTTACAATAATAGTAAGATTTTATATATTAATGTACTATGAACTAATGAGACATTTATGGTTATGATTGTTCATGAGTGATGGGAAAATATTAAAAATAATATTTGAAACATTTCAAAGTAATATCATTATATTAAAATAATATTTTTCTTAACTTGTAAAAATTTTATTGGAATAATTCTTAGAAATTTGAATTTAATATATTACATTAAAGAAAAACATACATTAATCTAGGTTCATTACACTAAGTACCTAAGGGTTATGGGTATGGGTTGGGGGCATTTTTCACCCCGCTAGCTCCTTTTGTTGACTTTTGTTGTCACTCAAATATTCCATTTTTGCTTTATTGCAAAAATTGAATGTTTATCCATGAGTTGGATAAGTTAAACTCCACCATAGGGTTAGCCTTATGACAAGTTGAGTTAGGAGACTCTAGAACCTTTAGGCAAGTGGAGGAGTTATTGCATTTTGGACATAGTTGATTTAGAATCCTATTTAGAGGAAAATTTAATAGAGAAAGGTTGTTCACCCAACCTTTAGTTTTAGAGAGAAATTCAAGATTGAAGGAGAAGGAGAAGGAAGGGAGGTTCATCTCAAATTTCAGTTGCCATAACCTTATTGTGATGGTAGAAATCCTTCAGGCTCATTCTGTGCATGTTGTGTTTCATGCTTAAAGTAGTTTTCTTTGCATATGTATGTTCATGTGTTTGATAAACATGTTCGGGAGGGATTGAAATGGGCTTTCCTTAAATGTTTTCCCTTGTTTTTCACTTCTAATTTTTAAAGGGATTGTATGGGTTGTATTGGCATTACTCGCCCTTGGATAGGGCAAAAGTGGCCATGTATGGGAGGAGGTCTTTAGTTGGACTCCAATAGCACAAAGTCTCTCTTCAAGATGAGTAGAGGGAGAGAGCAGGGTGTTATGGGCCCCTACTCATCAACACAACCCATGTTTTGAGTTTTGGAAATTAAGCAATGGAAGAACATAAGTTCTTGTGATTATAACCCAAAAGGGCACCTGTTATGGTGTTGTGGCCAACATCTCTTGTTGGAAAAAATCCACCTTCTCCCTACTCCGGTTCAATGATGAACCTATTGTGTAAACTTGGATGGGAGTAAATGTTTGAACTTGTCTTCATGTTAGAATTGTTTGTCTCCTAGTCAGTTTCATTCTCTCTGTGATCATCTTGATGTGTTGTAGACTTTGTAATAGTTTCCTTGTCATAGAGCCAAGTAGGAAATTTAGAGTTGTTATTTAAATTTAAATGTGTTCGGAGTTTTCTCCTCAGGATTAAGATCTTGTTGTAAAAATTTTATTTTAAAATTATTGTTGAAATGATTATGATCTCATGTTTTCTTCCCTAATTCTTTCCTGAGGGAGTCCTTGAATCATATGATTGAATAAAATAAATATGAAGTGGCTCGGCATTGTTGTTTAGGAAAAGAAAATGATAGTCCCTTAATAAGAGAAAATTTTCATTGATTATTGTATTGTTTCAATGTTCCTCCCATTATGGTTATTGTTAGTAAATAAAGATAAAGGACATGACTATTTAATTGGTGATTTACATTATAGTAAAAGTGAAATCAATCCCTTGTAAATTGTATAATGATGAAAGAATGAAAGGATTGATCTTAAGTATATTTGTGTGAACCTTCAATATGAGAATAAGTGCAAATTAAATCGAGAACTTAGTTCTTGGATAACCTACTTTGGATATGATTAATTGTTTATTAGGCTTGTTGATAAATCATTAGAGTTGAATATAAGTTGAAATATATTCTTCTCACCTCTCAAGTTGCCCATAAAATTATTGAAATTTTACCTAATGTCATCACTAGAAGGCTGAAATTAAAATCATAAAACCATGGCCTTTTTGAAAATTAAAAAAAAAAAAACTCAAAATAAGCATATATAGGATGCTAGATAATACATAGGAACTTTTGAATTTTCAAAAAAGTAACAGGGAATATTCCCTAGATACCTTCACCATTTATATATCTAAACTCTTTCAAATAAATTATATTTTATACAAACTAGATTAATCTATAAACTTTAAAGTCCTCCTTCTTATCCTAAGCCCACCTTTATCCTTTTTCCCAAGGATGATGTCATTCTCCTCCTTTCCAATATTGGGCATAGGTATGAGGAAGCAAGTCAAACTTAGTATTAAATGGAATTGCAAAGCATCCTAATCATTTTACTTTGTTTCCAAAACCCCCAAATCTTTTGTCCATGAGATTTCTTCTTGGCATACTAACCTTAGGCAGTGTGTGGAAGACTTGGCCAGCATGCCTTGACTTTGAGTTGGGCTGCCTTGGCCTTGGATAGAGTAGTTTTGAATGGGGAAGTGTGGGAAGTGGGTTAGGTAAGTGGTTTAGGTAAGGGGTAAGTGTTAGAGGTGTAGGTTTAGTATGTAGTAAGTTTAACTTAGTGTTTAATGTTTAGTTAGTTTTATAATTTTATGTTTTATTTAGGATTGAGTTAGTCAGCAATTATATTAATTAATAGAAAGGTGTTAGATATTAATTTAATATTAGTTTGTTTTAACTTTATTTAATAATGTCATTAGTTATGGGTTAGGATTGTTAGTAGGTGTTTAAGATAGGTAGTTAGATGTTAGGAGATTTGTAAAGTTCATTTATTGATAAATGTTAATGATTAGTGTTTAGGTTTATAATTAATTTATTTAAAGGTAATATTGTAAAATTATAGTTGGTTTTATTTAAATTCCCTTTTGTAAATAAATTAGTAATTATTTAGTATTGGTTTAGATTAATTTAATTAAGTTATATATGAATTTTTTTTGTCTTTGGATTCATGTTAAAGATTGATTTGAAATGTTAAGATGAATTAGAAATCATTCCTAACATTATTAATGTTTGGGATACTATGTATTATTGAGTTTGTTGATGTTAATATATGACTATCTAAGAGTTTAAGTCATAATTGACTATATAACTTCTTTAGTGAATCAAGTTATGTTTTAAAATGATGTGAACATTGTAAATAAATTAAATGATGAATATAAATGATTAAATTAGTTCAAATGACTATATCAGGATTTAAATGTGTAATGGTTTTAGATTTGTCTAATAGCTTGATAGAATGGTTTGGGTTTGATTAGAAGATGGGACTATGTCATGATTAGTTTAATGTTAAGTATGTAATGTTTTTTTTTTATTAGTTCTAAATAGGTTATGATATTATCTAAAAATTAGGTATTAATGTGTTATGATGATAAGATAACCTTTAATTGTAGAGTTAGATTATCTTAAGGATTTTTTCAATATAGTGTTAAAAGGGGATAGCATCATAGTTGACTTATAAACTTGGAAACCCTTAATATAGATTGATTTTGAGGTTATACCTTTGCAAATTTGAAATTGATGTTTTATTTATTGACTCATTTAACCAAAATTGAGTGTTCCCATAGTGTTAGGATTTTTGGAATTCAAACCCATGCAGTATGTGGAGACATCTACTTTACATCTTAATGATTTGTATACAAAGCTCTCTTTAACCCTATGTCTTCTTTTTGTATCTTGATTAGTGTAGCATGTATTATCTTAGTAGGTTAAATAACTTTTAAAAAAAAATTGTTCATGTGCTTTTGCCCTCGAATTTTGGGCATGACATTATGTTCTAATTCATAGCATAATCATAAGAAGATTGTAAACCATATTTTAGAAAGTGGAACAAATACACCCTACATTGAGAAGGAATTGGTTGTAAATAAGAAAACCACCAGTGCACATTGAGTTAAACTATCCATTGCATGCAACTTTCAATATTTTAACTATTAAGATTCTATTTTATTTTTGTGACAAGTAAATGAACATCAATTTTTTTTTAAAATGAAAAATGTTTACATTGAAGATTGTTATCACTATAGAAAGCCTCTCAGCTTAATTAAAGTAACATTTAGGTTCAAGTCCAATTTTGTTTAACATAACATTGTAAGACACTTGTCTATTATTTTTATTTCATAGATTTTATTTCTTTTTTATTTTTTTATTTTTAAATCAACTACTTAAATTTACAATATCTTTGAAATAATTAATTTTTATTATATGACATAATATTATATAAAATTTTATCGTCCATCATTTGAATGATAGACTTCAATTTGAAAATAGTGAAAAAAATCACTACTATTAAAAGTCATGTCAAATAGGGTTAATATTTCTTTTATTTTCTTAGTAATTTGATTTAAGGCTAAATAAGTTACAAAAATATAAATGAAAATGTAATTTATATTTATATTTCAAATGTCAATCTAAAATAAGATAAAATTATAACTTGATTGATCACTATTAATATTATTATTAAAATATGTTAAACCAAAATGAAATTAATTTAAATTGTCTATTATATTATATATAATTAATAATTTTAGTGTTAGAATAAGAGTATTTATTTTAAAAACTTTTAATAATTATTTTTATTTAAAATAATATTTTTTTTATAAGAAAAATAGGTTTTATAGGGATTCTAAAACTCAAAATTTGTTACATATTAGAGGGTTATAAATAGAACAACAAAAGCCTAGATTCAGAACTATAGCTAACAAAAAGTCTACATCAAAAGACAGGATAAAAGTCAAACAAAAAATCTACAAAAACCATAAATCCAAAAGAAAAAATTTGATAATCTTTTAATTACTCCTATGCCTTCCTTTCAAGGTCCTGCATAGTTTTCGCCACTTCATAGGCTTTCTGACACTCCTCAACCATTTTCTCCTAATTCTTGAAGCAGGTCCGATCCAACTGGTTATGGGTAATGTCTATGATTGTTTCCTTATCCACCCTATCTTCATCTTTCTCCTTTCCTTCATTATCCTATAGAAGACCCCTAGCTTTTAGCTTTCCAACAAGAGTAACAATGTTTCCATTGAGAGAGTTTAGAATAGAGATCATCTAGTTAGCCATGCTATGGTTGTAAGTCTCCAATTTTTTCATCCTTTTTTCAACCAACCTGATAGCATCCCTCTGATTTGTCAAATTTCTTCCCTTGGCTTTCCAACTATCCCATTCTTTCTTTAACCTCCTCCAATTCATGAAACAACCATTTAATTGATCTAAAATTGTCTATCATGCTATTTCTTACATTGTTAAGCGGGTTCATTCCCACTTCCCTCGCATTGCTAGTGATGGCCACCAGTGTCAGATTAATAAGTTCCTCCATTTGGATCTTTCCCTCTCTTTTTTCCAAGGATTTGGGGATTCATGACTTCTCTCACAATCCCCATCTTTGAAGTTTTGACATTGAAATTTTTCCAAGCCATACACCTATCTTTTATAACCACCTCACCTCTTCCTTCCTCCATTTTCTCCTTTTCATACTCATATGGGGGACTTGGAGAGGGAGGAGTCACTTAAATCTTTGGACCAAAAACAATTTTCCCCTCTAAGGGTATGTCCTCCTCTTTAATCCTCCTCTGCCTCTTTCTGGGATTATCAACTGGCTCCTCTCTATCTTCATCTTCCTCACCCTTATTTTCCTCATTTGTATCAATGTCTTCACCTTCTTCATTATAGTCTTCTTCCTCTTGACTAGCAGTTTTAGGCCCAAGGCCCTTAGGGCTTTTCTTAAACAAAACTTTAGTTGAAGTAGGGATTTTCTTATCTTTTCCCCTTGCCTTATTTCAAGAAAAGAGATAATCTTCCTCCTCCTCTGAGCTTATAATATGAACCTCTTCCGTATTTGAGGAGAAGTTAGAACTCCTCGTCTCCTTGAAAGTAGCCCCTCCATAAGCCAGGGTTTTACTCCTAGATTGAACCTTGAAATGCTCATAGATCAAGAGAAGTAAAACCTCATGTAGGGTCAGGTTAGAAGTAGTTTTTTTCTTGTGCCTAGAAATACTCTTGTGCATGGAAGAATACAAATAAAATAGAAAGGAAACCTTAACCCCATAATGAAAATGATTAAGCAAAATAAAATGATGAGTTCTAACTATATCAGATCTTGTATCCAGAGATATATACTCAATAATGGCCCTCAGCACAATCCTCCAGAGCTTCTTAATCAAGTCCATCTCATAGTAGGTCTTGTATTTCACCAGTTCCTTTTCCTCTTTCATATTCTTGGAAAAATCCTAAATTGCATTCATAGACACCTTTTTATCTCTATAGAACTTTAACCCCTCATCTGGAATTTTAGTGAGATGGGCAATGACCTCCATAGTAATTTGATACAACACCCCATCCACTTTGACCCTACCATCCTTCCATGAATTTTCCATAAGATTGGTTATCACTGGCTCATATCCATTAAGCTTGGTGAAATAATTTGTAATTCTACCCTTTTCAAGATTGTCCCAAACTTTGGTTCTTTTCTTCCATTTGTCCACCTCACCTATTGGATTTTTTTGGCTCCTTCACCCACTGTCTCTGTAGCTTGAATTTATAATTATCATAAATGTCATCCTTTGTTTCCCTTTCTCAATCCACTATATACTCTGTTCAAAACTATTTTGCCTTTTGATTCCATAAAAATGGTAAGAGAAATAGACGACCCATAAAGTGTGTCAATTTGAAATAGTAAATGTCACCCACCTATTTCTTCCCTATTTACCATAATTGCATTCACTTTCACCCATACTTGCATTGATTTCCATAATTAACTTAGGATTTCACCCATACCTCCCTCGATCCTCTCTTGATTAATTAGTATTTTTTTGCCTACTAGAAGATTCTCACTGATATTTGATATCATCAGTATTTCTTTCTTTACTACTTCATTGGGAAACCAGTCAGCCATCGAATTCACCTCCCTGTACTCATGACTTACATAAATGCATTCAAATTTTCCAAGTATTTTATGGATTTCTTGAATTATATTTGCAATTGTCTAGGCAAGATGAATCCCTTTGTTACATCTAGAAATATTATTTGAGTCCCCCTCTAGCCATAATTTTTTGACACCCAGATCCAAGGCTAATTTAATAGTGTGGAGAGCAGCACTAGCTTCAACATAATGGTTTGTTTAGATTGCCAAGGGGTAGGAGAGAGCAAAAACTTCTCCACCATGATAGTTTCTAATTATTCCTTCACATCCTGAAAGACCAATAGTCCCTTTAGCTGCTCCACTAAAGTTGGCTTTATGCCAACCCTTAGGTGGGAGTTTCCATTGCACCTCCTATCTTTTAGTTCTCTTATCCTTTTCCTTTTCCTTATTCCTACCTCCATCTTCAATATCTCCCCCCTTTCTTATCTAGAAGTTTTCCTTCATATTACTATTGATTTTGTTCGCAAGCACATACGTAGGTTCCTCCCTATCTCTAAAAATTTGATTATTTCTCTCTTTCCAAACTCTTGAGTAGAAGTGAGGCAAAGTCTAGGAGCTTATAGCATGCAAATTTGTTCATTTATACATACAATTCCTTTGACAAAAAAAATCCAAAACATTACCTGGCTTGCACCAACTAACCCCATATTTCTTTGTGAGAAAATCCCAAACCTCCATGAAGTATGGAAAATGGATAAAAATATGACTAATTGACTCAATTGATTCTTGCAAAGAATACATCTATTTGGGATATAGTGACCTTTCTTTACCAAATTAACAAAAGTGTGGATTTTATCTTGTAACATTAGCCAAAAGAACATATTAATCTTAGGGGTAAGGCTAGGCAACTAGGCCTTAGCCCATGGAGGTTTCTCTTTCAGGCTCCACAAGAAATTATACCTCGAAGCCACCAAGTAGCAACCATTAGGATTATCCTCCTATATTATTTCATCCCTCTTATTGTTCAAGATCATTCAATTCAACATCACCATTATTTTTTTGAGATCATTTGAGATGAGAGACAGGTCTCTCCATCCTTGGTCTATTCTGTAGTCTATAACTTTCAATTCAAATTTCCTAATACAACTATTTTCCAAGTTTTCATAAATAGGATTGTTAATGAGAGGACCCTAAAAAAACTAGTTATTACACCAGAAGAGGATTTCTTCACCATTTCCTACTTTCCACTTGGTCTTAGAATTAGCCAGGTCTCTTGCCTTAAGAATACCATTCCAAATGACAAATCAAACACTAACCATGAAAGCATAAAGCACACATAGAAAGCATGAAGCATGCATAATTGGTGCACTTGACAAATTACCAAGAAAAACAATATTCTATATATAATTAACATATTACTATGCATGAAAATGAAAGAAATAATGATTTTTGGGGGACAAATGGAAGAAAAATGGTCATTTGTGTTTGCCTAAAAGAAATAGGCATTAAAAATTTTATGATTTTTGGACAAGGATAATGAGTTTTGAAATATATGTGTTAAGGGAGGATATAGAAGTATGGTTTACAAATGGCAAGAAGCATTGAAATAGATTCCATAACATTCCCATCATCTACATTTGGGGAATGGATGTGGATATGATTTCTTAATAGATCAATGGTTTGCAATTGATTGAATATTAAAACCTTGTCTCACCTTGTCTACATTTTTTTTTGAAATGAAAAACAAACTTTCTATCTTATATAAAAATCACTAAGCGATTTTATCTTCAAACAATGCATCATGAGTTTTATGCTCAATTTATCTTTCTTTTGGAATTTGAATAGTTGGGGAGAGTTACCCAACTAGGAGGTATGATATTTAAAAATAATCATCCTTACTAGAGTATCTAGAATATTATGGTTTCCTTCTACAATTTTGATGACCAAGTGATCATAGCTACAATGCTATTGATACTATAGTGAGGATAATGGTTTTAGAATCTCCTACCTCAAGGTTGGGTCTCTCTCCCTCAATGATTTTGGAATCACCTACCTCAAGGTTGCATCTCTCTCCCCCAATGATTTTGGAATCCAAATAAACTTAGCTTAGAGGTCATGATGATTTGTTTTAAAATTGAATTGTTCAAGTCACACCAGATGGTACCTTTACTTTTCATTTCAAGAAGTTTTATAAACAAGGTAGGACAAGGTTGCATTTATCAGCTCAAGATGTTATGTAGTAAAGATTATCCTAAAAAATTTCACAAGGGTAAACATGACATGTCAATGGAGATTAGTCGAGTAAGATTGTGTATATTTCTTTTCTTGTTTATTGGGTTCAAACCTCAATTTTTCTATTTGATGTGACAATTAGGTTTTATATTTTGACTCCATGCCAATTTTATATTGACCATGATAAATGTGGTAGATCTATATTGGGTTACTTATTTAGTTGTGTGAAAATTTTCATTGCAAATTCCTTTTCCTTTGAAACTATGTTTATGGATTTTGACTGACATGCTAATTTCATAATTCTCTTTACAATTAGGAATTTGATGATGTCTTAGATCTTCCTATTTCTCAGTTTTGATTATTTTCAACTTTAGAAACTATCAATATCTTATTACTTTCATATGCCTCTCTATGAATTTGAATTTTAAATTGTTGTTAGTTTTTTTCTCTTTCTAACATTTGTTTTGTATTTACTAATTCAAGTTCAGATTCTATCTTCTTGTTTCCTTCCCATTTCTTTTCATAGTTTGGCCTTTTAATTTCATCTCACATCCCCTTAGAGATGTGGGTATGTCTTCATAGTCTCTTTTTTTCATGATTGTTGGATGAGTCTATTGAAACTTTTCACCTAAATGCAACCTTTCACAACCATCAAACTAGAAATTCTCAATAGTTGAGTTTTAAATTTGAGCATAAAACATATACAAGGTAATGCTTGACCTAGAAGAATATTTTGGTTATAGAGAAGGCTCTAAGAGAAAAATTTATCTTTTCAATTTTTATCCTTATTTCCATCCAAAAGATTTGGCTCATAAATTTGGGACTCTCATGATACCATGTCTATGTCAAGTGAGTTCTAGGGCAGTTTTCTCATTTAATCTAGAAGAAGTAGAAACTAAATAATAACATACCTAGCAATAATCCTTTTCCTACTCTTCTTCATTTCACAATCTAAAAAGGGATTTCATGAAACATTCACTAGAAATGAAAAATGCTTGTATCATAGAGGAATTACTTTAGTGATTTTCATGTTATGGATATAATTTTTCTTGTCTAATATTGTTTGAGGTCTTGCCTATTTTCTGAGTTGAGTGAGACTCTCTCCTCTAATTTACATTCTCAAGAAAATGTATATTAGGTTATAGATTGATTTAAAATAAATAATTTTTTTGAAATAAATTTATATGAGATTGTGATTATGGTTATAATTATGATTAGATTTTCCTATTTGAAAACTTAGACTTCATTTATCCAATTTAACAACGAGTGACAAAAAAGCTCTATAATTGTTGGATGCAACAAGTTTTTTGCGCATCCTTTGGATCCTTCAATGGTTCCAATAGATAAATCCTTTCTAACAAGGACAAATTATAAAAATGTTGGCAAAAACATTGCTATTCTTAACAACACCTACTGACCACTTTATCAGAGAAATTTATCTTTTATGCTAACCATTTGTATTGATTAATATGGAGTACATGCATTGCACTCATCAATTCTAAAAAATCAAAAATATTTCTTTAAGATTCTCTATTTTTTAAATAATTATAGGAGCTTGATCATCTCATTAAGCTAGACAAATGAGATAGTTTTACCATTTACTAGTACTTCATAGCTAGGAATATTCTTTAATTCACAATTTTTGAAATTTTGCAAATAAAATATATTTATCCAATTTTTAAAAGTTTATTTATTTATTAATATTTCTTCAAATATAATTAATTTGTAGCATTCAAATTGATAAGTTTTTATTTTTAATTAAAAATATCTACAATCAATTAAATTAAATGTAATTCAGCACAAAAATCAATCTGTTTTCTAAAATTATATGTACACTATTGGACCTATTACATATTTCACACAACTTGCCTAGAAGGCAGCTCATCAAATCACTAACATTGTTAAAGTTTTTCATCATATTGTATATAAAATTGTTACACCTAAACACAAAATGCAAAGACATGTAGGGCACACAAATAGTAAGTAGGGGTTTTAAAATGGGATGCCATAAAACAGAAAGTTGAAGCTATATTGTAGTAGACATAGAAGAGTGGATGGTGTTGCAATATTCAACAAGAATAATTATTCTAAGAGAATTTTTCACCATGATAAATAAACAAATGAAATAAATTTTAGTGAGATCATTAGCACTTTATTCCTTCTATACACTAAATAAATTAGGTTTAATTCCTCGAAATTTTAGACTCTGTAGACATTATAACTAATATAACCTTATTAGTACTATTCAAAATGCTTACAATTTGCACATGATCCTTGAAAATATTTCATATATGAAGACCATTTGACAAAGAAAAATTGAGTTTCAAAATATTAAGAAATTGAAAGGAGTTAGAATAAACAAAAATATTTTAAAAGGAACAAAAACCTAGAGATATCTAAATAACCTAAGAATAGAAAGTTTGTCCTTCCAAGTGTACATCTACACAATCCTCATAAATTGTGATTGAAAACACATCTTGATCTTGTCTCTAATTCAAAAAAACCAATTAAAATATTTTAGAAGGAAAAAACACAGAGATATCCAAATAACCTAAGAATTTCAAGCTTGTCCTTCCAGGTGTACATCTACATAATCCTCATAAATTGTAATTGAGAATCCATCTTGATCTTGTCTCTAATTCAAAAAAAAAAAACATTATTGGTTCCTGATAAGGAACTATAGTGAAGGTTTTGATGTTTAAGAATTGACTAAACTATTTCAATTAGCTAGTCTAAATGGAGCTTATCTTCAAATTTATTTTCTCTTTACTAGTTACTTAAATAAAGTTGAATAAAGTTTAAGAAAAATATTGATTTTAGATAATTTGATACAATGCCCTCTTAAATATTTTATCCATTATCTTCAACACTATGATATAAAGAACTTCTTGTCAAGCTACTAAAAAACATCTTAATTGTTTGAACAACAACACTGTAAATGGTGAAATATATACTTCTGAAAATATTTTTCCTATTACCTTTTGTTCTTGAACTAGTTAACTTCATTTCAATCATACAATATTCATAGGAAATGGGAAGGCTTGAGGGTGAAAATATAAACTTCATTTGCAACGCTCAATTACACACCAACTCCTATCAACTTTCCATCTTTATGAATGATCAGTTGCAACCTACCTTGTCCCAAAATAGACAACCAATTCACCATTCACTATCTGTCATACAGTTGAAATGATACACCTTCATTCTAGGAAAAAATCTTGGATTGAACACTAGTTTCCATATTTGTTCTGTGCACTAATAATATAAAGAATATAGTTTCTAATTCTCACAAAGAATATCAATTTCATATAGCCAACCTTTAGAAGTATGATTGCTATTAGATAGTTAGTTCAAAATGAATTTTTAGAGGCACAAAAGGAACTTTAGACAACTTAAAAAGGAACAACCTACTCCATAGAATGTGGAAGTTCACTTTATTAATGCCCTATATCTCCATTCTCAACTAAGTATACATAGAAATTGTACATAAATAAAGGATTATTATTCTCACTGTTCATGTGACAAATTTGACTATGAATCTTCAAAATTAGTTGCTTGAACAATCAAGAACTATTAGCATTTAAATTTTGAAGGGAACTTGGACTTTTCACCCATCTATATGCATGAAATAAGTTCCTAGAAAAAGATAAGTTAGTGCATCAAATATATGTAAATGAAAGAAAGAAACCTTGCAAAAACTTCTTGTTAGGAGATGTTAGAAGATTAAAAACCCAAAATAAAAAGAAATAAGTGCAAACAGAACTAGGGGATACTTCACAGATTGACAAAAGACAATAAGATACACCTCTATAAGTCCAGACAACACTTAAGATCCTAACAATAGAGCATGTTAAATGGATGTAGGTGCATCTTGGGTTTCCTTGTAATCCTACACTTTTTGTTCATTTTTCTAGTTACTACTAAGTTCAAGTAGCTATCAAGCTCTAGATGTTGTTAGGTTACACTTGCTGCCAAGTTCCAGTTGGTGTCAAGTTCCAATTATTACCAAGTTCCAATTGTTGTCAAGTTGTCTAGTGTTGTCTGAGCATTCCTTCAAGTGCTGAGTGAACCTATTATTTGTTGATGCTAAGTTCCTTCTTTGGCCAAGTTGTCTATGTTTTAGTTCTTAGTACGAGCCAACTTTCGTATTTAATTTGGATCATGGATTTAATGATAGGATCTTGTTTAGGGATGAGGGTTGACCATTTTTGGGTCAGCCATTCTTTCATGTGATATTCTAGAATCTTCTCTAATCCATTTTAGCAAGAATAAATAAAGTTCTTAGGCTTAGGTTAAGGAAGAAAAGAGAGGGTTTTTAATATGGAAGGCATATGTGTCTAGAAATCATAATATGAAGTTGGATCGTGGATCTTGAATGTAGTTTATATCTACTTGTAATTTAGAAGGTGTTACAACTAGACATGTATACGAATTACTTAAAAATTCAATAAAAGTGTTTTGTATGTTCTCTTCGTATTATTGTTCTCTCTTAAGTACTTCCATTGTGTTTACTCTACAAGGTGGTCTAGATAGTTGGGTGTGACCTTAGTCCTAGTTGTTTCATCTCTCCATGCCCAAGGTGGTATTAGAGCCCAGTTTCATCCTTGTGGAGATTGGATCATGTAGAACCCTAATTTGAATTTGGTTGTAGGGTGGAAAATCTAAGGATTTGACCTATAACTTGCAAAGGGTTATTATCTTGCAAGAATCTAATCATAAAGATGGTCTGATGTATTGGAAATATTGATAATGCCATATTGGATACATTGAGACAAATTGCAACCAGATTAGATGATTTGGAGATAGCCTAGAGGAGAGGAGCACTTCTTGATGATGTGAGTGATGATGAAGCAGTATCACCAAACACTAATCTAAAACCTAAAGAAGATCAAGATGAAACAAGATTGTTGAGAGTATTGTCTAGAGCACATTCAAAGCCTATTGTAGAATTTGTTCCTTATGATAGAATATTGGACACCATTGTTGTGTTGGATTGGATCTCTGATATGGAGAAGTTCTTTGAGTTTCAAAACACTCCTGATAATAGGAAGGTGAAAATTACAATTACTAGGTTGAAAGGGCATGCTTCACTGTGGTGGAATCATTTAAAATCATATAGACAAATGAGAGAAAAGGAGAAGATCAAGACTTGTTTGAAGATGATAAACAAGCTAAAGAATAAATTCCTTCTTGATGATTACCAAGTTAGCTTGTTGAGATAGATGAAAAATTTGAGACAAAGAGATATAACTATGAAGGAGTATATTGAGGAATTCTAGAGATGTAGTGGATGATGATGTTGATAAAATTTCAAGGTATCTAAATGGATTGAGATTTGGAATCCAAGATGAAATAGTTTTTTGTGAAATTGGAAAGTGTGGAAGAAGCATACCAATATGCCTTGAAATATTGGGAGATCTTGACAAAGAAGCATGAACAAAGACAAAGAGGTAGAGGTGGTAGATTCCAAAGAGGCAAAGGTAGATCTTATAGAGAAGGTGGCACATATGATAGTTCTATGCAAGATAAAGAAAAATATGAATGGAAGAATGATGAAAAAGGCAAGAACATATGGAAAGGTGGTAATTCTTACTAATGAGGTACTAGTTCCTATCTAGGAAGAAGTAATTCTTATTCTAGAGGTGGTTTACATAATAATTGTTTTAGATGGGGTAAATTAGGGCATAGATCCTTTGAATATTTATCCTCTAAAATTGGAAAGGTAACAAAAATGTTGTGATTCAAGGAGACATTGAGGGTTCATCAAGTGGACCTAAGGCTGGTTCAAAACCAGATGCAAGATGGCTGGAAAATGTTGTAAAGTGATCATTGATAGTTAAAGTTCAACAAATTTGGCATCAAAATAGTTGGTTACAAAGTTACAATTGTAGAGATTGAAGCACCCTCAACCCTACCATGTTTCCTCGAATAATGATGAGCATAGGATATTGGTAAGTGAACAATGTACTATAAAGTTCAAGATTGGGCATCACTTTGGTGAAGTTCTATGTGATATTATGCTTATGGATTGTTGTCATATTTTGTTGGGTAGACCATAGAAATATGATAGACATGCTATACATGATGGAAGATTTAATCCATACACTCTTTTGAGGAACGAAAAAAAAAAAGTATTTTTCCCTTTGATCAAAAGTCCAAATTAGGTTAATTATACTACTATTCAAGTTTGCATGGTTAATGGGAAACAATTTGAAAAATAAATGAAGAGAAACTAAGTTCATTTTTCTATAATTCATAGAGGACCAAGTTTTGGTAGTAATAATTGAGCAATAGAAGCTAGTAAAGATTGAATGATAGTAGAAATTAGTAGAGATTGAGTACCAGGAGCAATTAAAAACTTGTTGAATGAGTAAAAACAAATTGTTACTAAGGACACTCCTGATGGTTTACCACCAAAAAGGAGTATAAGTCATTGTATGGATCTGATTTCTGGAGCTACTTTTCTGAATAAAGAAACATATAGATTGACACCTATAGAGAATCAGGAACTTAACAAAAAAGTGCATGAGTTGTTATTGAATGGTTTGATTAGAGAAAGTTTGAGTCCATGTATTGTACCTATTGTATTAGCAGCTAAGAAGAATGGAGAGTGGAGAATGGAGAATATATACTGATTCCAAGGCTATTAATAAGATCATAATGAAGTATATGTTTCCTATGCCAAGGATGGATGACATAATGGATTGTTTGAGTGGAGAAAATTATTTCAACAAAATTGATTTGAAGAGTGGTTATCATCATATTGGAATCAAAGAAGGCGATTAATGGAAGACTTATTTTTAGAAAGAAGA
Organism: Cupressus sempervirens; assembly: GCA_028749045.1. Classification (NCBI taxonomy): domain Eukaryota; kingdom Viridiplantae; phylum Streptophyta; class Pinopsida; order Cupressales; family Cupressaceae; genus Cupressus; species Cupressus sempervirens. The sequence goes on from CM053793.1 coordinate 227,656,078, forward strand.
TGATTTTTATGAATGGTTTGTTATGCCTTTTGGTTTGACTATTGCAACTATTGCTTTCATGAGGTTGATGAATGAAGTTCTCAAAAGATTCTTGGGTAAGTTTGTGATTGTTTATTTGGATGATATTATGATATTTAGCAAGACTAAGGAAGAACATCTTAAGCATTATAGACAAGCATTAAAGAGATTGAAGGAGGAGAAGTTGATGATTAACTTGAAGAAGTGTTCCCTTATGCAAGAGGAGATTGTGTATTTAGGATTTGTAATTTTAGCTAATGGTTTGAGAATGGATACTAAGAAGGTTAAATAAATTTTCAAATGGCCTACACTTGAGAATGTGGGTGAGGTAAATCATTTCATGGTTTGGCTAGTCTTTATAGGAAGTTTATAAGAAATTTGAGTTCTATTTTTAATTCTATGACTAAGTCAATGAGAGGAGACAAAAGAGAAAGATGAAATAGACACATGGAGCTAATAAGAGTTTTCAGTCTTTGAAAGAAAAGGTTGTTGAGTTACCTGTATTGGCTTTTTCTAATTTCAATAAGGTATTTCAAGTTGAAAGTGATGCAAATGGGAGTGTAATAGGATTTGTGTTGAGTCAAGAAGGTAAACCTATTGCTTTCTTTAGTGAGAAGTTGAATGATGCTAAAAGGAAGTATTTTTTTTATGATCAAGAGTGTTCTAGACAAAGATTTGACCTTATACAATGATTTATGAATGGAAAAAATAAATTGCTTACAAATTTGGAAACTAGAATCACAAATGGATACTATGGAATTAATTTGGTGTTACTAGAATTTGGTTAGTGAAATATATTTGATGCCCTAGATAGAGTTACTATTTTTACTTCTAGTTTATGAAAGAAAAAATGGGTCTTGATACAAATACCATAACTTGTAATTGGTTTAATGGATGGGTATCATCTTTGGATAAGTCCTATTATTCCTAATTTGGAAGAATTATTCCAAAGGGTTTGGCAAGAAAAGTTCAAGAATGAAAGTTAAAAATAATATGATCAGACATACAAATCTAATTGTGTGAATGAAGATGTTGTCTTTATTGGTGTATAATTTCAGGGTTCTTTGTTGAAATCTTTTAGATGTTCTTGGTTCTTTGAGGGTATACCAGACTATTGTGAATCCCTTGAGTTGAGCTAAGATTCCTTGAAGGTAAATATAGAGGGCTCTGCATTAGATTGGTATCAGAGCTTGAAGATCTTGAGTGTGTGGGTAGACCACCGAAGGAGGCAATCCACACTACGACCTTAGAGATTTGGTATTTGTTTTGTTGATGAGTTTTGGTAGTAGGGTTCTTATCCATCAAAAATTTAGTAAACAAGTGTTTGTGTGGAAGACCTAAGAAGGGGTCTTAATGTTGTCTACATCAAGATGAAGGTGGGTAGAAGGTGTAAAGAGAGAAACCACTAAGAGAGGGTGGTAGTGCATCTTCTAGGATCTTGGATGGGTAAGATGGCAATAGGTTGGTAGTTGTGTAGTAGCAAGAGGAATGGTTGATTTATGGAACCTTTGTATGACAACCATTAATACTCCACTGATAGGAGTATTTGAGGTGACTTTGAGGATAGTGCTATGGCCTTGAAGGGTAAGTTGATGAGAAAAAAGGCATGAAGAGGCAAACGTGAAGGTGGAGATTTTTGGTCTAATTTTTTTCTTCCAGGTTATTGGTTTCATGTTTCCAAGAGACTTGAAAACTTTTCAAGGTTGGGAGTATGGTGCAGGAGCACCTAAAGTATAAGAACATGAGAAGTTTAAGATTCCTTATTTGAGATATTTAAATCCTTTTTTCATTTATATTTTATTTGGGTCATGTTGTAAAGGCTGGCAATGAAGCCATTTTGTCAAAAATGTAAAAGTTGCAGAAAAAGTTATAAAATGCAACATTGAGAAAGTTGCTAACAATACAAAAATGATGTAAAAAGGTATATGGTTGGTCTTGAGGGTAGTTAGGAAGGTTTATAACTATCAAATGGATATAAATACGATTGTATGGTTGAACCAAATAATTTTTTTGAGAAGAGTAAATACTTTGATACATTTTTGGTGCATTGTATTGTTGTTGTTTTGAATGGTGTTTTAGTTTTAGTATTATTTCTAGGCCTTGTATGGCCATGTATAGCCTAAAATCCATGTAATATAGTAATGAATGGATAGAATGATGAATCCTCCATCTCATGCTTTTTGTTTGGTTAAAATTTATGAAGAAATGAATAAGTTATGATCATTTTGGTGAAAATGGGTATATGTAGATTTGAGATTCCCTAAATACAATCATATTGTAGCCTGTGATAGAGACACATGATGGAGATTCAAGACCTCTAACTAGATTCATTGGAAAGATATTTGAACTATATTTTATTTACAATTTTTTTTGAATTATGTTCATTTAGATTTGTGAAATTTATGAAGATTTGAGTGAAAATTGGTTTTTAAATACCTTCAATGGTGTTGCAGACAAAGATTTGATCTTGTACAATGATTTATGAATGGAAAAAATAAATGGCTTACAGATTTGGAAACTAGAATCACAAATGGAGACTATGGAATTATTTTGGTCTTATTAGAATTTAGTTTGTGAAATATATTTGATTCCCCTTACAGGGTTACTTTTTCCACTTCTTGTTTATGATAGAAAAAATGGTTCTTTATACAAAGACCATAACTTGTAATTGGTTTAAGGGATGGGTATCATATTTGGATATGTTTTAATATTACTAATTTGGAACAATTAATCTAAATGGTTTGGAAAGAAAAGTTAAGGAATGAAAGTTATAAATAATGTAATCAGACATAGAAATCTGATTGTGTGAATGAAGATGTTGTCTTTATTGGTGTATAATGTTAGGGTTCTTTTTTGAAATCTTCCAGATGTTCTTGGTTCCTTGAGGGTGTACTATCCTATTGTGAATCCCTTGAGTTGAACTAAAATTCCTTAAAGTTAAATATAGAGGTCTCTGCATTAGATTGGTATCAGAGCTTGAGGATCTTGAGTGTGTGGGTGGAGCATCGAGGGAGGCAATCCACACTAGGACCTTAGAGATTTGGTATTTGTTTTGTTGATGATTTTTTGTCACAAGGTTCTTAACCATCAAAGATTTTGTAAGCATGTGTGTCTGTGCAACACCTAAGAAGTGGTCTTAATACTTTCTCCATCAAGATGAAGGTGGGTAGAAGGTGTAAAGAGAGAAACCACTAAGAGAGGGTGGTAGTGCATCTTCTAGGATCTAGGATGGCTAAGATTTCAAAAGGTTGGTAGTTGTGTAGTAGCAAGAGGAATGCTGGATTTATGGAACCTTTGTATGAAAACCATTAATACTCCACTGATAGGAGATTTTGAGGTGATTTTGAGGACACCGATGTCCTTAAAGGGTAAGTTGATGAGAGGAAAGGCATGAAGAGGCAAAGGTGAAGGTCAAGATTTTTGGTCTAATTTTTTTCTTGCATGTTATTGGTTTCATGTTTCCAAGAGACTTGCAAACTTTTCAAGGTTGGGAGTATGGTGCAAGAGCACCTAAAGTATAAGAACATGAGAAGTTTAAGATTCCTTATTTGAGATAGTTAAATCCATTTGTCATTTATATTGCATTTGGGTCATGTTGCAAAGGCTGGCTATGAAGTCATTTTGTCAAAAATGTAAAATTTGCATAAAAAGTTATAAAATGCAACATTGAGAAAGTTGCTAACAATACAAAAATGATGTAAAAAGGTATATGGTTGGTCTTGGGGGTAGTTAGGAAGGTTTATAACTATAAAATGGATATAAATGCCATTATATGGTCGAACCAAATCAAAATTTTGAGAAGAGAAAATACTTTGATACATTTTTGGTGCATTCTATTGTTGTTGTTTTGATTGGTGTTTTAGCTTTAGTAGTGTTTTTAGGCCTTGTATGGCCATGTACGGCCTACAAACCATGCAATATAGTAATGAATAGATAGAATGATGAATCCTCCTTCTCATTCTTTTTGTTTGGTTCAAATTTATGAAGAAATGAATAAGTTATGATTGTGGTGAAAATGGGTATTTGAAGATTTTAGATTTCCTGAATACAGTCAGATTGCAGTGTGTGGTCTAGACACATTATGGAGGCTCAGGACCTCTAATTATATTCATTGGAAATATATGTAAACTATATTTCATTTCTAGTTGGTTTATTTTATTTTCATTTAGATTTTACAAATTTATGAAGATTTGAGGGAAAACTGGTTTTGAAATACCTTTCATATACAATGATTTTTGAATGGGAAAAATAAATGGCTTATAGATTTAGAAACTAGAATTATAAATGGATATTGTGAAGTTAGTTTGGTGTTATTGGAACTTGTTTGGTGAAATATATTTGATGCCCCAGACAGGGTTACTATTTTTACTTCTCATTTATGATAGAAAAAATGGGTCTCGGTACAAAGACCATAACTTGTAATTGGTTTATTCAAAGGGTATAATATTTGGGTATGTTTTACTATTCCTAATTTAGAACAATTAATCCAAAGGGTTTGGAAAGAAAATTTCAAGAATGAAAGTTATAAATAATTTAATTAGACATAGAAATCTGATTGTGTGAATGAAGATGTTGTCTTTATTGGTGTATAATGTCAGGGCTCTTTGTTGAAATCTTCCAGACGTTCTTGGTTCCTTGAGGGTGTACCAGCCTATTGTGAATCCCTTGAGTTGAAATAAGATTCCTTGATGGTAAATATAGAGGGCTCTAAGTAAAATTTGTATCAGAGCTTGAAGATCTTGAGTTTGTGGCTAGAGTACCGAGGGAGGCAGTGCACAGTGCTAGGACCTTAGAGATTTGGTATTTTTTTTGTTGATGACTTTTGGTAGTAGGGTTCTTATCCATAAAAGATTTAGTAAGCAAGTGTGTGTGTGGAAGACCTAAGAAGGGTTCCTAATATTGTCTCCAACAAGATGAAGGTGGGTAGAAGGTGTAAAGAGAGAAACCACTAAGAGAGGGTGGTAGTGCACCTTCAAGGATCTTGGATGGATAAGATGGCAATAGGTTGGTAGTTGTGTAGTAGCAAGAGGAATGGTGGATTTATGGAACCTTTGTATGAAAACCATTAATACTCCACTGATAGGAGATTTTGAGGTGATTTTGAGGATAGACCTATGTCCTTGAAGGGTAAGTTGGTGAGAGGAAAGGCATGAAGAGGAAAAGGTGAAGGTCAAGATTTTTGGTCTAATTTTTTTCTTGCATGTTATTGGTTTCATGTTTCCAAGAGACTTGGAAACTTTTCAAGGTTGGGAGTATGGTGCAGGAGCACCTAAAGTATCAGAACATGAGAATTTTAAGATTCCTTATTTGAGATATTTAAATCCATTTGTCATTTATATTGCATTTGGGTCTTGTTGTAAAGGTTGGCTATGAAGCCATTTTGTTAAAAATGTAAAAGTTGCATAAAAAGTTATAAAATGCAGCAATTAGAAAGTTGTTAACAATACAAAACTGATGTAAAAAGGTATATGGTTGGTCTTGGGGGTAGTTAGGAAGGTTTATAACTATCAAATGGATATAAATACCATTGTATGATTGAACCAATTAAAAATTTTGAGAAGACGAAATACTTTGATACATTTTTGGTGCATTCTATTGTTGTTGTTTTGATTGGTGTTTTAGCTTTAGTATTGTTTCTAGGCCTTGTACGACCATGTACAGCATGGAAACCATGTAATATAGTAATGAATAGATAGAATGATGAATCCTCCTTCTCAAAATTTTTTTTTGTTTCAAATTTATGAAGAAATGAATAAGTTATTATCATTTTGGTGAAAATGGGTATTTGCAGATTTGAGATTCCCTAAATACAGTCATTTTGTAGTGTGTGGTACAGACACATTTTGGAGACTCAAGACCTCTAATTATATTCATTGGAAAGATATTTGAACTAGACTTCATTTCCAATTGGTTTGAATTATGTTTATTTAGATTTGTCAATTTTATAAAGATTTGAGTGAAAACTAGTTTTTAAATACCTTCAATTGTGTTGTAGACAAAGATTTTATTTTATACAATGATTTATGGATGTTAAAAATAAATGTCTTATAGATTTGGAAAATAGACACACTAATGGATACTCTAGAGTTAGTTTGGTATTATTGGAACTTGGTTTGTGAAATATATTTGATGCCCTAGATGGGGTTATTATCTTTACTTTTAGTTTATGACAAAAAAAATAGATCTTGATACAAAGACCATAACTTGTAATTGGTTTATTGGATGGGTATAATATTTGGATATGTTTTACTATTCCTTATTTAGAACAATTAATCCAAAGGGTTTGGCAAGAAAAGTTCAGGAATGAAAGTTATAAATAATGTAATCAGATGTAGAAATCTGATCGTGTGAATGAAGATGTTGTCTTTATTGGTGTATAATGTCAGGGTTCTTTGTTGAAATCTTCTAGATGTTCTTGGTTTGTTGAGGGTGTACTAGCTTATTGTGAATCCCTTGAGTTTAACTAAGATTCCTTGAAGGTAAATATAGAGGGGTCTGCATCATTTAGGGTATTGTTGACAAGAATTGCCCCCATTTTGAATGGTTTAGGTTAGTTGTGAATTTTTAGATGATTTGTGAAATTTTTATTTATTTTTGGACATCTTGGATAATTTCTCAATTTTTATGACATTTTTGAACAATTTTTGAATTTTTTTGGTAGTGTAAAGATGTTTTTGGAGTTTTTGGCATTTTTGGGATTTTTTTGAATTTTTTGGTGTTGTTGGATGATTTTTGGGTTTGTGGGGGTGAAACAAAGGATGTGAGCGAGATTTGGTGGAATATGGGGGTGACTAGGACCATCTGAGGTACCTAAAGAGGCAATGAAGGAGTTTATGATGCTAAATGTGTTGACTGAGGGTTCAAAAAAGTATGGGAGATCATTGGATGAGGTTTATGCTAGAGATGTGCATTAATTTTCCTGCAATTCATGTCTATGGTATCTCAATACATAATTAGACTCTCTATGCTGCTAAATTTTTGCTGCTCCCCATTGTTGTTGTCATACTAGCTATTTCCACTGCTATGTACATTCACCCAAGGAAAAGGGCTTTGATTTGCTCTTGTTATTGTAATTATTATTGTCATGATGAACATTGTTTCACTTGCCTTACTGTTGCTGCCATACCAAGTATTTTTGCTGCTATGAATCCACTATTGATGCCAAAAGATCTCAGAACTATAACCCACAAATGTTTCCCAAGGGGGTATGTGTGAAATTAATTCTAGATCAAATACCAGCCTGAGTGACTAGACTAGCTTCTCAACCCCAGATAAACAATCAATTTTCTACCAAATACCTCCAAATAATTCAACTACAAATGCTACCCCTTTCTCTTATTCATATCTTCTATTAATTCCAATGGGAAGCTACAAAAAACCAAAATTTGTCTCAGAGATAGTAAATCATCCATTCAACTGCAACCCTTTTTAGCATTGAAAGGCCTTTTGTTGCTTAGGGAAGTCTAAATGTGCTATCTCTTGCCCCTTTTCAAACCAAAAGTGATGTTCTCACTTCTTTTGTCCCAATTTTTTTTTAAAATTTTTTTTTGGTATTTTTGATGTTTTTCTCAAAGCTTTTAGACATAAAACTATTTTAGATGGATGCTATTGATAGGTTTTGCTAATTCCATACTATCACAATCTAAAATTTGGTAGGTACCACTCCCTAAGGATTCTATGATAAGGCAAGGACCAATCAAATTGGCCTCCCATTTCCCTTTCTTTTCTCTTATTGCTTGGTTATTGGGGTTTTCTCTAAGCACTAGGTCACCAATCTAAAAAATTTAAGGTTTGACCCTTTTGTTATAATGCCTTGATAATTTTTTCTAATACACTTTGAGATGATCATGGTTTGTACACTGATGTTCCTCTAACAACTCTAGCTGCTCTAGATGGGCCACTCTGTAATCCTCATCTGATAGGACATCTTGAAGAGTAACTCTCAAGGATGGGATCTCAACTTCTAAAGGGAGAATAGCCTGATAACCATAAACCAAAGAGAAGGGTGTCATTATGGTAGGCATCCTAACACTTTTCCTATAGGCCCAAAGGGAAAGGTTCAATTATAAATGCCAATCCCTACCAGTATCATTGACTATTTTCTTGAGGATGTTGATGATATTTTTGTTGGTAGCTTCTACTTGGCCATTGCCTTGGGGATAGTAAATTGATGAAGAATGGTGTATAATATGAATTCTTTCACACAATTCATTAATTATTTGGCTTTTAAAATACAAGGTGCTATTTGTGAGAATCGCATGAGCTATGCCAAACTGACAAATGATATGGTTGAGAATAAAAGAGGAGATTTACTTTCCCATAGAGTCGGCAAGTGGCGCTGCTTCGACACACTTGGTGAAGTATTCGATGGTGGTGATAATCCATTTATGCCCACTTGAGGAGGGTGGATGGATGGCTCCAATCAAATCAAAACCCCACTTATAAAAAGGCCATGGCATGGCCAAAGGATTTAGCTCTTGGGCTAGTGCGTAAACAAGGTTACCATGGATTTGGCATTTTTTACAAGTTTTGACAAAATCAATAGAATCCTTTCCATGGTTGGCTAGAAATAGCCCATTCTAAGAATTTTCTTGGCCTATGTGAACCCATTGGAGTGTCACCCACAAATCCCTACATGGACTTCTTGTAGAGTGACTCTAGACTCATCATTTTTGAGACAACTAAATAAAGTACTATCAAGACCTTTCCTATATAATGTATCAGCCACCAAGGCATAATGAGAGGCTGGGCTAATGAAGTTTCACTTTTGGTTATGTGAGAGGTCAGATGGAAGGGTGTTGTCATGGAGGTAAGTCATAATGGGATCATACTAAAGGGAATCGGGGGTGTTTAGATGGAAAATCATAAGGAAATCAGGTTGAGTAAATGCAGGTTGAACCACCTCTTCCACTAGGAATTCATACCACTCATGCTATTCTAGAAGCTAAAGTAAGGAGGCCAAGGTGGCCATAGCATCTATTGCTCTATTCGTTTCTCTAAGAATTTGTTCAAAAGCAATGTGAACAAAACATGCCTTGAGTGCATCGACTATATGTTATAAGGCAACAATTTTTCATCTTTTGTCTGATAAGTATCATTAACTTGATTGATGATTAACTAGGAGTCTCCATAAACTTCTAAGGCTATCAGTTTCCATTCCAAGCCAACTTGAGACCCAAGACCAAAGGTTCATATTTGGCCATGTTGTTGGTGCAAGGGAAGAGTAGTTTGTATGATTTGGAGATGGTAGCACTGAGTGGCCTGATGAAAAAAAATGTTGGATATAATTGTTCAACTGTGTGTTGTCTTTGATGTCACACAAATGTCATATTATTCATCAGATAAAGTCTACAAAGATCAGAAGGTCAGTAAGGCAAAGGATAGTTTCTACTGAGCTCAGAAGGTCAGCAAGGCAAAGGATAGTGTCTATCGAGCTCAAACGGTTAGCAAGGCAAAGAACAGAGTCTACTGAGCTCAGATGATTAGTGAGGAGAAAGGAAAAAATCTACCAAGCCAAGGAGGTTAGTAAAGAAAACTTGTAGTATCTACCGAGTAAATAGTTCTTATCGAGCTAACTCGATCATCAAAGGAAATGTGGCAAAAATAGTTCTTACCGAGCCCACTCAGTCATCAAAGGAAATGTGGCAGAAGCAGTTCTTATCAAGCTGTCATGAACGAATTTAGTTCTTACTGAGTAAACTTGGTAGCCAAAAGATTTTATGGATATTGCAATGTTAACCAAGTCAAGAAGGTTAACTTAGGAAATTTCTAGAAGCAGTATTTACCGAGCAGGGTCGGCCTTTTGTTTAGAGTAATATTTGTAGCTCATTGATGTATGGTTTATTGGTAAATGTAACATGTAAATGGGCTGACTTGACAATCTAAATGGTATAATTAAGAGGTCAAGTTGTGAATTCTAAGTGTGAAGTGGAAGTGTGTGTGGAATTAATGTGATATAAAGACTTATTATTGTGGAAGAAAATTTGAAGGATGATCAAAGGTCACTGAGGAGCAGCAAAGCTATACTTCATCAAGGAGGATCTAATGATGCTAAACAGAGACTCGTAGTTAGAAAATTCAGTTGCATCTTGTTTAGGTCAATTTGTTGTTGCTTTCTAACCATTGTAGTAGTGATTTCAAATCTCTTAACAGAGTTGGTTTAATAGCTATTTTGTAAATCCTCTAACAAGGTGACAATTCAATTGAATTTTTCTAAAGACCTCTAGCAAGGCCACTCCTAATAGGGTGATTAAATCCTCTAATAGGGTCACACCTAATAGTGTGTATTTTAACCTTTAATAGGGTTGGCTCCTAACAAGGCTTGCTTCAGAAGAGTGAAAAATTGGTGACTAGTTACTTGGTGGTTTTTCCCATATTAGGTTTCCATGTTAAATTTGGTGTCTATTGTATTAATTTTGTTTTAGTTACATGCATGAATGCTTGAAGATAAGTAATATTTTTGTTTACCAAGTATCAACAGTAACTAGATCTTTAAGATATCTAAGGGATCTATGGATTAATTTTTGTTAGTAACTGATTCACCCCCCCCCCCCCCCCCTCTTAGTCACTATCTTTAATCCCAACACAAAATACCAGCACTCGATCCATGGTGTGAGTAGGAACCATCAAAATAAAATTTCCATGTGACTGGCTCTAGTTGAAGGATGTGCATATCAGGGAAGTCAACTAAGATAGGATTGGAACTTTATATAGGCACATCTACCAATTGATTGGAAATGACCCATCCTTTTAATTCCTTCCTATCCACATACTCAATGTCAAACTCACTTAGGATAATTACCCATTTGGCAAGTCTACCTATTAATGTTATCTTGCTAAGAAGGTATTTGAGAGGATCTATCTTGGAGATGAGTCTGACTTTGTGCATCAAGAGATAATGATGTAGCTTTTGGGAAGAAAAAACTACAGCCAAGCAAGCCTTTTTGATGAAGGAAAAATTAAGCTCATAGTTGACTAAGGTATGACTGATGTAGTAAATGGGTCATTCTTTTCCTTGGTCATTTTCTTGTGCCAGGAGAGCTCCAATTGACTTATCCATTATACAAATATATAATAGAAATGGTTTGTGTGATATTAGAGGTACCAACATAGGCAGATTCATCAAATAGGTTTTAAGTGTTTCAAAGGCCTTTTGACATTGATCATCCCACTTAAAATTTATTTCTTTATGTAACAGGTATGTGAATGGTATGCACATTTTTTCCAACTGGGAAATGAATCGACACACTAATTAAAGCCTACCTTGAAGAGAGCATAATTGATTCAAGATCTTTGGAGGTTGTATACTAATTATGGCTTGTACCTTCTCGGGGTCAACTTCTATCCCTTTAGCTGAGAGAATATATCCTAGGAGCTTGCCTGATTTGATGCCAAAAGCACATTTCTTGGGATTGACCCTAACCTTAAACACTTCTAGGGAGGTGAATATTTTGGCTAATATGGGAAGATGTTCTTCCCAACTATGGGATTTGGCAAGAATGTCATCCACATAATCTTCCATGAAGATATGCATCATATCATGAAAAATAGTGGTCATGACCGGTTGATAGGTTGCCTCAGCATTCTTTAACCCAAAGGGCATTACATTCCAACAAAATGTGCCCCATGCACAAGTAAAAGCTATTTTCTCTTGGTCTTTTGGTGCTATTATATTTTGATTGTATCCTAAAAACCCATCCATAAGTGAAAACATGGAATGGCCTACTGTGAGATCGACTATGGTTTTGATATTAGGGAGAGGAAAGTCATCTTTACGGCATGCTTTGTTTAAATCCTAGAAGTCGTTACAAATGCATATGCTACCATTCTTCTTTGATATTGGGAAAATTTTGGATATCCATGATGTATATGCTAGGGGCTAGATGAAATTGGTACTGATTAATTTTTTCAATTCCGCTTTCACTAACAGGGCTATATGCAGATGCATCTTTCTAAGTTTCTACTTTACTGGCTTCACCTCTGGAGAGATGTTAATATGGTGGAGGATTAAGGTTGGGTCTAAGCTAGCCATGTCTACATAAGACCATGCAAAGTTTATATATCTTTCTTCAAAGAATTCAATGAATGCATTCCTTTCTTCTAGACTCAAAGATTGTGCTAAATAAATGACCATTGATTCTTGTTCTATGTTGATGTTGACTAGTTTTGTAGGTTCAATCAAAATAGAAGATCACTCCTCAAAATTTTCAGGTAAGGTATCAATTACCCCATTTGTGAGTGCCACAATTGGGTTTTTACCTTGAGATACGTCACTTTTGTTCATTTCCATTTTTTTATCAAGATTAGCCACAACTTGGTGGTGGTCAATAAGGTTGTGGGATGCTTGCCTTGCTCTAGTGTGACTGAGGTGATTGATACCCAACCTGACCATATGGTATTCTTCCATTCTTTGTCAATAAGATGGTTCAACCATGTTAAGGTAGATGAAAACTTCATAGTTGGTGTCAAAATGAGGGAGTTGATGGGGTTTGGTTGTATCCCAGTTAATGAGCTTAGGATGGACTAGGGAAATTGATTTGTAGTATGTGAAGCACTCATTGAGGTTTAGAGACATAACTTCATTAGATGGATTATACATTGTATCCATTAGATCTATGACATGGGATTCTCCTAGAGGGTTGATGAAAGTAGAGATTGTGAGATGCTCATAGTAATCATCTTTGACATCTATTGGAAAGAATTTAGGGAATAAATTTTGAAAGTGAAACCCTTCAATGTGTTCATCATCTTCTAAGCTGCCTTGATGTGTTCTATTTCTTGGGGAAGTGGTTGTTGGACTTTGGGTTATTCTTTGTGTGGCCAAACTATTAGGGGTGGGTATGTGGACAACATCACATTCCTTGTCATGGAGGGATTCCCCAGATAGTGACTCAAATTCCCACTAAGTAGAATCATCATCATCTTTGTTATTGGAGGTATCTATGGAATGTGAACTTGAGAGAGCCAAATTTTTATTTATGTCATCAGTTGCTACCAGGGTATAATTGTCCTTTGGTTTGGGTACCCACACCAAGGTAGAAGAGGTTTATATCTTGTCTTATCCATCATACCCTACCCCTATTTTAGATTTATTGGACCTAAACTATGCCATCAAAGGTTCAATGATTCCTTTCCCTTTCCCTAAAGAACCATCTCCCATGTATCCCATCTTTTTCAGTATATCAAAGCCTTTCCCATGTAGGTGGGAGGAGATGTCAATGTTCTATTGGCTGATGTCTTCCACTAAGTTTGGAGGTGTGCCACTTGCTTTGACAAAATGTGCATGATATGGTTTGGTGGAAGGCAGTTTTCCATGAGTCCTTGGAGAAAGTAGGGGATAAAATAGGGAGACTAAGTACTCACCTACCCCTTTATGGTGCAACTTACATTTTCTATCAAATTCCTTCATCTGTTTATCTATTTCTTCATAGTGTAGTTGTTTGGGATCTTTTTATGATGATGGCGATGAAGGAGTGGAAGGACCCAAACAAGCCACTTTCTCTTTACCCTTAGTTGATTTTGATAAGTGGTTGCTCATTTGGTTAATTGAGTGTGAAGTGCCTGTAACTATTGACTGACTCTGACTATTAGCATCTGTCAGTGTATCAACTTCTTCTCTATTATGAGGGACAAGTGAGTTACAATACTGTGCAAAGTGTTGACCTCTAGGTATGGTTATCTCTTGACCCATGCATGGAAATTTGGGGCACTGGTGGTAGGTGGAGGGAGCAGCTTGCATGTCATGGATCCATCGTCTTCCAAGTAGAATGTTGTAAGTTAATTACAAATCTAAGACCTGGATAGTTTCTTTCACAATTGCCCCTACTTTGATTGGTAATATGACCAGGCCTTTGGAGGACCTTTCTTCATCATCATAGGCCTTGATGGTAATGTTTTTTCTTGGGTCAACAACATCCTCTATGTACCTGAGGGCTTTCACTAAACTAAGGGTGTAGATATTTAGACCAGCCCCACCATCGACCAATGCCCTTTTAACTTGGCTCCTATGGATGAATACTTCTATGTGCAAATGAGAGTTTTGTGGCTATAAGACAGACATATCATCTTGAGCTAAGAAAGAAATGCAATGAGGAGTGACTAGATTACTGACGATGTTTTTGAATCTATTCACGTCTAGGTCATTTGGCACTAAGAGTTTTGTGAGTATCTCTTTTTTCTCTAGGGAGATTTGTAGTAGTTCAAAAATGGAGATGTGGGCTTGAGTCTTAAGAAATTGGTTAACCAAGATATATTTGGGCATGGAGGTACTTGGAGCTACTCAGTCAGGATTTTTCACTAGTCCTGGTAGGATAATTTTGGAGACTTGACCTTGGGTGATGGCATTTGAGGACTTTTTAAATTTTTATCTTTGATTATGATGACATTTACGGTGTCATCAAATCCAAGAATCATGGCAATGGTATTATCATAGTGGTGCATGTTTTGATTAGCCTTGGAGGACTCCCCCTTTTCATGACTCATGAAGGGGTTCTTAAAGGCTGTATGATCTTCATTATTACTAAGATTATTTACTTCAATGGTTCCATTATTTATTAATTTTTTGATGATCCCCTTAAGGGCAAGGAAATTGTTTGTTATGTGCCCCCGATTGCAATGATAGGCACAAGTGTGTTTCTCATTCGACCATTTAGGTTTGACTTGGGGTTCATATGGTTTTGCCTCGAGTAACATGATGAGGTCATCAACCAAGAGTGTTTGTAAAGCATTCTCATAGGAAACCCCTATGGGTGTGTACTCCTTAGGTATATTAGAAGACTGATATCTTCATGGTGGAGGAGCTTGATTGTAAGCAACTTGTTGGTTGGATGTAGAATGAGTCTTTGTGTTATGTAAGTAAAATGGGCAGGCATTGTTTTGTTGAGGTACAACACTGGGACTTGGCTGATTTAAAGGGGATTCAATTTGAGTTTTGACATCATTAGCTTCAACTACCCCATCATTTGTGAAGTTTTTATTATTGTTCCTCCACCAC
This sequence comes from Cupressus sempervirens, assembly GCA_028749045.1. Taxonomy (NCBI): domain Eukaryota; kingdom Viridiplantae; phylum Streptophyta; class Pinopsida; order Cupressales; family Cupressaceae; genus Cupressus; species Cupressus sempervirens. Next base: position 227,671,088 of record CM053793.1, read on the forward strand.
GGTTTTTGTTTGTCTATGGACCAATTAGAGGATTTGTGCATTTGTGTGGAATTGTTGGAGAAACCTTTACCATCTTTAGATAATTTGATTATGCCATTGTTTACCAAGGTTTCTTCCACCTTAGCTACATTTTTTTAAGTGGTTTAAAAATCTTTAGGCCCTTGGAGTTAGAGACAATAATTCATTGATTTGGAGAGACTTTTGATGAAGATATTCATCTTCTCCTTATCTAGTATGTCTCTATGGTATTTATCAAACATGTGCCTCCACTATTGTAGGAAGGTCTTGAATGACTCAATTGGTAGTTATTTCATGTTACATAGGTCAATCATCATAACCTCTCTTTCAATGTTGTAAGAATATTGGGTGATGAAAATGGAGGCCAATTGGTCCAAGGTTTTAATATTGGACAGTAATTTGGAAAACCACTCCATGGCTTGCCCTCCAAGGCTCCTAGGAAATAGATGCATCAAGTACATTGTGCCATGGAAAAACTTCATGCTTAGCATGTAGAATTGTCTTAAGTGATCTTGTGGATTGATGTGCCAAAATATTTGTCATAATTTTGTATTTTCCCATTTGGCAGAAAAGGTGTGAAGGTAATGTCTTTGTCGAACGATAGGGGACAAAGCTTTTCAAGGCTAAACTTTGTGGGTTGCATTTTTCATCTTTTCCATTTCTAATTGTAGCTCTTGCAATTTTTGTGTGAGTACATATAAAGGTGATTCTTCTTCATCTCATTTCAAATTGGTCACATCAAAATCAGATGGCAATTTTGCACCTTGTTGTGCTAATGCGAGTATGTATCATTCTTTGTGTTTTTTCCATAATCTTGTCCATGATGTCGACAAGTTTGGGATTTTGCTGAAAATATTTAATCTTAGATTCAATGCTTTTGTCATCACATGTGTGAAATGAGCCCATTGTGGCTAGGGATTATGAATTTTGATCAAATAAGGGTGACTCGAGAGTAACTCTATTCTATGCACAATTTGTTGTTGTAGTAGATTTTGGGAGGTTTACAAGTTCTATGTGTTTGAGGTTCTACTTGCTATCCTGGCACTTACTCATATGGGAAACCATTTTGGTTTTGTTGGTACACTTTTTTTGCATGGTGGCATGAAAAGTGAGTTGGGTCCTTTTAGTTTTAAAGCATTTTTCAAGAAGTGAAATTTTTCATTGACCATGATTCATTTGTAGCAACAAGCTAATTTGTATAAGGTGTTTGCCAATGTTGGTAGGATGAGGTCCACTTTTGCGAAGTCAGGTATAGAAGTGTGTTTCTAAATGTTCCTAGCTTGATGTGCAAAGTGAGGTAATGGTAGCTCTTGGGTTGATGATGATGTAGCTTTTCTTGTTTTCAAAAGATGTTTTTGTCAGACACAAAAATTTTCAAACTTTGTAAAATACTAGCACGAAAAAGGTATCCAAATTAAAGTTTGTTTTCAAGTATCATTTTTACAAATAGCCTCTATTTCATGTTCTTACTTAGATACGTCATAGGAATGTTCAGATGTGCTCTTTTAATAGTCAAATGCATTGTTTCTTTGTTTGGATACATTATTTCAATTTTTAGATGCACTACTTTAACTTTCATCTGCACTATTTTCTAACTTAGATGATTGTTTTAAATCTTAGATGCACCATTTCATAGGTATATATGTCATAATATCTATCAGAAGCATTATAGGAATGTTCAAAAGCACTATTTTATGCAGTGTATGTGCAATTTCAAGGATTGTTCAACAATGCCTTTGTTTTACACTTGGTTTCTCAATATTGGTTTGAGGTTTGTCTTTCTAGAAGGTTTCTAATCTGCGCTAGTGTTTATTATTAAGTTTGAAAGCACTCAAGCACAATAGTAGTGAGATAAGAATAAAATGAAAAATCACATGCACCTAGAAAAAAAAAATGGCTTCCTAGAAAGGTTATCTAAGGCTGGTGACTAGTAGGTCTTAGTGTTCCAACTATGTTCAAATTTACCTCTCCTATAACAAAGAGGTTCCCACCAACACTAGGGAGGTTTGGCACAATTCCTTGTGGGACTACTAGAGGAAGGCTATGCACCAAACACAAGTGGTTTGCATTCGATTAGGAATACAAGATTGAGGGAAATCCCTCCCACTAGCCCTACTAAGGCAACTCGGGAGGTAGCCCTTATATGGCTAGATTATCCTACTTAGCGAAAAGTGAGAAATGGAATTCAATAGACAGGTCTGGGAATCTGATCACTCAAGAGAGTGAGAGCATACCCCTGCTACTTTGGCTCCCCAAACACAATAGATGCAAAGGATTTATTTCCAATTATTTTACTACTGAAAAATAAGGGAGCCTCCTAATTAGACTATGTGTGAGTTCTTTTCCTTGTTCAACTATAACTAATCTTTATAGAAGGCAAGACATTTTGATCAACTCAAAAGAGTTGAGAGCATAAGCCTACTTCTTTTTCAGATCAGCGAGGTTGGATGTTCTAATTAAACTATGTTTGAAAGCTTAGAAATGCCCCACTTTTAACTGACAAGAGTAGTGGTCCACCTACCTAATTCTAAGCTAGCAAGGGCTAGATGCATTTATGAGGCTCTTCATTTTTGTTGCACGTTGTCTACAATTTGAAAGCTTGTTTGTTGATGTAGAAGGGACCTCAAATGCACTTTTCTATTATGAAAATGTGCTATAACAAAGTTAAATGCACTATGGGATGTTCCAAATGCTCTATAAAAAAGGTTAAATGCATCCCAAAATATCTCAAATGCACTATTTTATTATGTAGATGCACTATAAGAAAGTTAAATGCACTATGATATGCTTCAAATGCTCTACAGAAATGGTTAAATCCATCACAATACTCTTAGGAGTGCTATAATATTATGCAAAGGTGTTATAGAATAAAGCAAATGCATTACATAATAATGTATAAGCACTATAGTAAGATTAAATGTGCAAAAATAGAGTTCATAAGTGTTAGAATATTGCTTGGAAGTGTTGAAACAAAGTGCAAAAGTGTCAGAAGACCTAGATCTGGCTCTTCTATGCTTGGGAAAGACTTTGGAATGCCACTCTTGCTGATATGAGACCTCTCGAACATAGTAGAACCTATATTTGATTAGATTTGCACAAAAGAATAGCAAGAAAAACACAAATCTATACTAAAAAATGAAGGATTAGATTGAAAAACTTGAAAGTAGAGAGGATTCTAGTTCAACCCCATGGTGGGTGCCATTTTGTACATGGTAAAAGAATGTGTATTCATGAAACTTTAATGTAGAAAGAAAATGGACTGATGAAAAACTATGCTAGACCCAAGATATCATCAACAACAAGTAATCTCTACAAGTGTCTCATGTGTCCTTAACTACAACTGCTAAAATAGCTCTCAGACAAGCCTTTTTGTGACAGTTCTAAAATAGGATATTGTTAAAAATATAGATCTATGCTTAAAAATGTAAGATCTATGACTATAATGCAGATTATATGTGAAATGCAACTCCTAGAAATGCTCTTGAAATGATCATGCCATGAGCTAAATATGCAATAAATGAAGCTAAATGACACAAGATGATGTTGACAATGCTATGAAAATGCTACAAGAGAAATGCTAAAATGATGAGTGCTAATGTGCCTATAGTGTAGATGCATAAAAGCTTGGGTCCCTTGTCTCTTAGATTTCCCTCCTATTTATAGGACTTTGGAAGGGGTTGGGGTAAGAACTAGGATTTTCACTTTTGACTAGGGGTGAAAGTGAAACTAAAAATATCTCATAAAAGGCCAAGAGGAAGAGTCCATAAAACTTGGTTTTGGGGATAATATGAGGATTTTTCAAATTCTTTTAAATGGTAAAAGGGATATTTTCATCTTGTGAGGATAACATGATTTTATTGATTTACTAAATGATTTATTTTGAACACTTTGTCTTTTTCCTTCCTCCCTTTTTGAATTTTATTTTGTGAATTTGAAGTATTTTTTTCCTCTTTTAAAGTTGATTTAGGTCTTGTTGATTTGATAGGTTATTAATGACCTAATGTGATTTTTGATTTAAAATTTTGTTGCATTTCTTCTGATTTTCTCTTTAATTTGGTCGTAATTGATCGTGATTGCATGATTTAATTCTTTGCCAAATTTTGGGTGTCTACAAATAGATCACACATAAGAGAACACAAGACCCTAGGATTTAACCTAGTTCACCTAATCTATGGGCTACATCCACCAATAGAAATTCCAATATTATTATTATTCAGTGATTACAATCCACAATCCCTTATAGCTCGATACCATCACAAGAAGCTACAATATCACAATTACATTATGAAATCCCTAACCCTAAGCCTTTTTATACAAGTTTTTTCCACTTAGAAAATTAGGGCTAGAATAAGTTGTCCAATAAGAAAATAGTAGTTGATGTGTTTTACAATATAATGTCATTTTTGGCTTTGAGGGTCTTCCCTCTGAAAAACCCTGCAGGGGCATTGCCCCTCGTCACCACCCTACACTATAATAGGGAGCATAATTCGGGCACTGCTACATGACCTTGCAAGGGCATTGCCCCTTGATCCCAATATGGAGGTGTTTATCACAAACCCCTGTAGAAATAATATGGGGAGAAAATTGCACTAGATAAACCTCTGAGTTTGATTAAGCTCCATATCACAATAATCCCCCACTTGGACACTAATTAGGCTCCACAACAATAAACTCCCACTTGGAGTTTAATCATAGCACTATACTCTATTGTTCTTTTATTTTGTTTAGTCTAGAAGACCAACCAAAGGTGAAGAGGAATTCAGATTCTCCCTTGGTACTACCTTGGTATACATATCTACTAGATTATCATCTTTATCTATCTTCTCCAGCTTTAACTATCCATCATCGAAAACTAACCAAATGAAATGGTACCAAAATTGTATGTATTTTTTCTTTGAATATAGAGATGAATTCTTTACAAGATGAATGACACTCTAGCTATCTATGAATAAATAATTATCACTTTGATGGTGTCCCAATTCTTCTAGGAAGAACTGAAGCCATATCATCTCCTTGGCTACCAATATAGCAGAATAAAAAACTCTACTTTTATAGTGGATAAAGAATTAACCTTCTACAACCTAGAAACCCAACTCATTTCTGCTCCACCAACAGTATATAGATAACCTGCAGTACTCTGTCTAGTATCACTATTGCCTACCAAATCTGAGTCAACATAGCCCTACAAATCAATAGTAGAGCCCCCAAAATGTAGATACTTACTAAATGTTCCTCTCATATATTTCAGAATATATTTAACTACATTCCAATGCTCAAGCTCTGGATGTCTCATATACCTACTAACAACTCTCATTGCATGTGCAATATTTGGCCTTGTACATACCATAACATACATAAAACTTCCTACAAATGAAGCCTAAGGTTCCTTGGACATCTTATCATCCTCTTCTTGTGTCTTTAGACACATCTCATTAGTCAACTTAAAATGACCAGGTAAAGGTGTGCCAAAGCTTTACAGTTCTCCATAGAGAAATGTTGCAACACCATCGCAATATAATAAGCCTAAGATAATGTCAATTTCTTGTTCTTCTTATTGATGTTTCATACCAATAACATTAGAAATAATAGTCCACCAAAATAACTGTGGGGGGAGGGGGGGGCGTGAATCAATTATCCAATTATTAAAATATTTATCAACTTTAAACAATCATAACCATTCAACCAAAGTAAACATCAACCATAACAAGATGCACATAGACAATTACACTAGCTATGTCAACTAAGGAAACCCTTGATCAAAGGGAAAACCCCAATGCGAATGATGCCCACAAGATGATGTACTAATATAAATATCCCTTGTTAGAGGATGGACCCTGTTAGGATTCTATTACAAAATTTAGTACATATGAGTCCCTATTAGGAGACTTTGAATCCATGTTAGAAGATTCTAACCCTATGAATCAGTTATCCAATGATTAAAATATTTATCAAATTTAAACAATCTTAAACATTCAACCAAAGTAAACATCAACCATAACAATATACACATAGACAATTACACTAGACATGTTAACTAGGGAAACCCTTGATTAGATGGAAAACTCCATTGGGAATGATGCCCACAAATGATGTACTAATATAAATATTATTTGTTAGAGGTTTAAGGAAACTTCCAAAGAAATAATATAACCATTTCCACATAACTCATAATAGATCTGAAACAAAAATGCAATTAAAATCCACATGTAAGAGAATAGACACCATACCCAAAAAATTATGACACAAGATATACCCTAGGAAACCCTCATTGAGGAAAAAAACCTAACCTTCAAAAGCATCAATCATAATGTATTACTCAGCAAAAATACCATTGCAATAGAATGATTCAAGCCCTCAAAGCCATAGCCACCACTAAGCAATCTATGTGAGCAAGCACGAATCCACACATCCCATGCCATGCTTCCAACCTTCACAAATTCTCCCATGGCTAAACTATCAAGCCTTGTCCCACTAGACTCTTTCCCTTTTTTCCTTCTTCTTTCTCCCTTCTCTCACACCAACAACTACCCTTGTGGCTGCTTATATAGTAGCAAGTCCCACAAAAACCACCATGTGGTATTACATAAACCATGTGCTACCTAACCCATTGACCCAACATTTAATATTGAAAAATTTATTTCATTTCTCAAATATTAAATAATTACATGAAATATTATCACAATGTTACAATACAACTCATCAAGTATATCCCATGGGAATCTTTGCATGTTGCATGTCCATCTAGGTGCAACATTACATAATAAAATGAAATAATACAATATAACAATATTATGCAATGTGTGCAAGACCCATTATCTCAACAATCTCCCACTTGTTGTATACATTGCATAGAGTCAATCTATCACCACATAAATGAACAAGAGAACAATCCTTCCTAGCACATCCACCATCATGGATCAACATCTACTAAGTGCTCCATTCTGGTACCTACAATAAAATCAAAATATCCAACATCTCAAACATGAATGATCTCACCTCCTATTATATCACTACCACCAAACATACTTAGAAGCCATCCAAAGAGAAATCCATCCAACTTGTTGAATTAGAAGATCATAAAATCTTGTACCAACTAAAATGCCAAGCACAAAAAACCTGATCTAAAGGTAATCACATGTATACATAGTTGTCAAAATATCCATAGCTGAAATAGCACCCATAGGAAGTGCCAAACCCATCCAACTATCCATACCCTTAGAGGTATACCAAGTGAATCTTGTATCATCAACATATCCAATCTGTAACCTGTAATCACAAGCCTCAAGAGTAATACTTGCCACATATATACCAAGAAGCTCCCACTATAAAAGATAGTGTCAAATCTATAACCAATCCACTCACAACATCTCAAAGAAGTGAATCCATGTAGTATCAAGGACATCCACAATACATAAACTAATATCTTGCAAGAACAACTCCTCATAACAAGTCTCCAATAGTCTCCCAAGTTCTATACAACCAATAGAGAAAAGAGATAGAGAAATAACCATGACATACATGAACAAAAACCAGTGATCACAATCTCTAACCAATCTCAAATCCAATGTTAGCAAAATTGAACATCCAAGAAGATAACCAAGACCAAAGAGAAACCATGTAAGTCATAACCTATATCATGTTCTTCTACACACACCTCTAGATGTAAACTAATTAAGTTGACCTCTTCCATAAAACCCCAACAAGAAGCCTCAACATCACCCAAACCATACCATATAAATAATCATGGATGTAAGGCCCTCATAAGAAGATCAAACTCATAAACCATTCCTAATCTAAGGAATAACTATTCCTTAACTAAGGAATATGCCCAATATAAAACCATCTCCCAAAATTAACCAGCATAACAACATATGCAAATGGAGATAACCAATGCTAAATCATCTCTCAAATGAACCCTCCAGAATGAACTCATGTACTGTAGCTCAAGATCGATATATATGAAAGACAAGCATAAATATAATGCACCTAAGAGAAATAATGGGCTATACCTCTCAATTAGAAAACCACTAAGTGTACCAAGAGTGGGGAATGAGAATGCTCACCAAGATATCCAAGTCTCCAACCAAGAATCATCTAAGAACAATCTCCTCTCAAGTCCATATCAATTGAATGCCCCTCAGACCCTTTGATGAAACCATTAATAGTCACAATAAATACTTCTATAATCCAAGAGAAATTAACATCACCACCATCTCTAAGTATCCATGAGCACCTATAACCAATACACCCATGACAAATCTAAATGCAACATAGCAATATCATAAAGAATCCATCTTATGATCAGTGTACTCAATACAAAGAAACTAAGCCAAGACCAATGGCAGAGTTCCAACCATTGCCTCAAGAACATAAACATGACAACATGATCTTACCATCTCAACCAAAGAGATAACATGCTCCATATAAACATACTATAACATGTCACAAATCTATATGTGTATCAAGAGTATACCATGACATAAAAATGAAACCATCCTAACACCAAGATTAACATGTCAAATGAAAGCATAAACCACATCTTTACCAAGAACCCCATTAGTCCTCAAGATGCAACCATCTCCACACACCATGAAGAAAACCATCTCCACATACTATGAAGAAAAATCATATCTAGATACCATAATGAACCATTTTCACACACCATGAAGATAACCAAGAACTCCATGTGTGCTCAAGATCTAACCATCTTCATGCACCATGAAGATAACAAGTACAATATGCAAATGTCAAAGATGCTTCTACAACAAAAGGATCTTAGTCAAATCTCCAACATCTGCAAACACTCAATAAATATGTCAATGCCAACAAATCCCACTCAATTGTGGTACCAAGTCACCTATGACATCATAAAATCCATCTCCTACATGAGGATCCTCCAAGTTTATACTCACACAGCCAAAGTGTTATTACCAAGTAAAACAAAGATCTTCAAACTAAGAAGATACAAGCCAAAAGTAGGAACTAATCCTGCACTGTCACCTTATCACTATCATAAGCTCCCACTAAACCATGTATCCAATCTATCCATGAAATCATGATGAAAATCATCCTCTAACCATGAGAATCAACCAAGGAATCAAACTATCAAAGAACTCAAAGTGCAAATCATGAGCTCCTCAACAGAAACAAAATAACCATGATCCTCAACCAAGAAGATATACCACCATAAACAAATCAAGAATTCAAACCAATGAACAACAAGGATGTACCTATATATCCAATCATGTAATGCCAAAATCCAAGGCACCATGATCACATCCATGAACTAGAAATCTGACCCTCAATATGTCCAACCTATTAGCATAAAATAGTCAACCATAATCCTCCACCATGACTATACCTTGTAACAATGTCTCACCCCTTCTACACAAAGAAAAAATTAGCAAATCATTGACTTGCAATATAGACAACCAAAGTCTACGATACTAATCTGAATATGCATCAATAATGAAAGATCAATGGGAAAAGACAACTCATATCAAAGCTACAAATGCAACCTATAATTATAGACTACTTACAACACTAAAAAACTTGTAGACCCAACAAGTCATCATACATATCCAAATCAAATATTGATAACCATATTGTGAGGCCTCGCCCCGACCCATCGTAGCATAGTGATACATTACTATTATTTTTATATTCATGACTCGAGATGTCGAGACATTATCTGATGCTTAGAACATACTATACTATTTCATGTTATGTGATGTTACATTTAGATATATATGATGTTGTCATTTAATGTTTCATGTATATGTATGTTGATGAAATCAATAATGTAGGATTGAGACTTTCATTTATGAGACTTTAAATGGTTAAGAATTAAGCAGGATGAAGAAACCCTTATTGATGTATGTTTCAATTTATGTGGATTTTTGATATGTATACATATATGTACATGTGATTTTATGAGACTACTGATGTGTGCAGATATTTAGCAAAGAAACCCTATAGAGGAACAGAACTGATCTTTTTGTGCTAATTTTGGAAACCTTGTTGTTCGTAATTCACGTATTGTCTTGTGAGATATATGTATGATTCTTCTTTGTTCAGTGAATGTTAATGTTCGTAATTATGTTCTTTTAGTGTCGCTTGACACTCATAAAGTGTTTATGTGCTTCAGTGTGCTGTTTAGGGTTAGTTGTTTTATCTTTGGACCCAAGTTGATTTAGTTGGTGTCGGTTTGCTAATTGGGTTATTAATCGAGGTTAGTCATCCCTTAATTCAGATTAGTGTTTAATCTGCAATGTTAGAGTAGTTAGATGGTCCTATTTTATTCCTAGGTTTTGTTTGGCTCTAAACCTCTTTCCTAAGGCTTAAAACATGATATAATTATACCCAAAGGGTATGGGTATGGGTTAGGCCTCTTTTCCAACCCCTAAGCACCTTTTATTGACTTTTTAGGTCACTCAAAAAGTCTCTTTTTGCCTTTGTGCGAAAATTGACCATGGCTATCTTGAGTTACCCCACCTCATCTCCACTTAGGGTTTAACCATAGTGTAGGTTGAGTTGGGAGTTTCTAGAATTGCAAGTGGGTGGGGTATTTATTGAGCCCTTGGGTGGGTGAGTTGGAGGCCTATTTAGAGGCCCTTCTTGGACTTGTCGAGTTTGTTACCCAATCTCTACATTTAGAGAAGAGTTCTTGAAGATTGAAGGAAGGAAGTGGAAACTCTACTCAAATTGTTCATTGCCATTACCTCTTTGTCAAGGTAGAAAATTCTCATCTCCCTTATTCAGTTTTCATATTTGTTTCATGCTTATGCTGCTTTGTTGATGTTTCAATGTTTGTATGTTTGTGGGTATGTTGGGAAGATTTGAAAACCATGTTATTGTGGATGTTTTCCTTTCATGTTTATGTTTGCAATTTTGAGATTTTTCTTGCATGGGTGTTTTGGTATTACTCACCCTTGGAGAGGGCAAAAGTGACCAATTTTGGGAAATGTCTCTTTAGTTGGACTCCAACTACTGCAAAGTCTCTTCTCAGGATGAGAAGAGGGAGAAAGGGTAGGGTGTTATGGGCCCCTACCTATCAGCACAAACCTCATATGAGTATGGCATTTTTAAATGGAATAATGGAAGTTCTAGGTTAATAGCCCCGATTGGGCATCTGATTTGGTGTTGTGCTCAACTTCTCCTAGTTGGAAGAATCCACCTTTCCCTAGTGTTGATTCATTGTAGATCTTGTTGTGAAAACCTTGTATAAATATGCATGTTTTGAATTGTTTTTGGTCATGCTTTTGGTCACCTAATCAGATTCTGCTCCCTCCATGGTTCTCGAAATGAGTCTCAGAAAACATTATAAATCCCTTGATTAGGGTCATGAAGAAAATTTGATTAAATTGTTGAAATTTGGGATTGAGATCCTATTGTAAATTGTATTTTAAACATTTTTGTAATTGGCAACAAAGCTGGGTTTTCTTCCTGATTCTTTCCCAACTGAGCCTTTCAATTAGGTTTGCCAATGAAATTGGTGTTTTGATCATAATTGGTCATCATGTGATTTAATCGTGATTTAAATTTTGATTGTTGAAAATGAAATTATGATCATGGATGTAGATTCAGGTTGTATGATTATTTGAATCAGCAAGTATTCCATTATTGATTAAAATGGATAATTTATATTCTTGGTATGTTAAGGTTGTAATTAGGCTCTATGGATTTTCATTTAAAAGAAATTATTGGCATAGGTCGAATTACTCCAATTTAAGATTTATAAGAGATCTAATGATTTTGGTGTAAATTTTTTAAATCTATTCCAAAGGAAAAAAAATACACCTTGAAAAAAATATATATATATTGCTTGCCTTGTAATTTCTATACTTAGAAAATTTTTCATCAAAAAAATGTGTGTTGCAAGAGAGTAAATTTCTTTGCCTTTTGTATGGGAGAAAATTTAAATGCCTCCTTGCAATAGAGAATATTCTCCAGAATATTCTTATTTTTAAAATTCAAAATAAAACAAAATAAAAAGAAAATATAGATATTAATGTTCAAAATATCAAAAGTAATTAGAAAAATATATATTTATATATCTATACTTATCTTACCTTTCTAACATCTTCCTTACCTATAAAACTTTATGCAATAAGTATTTTTTTTTAAAATGTCCCATCCCCTTGTTGAAGCGCTCACCTATGATATAAATGTTGTTAAGTTATAGATTCTGCCACGCTGTCCCATCCTTATCTCCCTCCATTTTTTGCACCCAGTTTAGAAAGGTAAAACATTTATGTTGGAGGGTGAGTTTGTTATTGTCTTCACCCATTAATTCCGTTTCCTTTGTCTCTGCCCACATGCCACAGCTTGGGATGCGATTTCCTCCATCTTGGGCTGCGTGAGAAGGAGTGTGCTTGATGCCATGTCAGTGACATGAAATATGTTGGAGGCTTTGGTATACGTTTTGGGATTTGTAATAAAGTTTGCAAACAAATAAGTCTGCTTTAAAACTCCTTCTCCTCCATAATATCAGTGTACCCTTTTTATGCAAGGGCTTGGTTTTGTGTGGGGGCCCAGGGAGAGGGGTTGGGGGTCAAATCAACATGGCTAGTGGCCAAGTGGGATGGTTAGGTTTAGGGTAGAGTAGAGTGTAGGTTAGTAATAGTTGGGTTAGATTATGATGTTAGTTAGTTTGTTTGATAAGATTTATTATTAATAGTTTTATTTAGTTAGTTGTTTTAGTAGATAGTTTTATTTAGTTTAAATTTTATATATTTTTCTTTGTAATATTAGGTTAATTTCATGGTTTAATTAGATCATTTTTAATTTTATTTAAATTGTAAAGTTAAGTTCTACTGAAAGATTAGACACTCATTTTGTATATGGTTGGATTAATGTTAGATTTCGTTAGTTAGTTTAATTAGTTAGTTGTTAGTAAAATTAAATTTATGACTAGTGTATAATTCACAATAATAACCTTTAATTTAAGTTGGGAATTAATGTTTTGTTTTTAATTATTATAATTGTTTTAGTTCATTCTAAGTAGATAAAGTATGAAAGGTTAATTGGCTATTTGATATAGGATTAAACTCAAGTTTATTGATTTGGATTTTACGATTAATCTAAATCCAGTATCATGTAGATTGTAATTAAAATAATTTTCACATGATTGTTTAAGAAATGTAATAACAAATCAAATAAACATTGATTTCAATCTAATAATGAAGAACTTCAAAATCCTAGCGATGCTTTCCTCCACAAGAGTTTTAAACTAAAGATGATGTGGAGAACCTTTACTTAAATTGTAATCAATCATTTCAAAACTTAGAGAAATTTTATTGTTAATATTATTATTATTAAAAAATATGTTTGTGTGTTTTTGCCTTCATAGTTTGGGCATGACATTTTGGTATCAGAGCCCGTGTTTCAACACTAGGAACCTTAAACCATTGTGCCTCCTAAACTTAACTCAAAATTTTAAATGTGTAGATTCGTCCTGTTACTCATAGCTAGCGAGGCAGAGGTCGTAGAGCTAGGGGTGGTAGAGCGGGACAGGAGGATGGACCACCCCCACCTCCACCACCACCACCTCCACATCCACCACCATCGAACCCGAACCAGGACATTATAGATGCACTTCAGACTTTGATCGGTGTAGTTTAGTAGAGAGTAGTGCCTGTAGTTTAGCTAGTTCAACAGATTCTAGTAGTGGAAGCAAAGGGACCCAGAGGAGGCGGGCCCAGAGTCAGAGAGAGGACTAGGAGTCCCCCACTGAGGCACTTAGAGGGTCAGGATGAACACGAGGAAGAGTCTATACACCAGAGAAGACCCCCATTTGATAGACCTCCTAGACATGTAGGAGATGATATTAGGGAATTGATTCAACTTGGGCCACCATTATTTATCGGTTCCACTGAGGGAACCATAGCAGAGGCATGGTTATAGAGCCTACAATAGTGCTTTGGGTTACACCCTTATGGCATTAATCTAAAAGCATGCCTAGCAGTTCATTAGTTGAGAGGGAATGCCTCCAACTGGTGGCATCAAGAGGAGATCATAGGTGGAGTGAGGATGGACACCCTCACATGGGAATCTTTCTTAGAAAGATTCTGAGAGAGGTACTTGTTAGAGCATTTTTGATAGAAAAAGATTGAGGAGTTCGATTCTCTTTATCAGAGAGGCCTTACAGTGGCACAGTACAAGAGCAGGTTTCTCGAGCTCCTTCCTTATGTGGAATACATAAAGGATGAGAAACTATGGGTACATCACATTATCATGGGGCTGAATTTCTCTCTTTAGGGACCAGTTTGGATGGCCTACCCTACCACCTTTAGACAGGCAGTGGAGATAGCACTAGTTGCTGAGGATACTCGAGGTAGGCAGGAGTCACAGGATGGGTCTCAGAACTGAAACTCCTCCCAACAAAAAACCCCTTGGAAAGGGAATCAGAACTATATAGCAGGGTCCTCTAAGGGCTAGCAGTTTCAGCACCCAAAACCCTAGTAGTAGCAACAGAAACCTTCTCAAGGTTATTAGGGCTCCAAGCCCAAGCAGTGGCAGTCACAAGGTCCTAGATAGGATTAGAAAGTACAATCCCCATAGTCATAGTCAGTGAAGACTTAGCAGTCTTCTACGGGTGGATATAGCGGATCTAGTAGGTCAGGAGGCCCACAGCAGTCTGGGTCACAGGGTGCACGATCTTATACTCGCAGACCATGCTACACTTGTGGTGGCATGGGTCATATAGCTAGGGAGTGTCCGTAGGGACAGACATCCAGTGGTCAAAGCAGGGCTTTTTTAGAGCCGACAGTTGGTGACATGGGTAGATCCCATAGAGTTTTTGCAGCGATTGACAACTGCCAGGCCGAGCATCAGGCTACAGTTATCGAGGCTATAGGTATTAGTAGGGTAGTATGGTTGCAGTTTTATTTGATTTCAAAGCTACTGACTCTTTTATATCTCCATTTGTGGTGGAGTGTTGTAGGCTAGTGGCAGTTAGACAAGATGTTAGTTAGGAAGTAGAGCTAGCCTCAAGAGCCATAGTGTCAGTTAGTTCCATGGTACAGAGTTGTCAAATGTAGATTGGAGACATGTCCACTAGGACTGATTTACAAATTACCCCTCTAGGTTCTTATGATGTTGTTCTTGGCCTGGATTGGCTTTATGCCCACAGTGCCAAGATGGATTATTGATAGAAGAGGGTGGAATGGGTGGATGATGATGGTATCTCTAGGGAGATCTTCGGAGTGAGGAGGTTAGTTTCCCTTCGTATGATTTCTACTATGCAGCTTAGACGGTGCATGTGAAAGGGTTGTCAGTTGTTTGCTATCGCTATTAGTGACAGAGAGGAAGATTTAGTGAGGGAGCCATCCATTGATGATTTTCCAATCCTTTAGGAGTTTGCTGATGTGTTTCCTTCAGAGCTTCCTGGTATGCCTCCACCTCGAGCAGTGGATTTTCGCATAGACCTAGTGCTAGGAGCTGAGCCAGTTTTGAGAGCACCATATAGGATGACTACTCATGAGATTAGTGAGCTAAAAGCTCAGTTGGAGGAAATCTTAGAGAAGGGTCATATTCAACCTAGTGTGTCACCTTGGGGTGCACCGGTGATCTTCGTCAAGAAGAAGGATGGATCACTTAGGTTGTGTATTGACTATCGGCAATTGAACAAAGTGACCATCAAGAATCGATATCCTCTTCCTAGAATCGATGATCTCTTTGATAAGTTGCACGATGCTCGAGTATTTTCAAAGATTGATCTGAAGTTGGGTTATCATCAGCTGAGGATTGTGGATAGTGATATCCCCAAAACAACTTTTCGTACTAGGTATGGCCACTACGAGTTCACCGTGGTACCTTTTGGCCTCACAAATGCTCCAGCTGTATTCATGAGCCTCATGAATGGAGTATTTTGTACCTTTTTGGATAAGTTTTTGGTTGTGTTTCTTGATGAAATTCTGATTTATTCTCATAATGAGAGAGAGCATGAAGAGCACTTGAGACAGGTATTGCAGAAGCTGAGAGAGAATCAGTTGTTTGGCAGCTTGTCGAAGTGAGCATTCTTCAGACTTGAGATACATTATTTGGGTCATGTCATATCAGGTGATGGAGTCTCAGTAGACCCATCAAAGATTAGGGCCATCATGGATTGGCCAGCACCCACCAGTGTTACTGAAGTGAGGAGCTTTATGGGACTACCAGGATATTACAGATGTTTTATTTCAGGATTCTCTCGATTGGCACACCCCATCACATCTCTTCAAAAAAAGGGGAAGAAGTATGAGTGGACAGAAAAGTGTGATAGATCTTTTCAAGAGCTCAAGAGAGCCCTCATGAGTGCACTAATTCTTGTAGTACCAGATCTTATTACAAATTTTGTGGTGTGCACCTATGCATCTTTAGATGGTTTAGTGGCAGTCCTTATGCAAGAAGGGCAACCTATTTCCTTTGAGTCTAGGAAGTTGAAGACTCATGAACTCAATTATCCTACTCATGACCTAGAACTAGCGGCAATGGTTCATGCCTTGGTGAGATGGCGACATTTCCTTCTAGGTCATAGATTCAAGCTTCACTCTGATCACCAGAGCTTACAGTACATATTTTCTCAACCAAACCTTAATGCTAGGCAAAGAAGGTGGATAGAGTTTTTGTGTGAGTATGATTTTGATGTACATTACATCAAGGGAAAGGAGAATGTTGTTGCAGATGCCTTAACCAGAAGGTGCCATGAGCTTTCATCTGTGACTACTTGTGCTGACTTGAGAGAGCAGATCTTATAGCACTTACCAGCCAATGAGCTTTATGCAAAAGTTAGTTAGTTAGTACATTCTCAAAGACCCTTGGAAGGGAAGTTTATAGAGTATTCCTTAGAGTTTGATGGAATTTTACGTCATAGGAGACGTATGTATGTACCTTCCATTGGGGTTTTTTGCGAGCTCATTGTACTTGAGGCTCACAGAGCACCTTATGCAGTGTACCCCGGTGTTAAGAAGTTACATGCAAATTTGAGGCAGTTATATCATTGGCTAGGCATGAGAGTGTAGATTGCTAGCATAGTTGCGAGATGCCTCGAGTGCCAGAGGGTGAAGGCAGAGCATCATCATCCTGGTGGGCTTCTCCAGCTACATGAGATAGCAGTGTGGAAATGGGACACTATATCTATGGATTTCATTGTTGGTCTTCCTCTATCATCTTGTCGCCATGATGCCATTTTGGTGATAGTTGACACATTGACCAAGGTTGCCCATTTTTCACCTGTGCATACTACATTCATAGCACAAGACATAGCTCAGGGGTTCTTGCGGGACATTGTTAGACTTCATGGTGTTCCCTGTAAGATCATCTTTGATAGAGACTCTTTGTTCACTTCTTCATTTTGGAGAGAGTTGCAGTCAGCCTTGGGCACTAGGCTCAATTTTAGTACAGCATACCATCCTCAGACCAATGGCTAGACCGAGTGAGTGAATCAAGTTTTGGAGGACATACTACATATGTATGTGATGGACCATCAGGTCAAATGGGAGGAATACCTACATCTTGTTGAGTTTGCCTATAACAATGGGCACCATTCTTCCATAGGTATGCCACCTTACGAGGCCTTGTACGGGAGACCATGTAGGACACCCTTGTGTTGGGACAGGATCGAGGATCGAGTATCTATTGGTTCCCAGTTAGTAAAGGAGATGGAGCAGTAGGTGACACTGATCAGATAGTGCTTAAGAGAGGCACAGGATAGGTAGAAGAAGTATGCTAATGTGAAGAGGACAGATCGAGAGTATTAGGTTGGTGATAGAGTGTTCTTGAGGGTGTGACCACACAAGAGTCTGATTCATTTCGGAAAAGGCTCTAAGTTGGCACTCCGATTTTTTGGGCCGTTCAAGATCCTTGAGAGGATAGGACCTATTGCATACCATTTAGCTTTGCCACCTAGCCTATTATGCATCTACGATGTGTTTCATATTTCAGTACTTAGAGGATACATTTATGATGAGTCTCATATTATAGATTGGAATTCTTTAAAGGTGGAGTCAGACGGATAGCTAGCATTGGAGCCTATCCGCATTATTGCCTGACTAACCGTAGCAGTTCGAGGCTGACAACTTGACCAAGTTATGGTCCAGTGGGACTGCTACAATGAGGTCACAGCTTCATGGGAAGATGCAGCATAGATGCAATCTTAGTACCCGTACCTTTTTGATGAACTCCAGGAGGAAGTTCATGCCTAGTAGGGGAGGATGTGAGGCCTCACCTCGGCTCATCATAGCATAGTGATACATTACTATTATTTTGATATTCACGACTTGAGATGTCGAGACATTATCTAAAGCTTAGAACACACTATACTATTTCATGTTTTGTGATGTTACATTTAGATATATTTGATGTTGTCATTTAATGTTTCATATATATGTATGTTGATGAAATCAGTAATGTAGGATTGAGACTTTGATTTATGAGACTTTAAATGGTTAAGAATTAAGCAGGATAAAGAAACCCTTATTGATGTATGTTTCAATTTATGTGGATTTCTGATACGTATACATATATGTACATGTGATTTTATGAGACTAATAATGTGTGTAATGAGTGTGTATATATTTAGCCAAGAAACCCTACAAAGGAACAGAACTGATATCCTTGTGCTAATTTTTGAAACCTTGTTGTTCATAATTCACGTATTGTCTTGTGAGATATATGTATGTATCTTCTTTGTTCAGTGAATGTTAATGTTCGTAATTATATTCTTTTAGTGTCGCTTGACACTCGTAAAGTGTTTATGTGCTTCAGTGTGCTATTTAGGATTAGTTGTTTTATCTTTGGACCCAAGTTGATTTAGTTGGTGTCAGTTTGCTAATTGAGTTCTTAATCAAGGTTAGTCATCCCTTAATCTGGATTAGTGTTTAATCTGCAATGTTAGAGTAGTTAGATGGTCCTATTTTATTCCTAGATTTTGTTTGGCTCTAAACCTCTTTCCTAAGGCTTAAAACATGATATAATTATACCCAAAGGGTATGGGTATGGGTTAGGGGTCTTTTCCAACACCTAAGCCCCTTTTATTGACTTTTGAGGTCACTAAAAAAGTCTCTTCTTGCCTTTGTGCGAAAATTGACCATGGTTATCTTGAGTTACCCCAACTCATCTCCACTTAGGGTTTAACCATAGTGTAGGTTGAGTTAGGAGTTTCTAGAATTGCAAGTGGGTGGGGTAGTTATTGAGCCCTTGGGTGGGTGAGTTGGAGGCCTATTTAGAGGCCCTTCTTGGACTTCTGGAGTTTGTTACCCAATCTCTATATTTAGAGAAGAGTTCTTGAAGATTGAAGGAAGGAAGTGGAAACTCTACTCAAATTGTTCATTGTCATTACCTCTTTGTCAAGGTAGGAAATTCTCATCTCCCTTATTCAGTTTTCATATTTGTTTCATGATTATGCTCCTTTTTTGTTGTTTCAATGTTTGTATGTTTATGGGTATGTTGGGAAGATTTGAAAACCATGTTATTGTGGATGTTTTCCTTTCATGTTTATGTTTGCAATTTTGAGATTTTTCTTGCATGGGTGTTTTGGTATTACTCACCCTTGGAGAGGGCAGAAGTGACCAAGTTTGGGAAAGGTCTATTTAGTTGGACTCCAACCAGTGCAGAGTCTCTTCTCAGGATGAGAAGAGGGAGAAAGGGTAGGGTGTTATGGGTCCCTACCCGTTAGCACAAACCTCGTATGAGTATGGCATTTTTAAATGGAAGAATGAAAGTTCTTGGTTAATAACCCCGATTGGGCATCTGATTTGGTGTTGTGCTCGACTTCTCCTAGTTGGAAGAATCCATCTTTCCCTAGTGTTGATTCATGGTAGATCTTGTTGTGAAAACCTTGTATAAATATGCATGTTTTGAATTGTTCTTGGTCATACTTTTGGTCACCTAATCAGATTCTGTTCCCTCCATGGTTCTCGAAATGAGTTGCAGAAAACATTACAAATCGCTTGATTAGGGTCATGAAGAAAATTTGATTAAATTGTTGAAATTTGGGATTGAGATCCTATTGTAAATTGTATTTTAAACCTTGTTGTAATTGGCAACAAAGCTGGGTTTTCTTCCTGATTCTTCCCTAGCTGAGCCTTTGAATTGGGCTTGCCAATAAAGTCGATGTTTTGAGCATAATTGGTCATCATGTGATTTAATTGTGATTTAAATTTTGATTGTTGAAAATGAAATTATGATCATGGGTGTAGATTCAGGTTGCATGATTATTTGAATCAGCAAGTATTGCATTATTGATTAAAATGGATAACTTATATTCTTGTTATGTTAAGGTTGTAATTAGGCTCTATGGATTTTCATTTAAAAGAAATTATTGGCATAGGTCGAATTACTCCAATTTAAGATTTATAAGAGATCTAATGATTTTGGTGTAAATGTTTTAAATCTATTCCAAAGGAAAAAAAATAAACCTTGAAAAATATATATATATATATTGCTTCCCTTGTAATTTCTATACTTAGAAAAATTTTCATCAAAAAAATGTGTGTTGCAAGAGAGTAAAACTCTCTGCCTTTTGTATGGGAGAAAATTTAAATGCCTCCTTGCAACAGAGAATATTCTCTAGAATATTCTTATTTTTAAAATTTGAAATAAAATAAAATAAAAAGAAAATATAGATATTAATGTTCAAAATATCAAAAGTAATTTAAAAATATATATATTTATATATCTATACTTATCTTACCTTTCTAACATCTTCCTCACCTATAAAACTTTATGCAATAATTTTTTTTTTTAAAAATGTCCCATCCCCTTGTTGAAGCCCTCACCTATGATATAAACCTTGTTAAGTTATAGATTCTGCCACCCTGTCCCATCCTTATCTCCCTCCATTTTTAGTGCCCAGTTTAGAAAGGTAAAACATTTATGTTGGAGGGTGAGTTTGTTATTGTCTTCACCCATTAATTTCATTTCCTTTGTCTCTGCTCACGTGCCAAAGCTTGGGATGCAATTTCCTCCATCTTGGGCTACATGGGAAGGAGTGTTCTTGATGCCATGTCAGTGACATGACATATGTTGGAGGCTTTGGTATACGTTTTGGGGTCTGTAATAAAGTTTGCTAACAAATAAATCTGCTTTAAAACTCCTTCTCCTCCATAATATCAGCATACCCTTTTTATGCAAGGGCTTGGCTTTGCGTGGGGGCCTAGGGAGAGGGGTTGGGGTTCAAATCAACTTGGCTAGTTGCCAAGTGGGATGGTTAGGTTTAGGGTAGAGTAGAGTGTAGGTTAGTAATAGTTGGGTTAGATTATGATGTTAGTTTGTTTGTTTGATAAGATTTATTATTAATAGTTTTATTTAGTTAGTTGTTTTAGTAGATAGTTTTATTTAGTTTAAATTTTATATATTTTTCTTTTGTAATATTAGTTTAATTTCATGGTTTAATTAGATATTTTTAATTTTATTTAAATTGTAAAGTTAAGTTCTATTGAAAGATTAGACACTCATTTTGTATATGGTTAGATTAATGTTAGATTTCGTTAGTTAGTTTAATTAGTTAGCTGTTAGTAAAATTAAATTTATGACTAGTGTATAATTCACAATAATAACCTTTAATTTATGTTGGGAATTAATGTTTTTTTTTAAATTATTATAATTGTTTTAGTTTGTTCTAAGTAGATAAAGTATGAAAGGTGAATTGGCTATTTGATATAGGATTAAACTCAGGTTTATTGATTTGGATTTTACGATTAATCTAAATCCAGTTTCATTTAGATTGTAATTAAAATAATTTTCACATGATTGTTTAAGCAATGTAATAACGAATCAAATAAACATTGATTTCAATCTAATAACGAAGAACTTCAAAATCTTGGCAATGGTTTCCTCCACAAGAGGTTTAAACTAAAGATGATATGGAGAACCTTTAATTAAACTGTAATCAATCATTTCAAAACTTAGAGCAATTTTATTATTATTATTAAAAAATATGTTTGTGTGTTTTTGCCCTCGTAGTTTGGGCATGACATTTTGGTATCAGAGCCCATGTTTCAACACTAGGAACCTTAAACCATTGTGCCTCCTAAACTTAACTCAAACTTTTAAATGTGTAGATTCCTCCTGTTACTCATAGCCGGGGAGGCAGAGATCGTAGAGCTAGGGGTGGTAGATCGGGACAGGAGGATGGACCACCCCCACCTCCACCACCATCAAACCTGAACCAAGACATTATAGATGCACTTCAGACTTTGATCGGTGTAGTTTAGCAGAGAGTAGTTCTTGTAGTTTAGTCAGTTCAGCAGATTCCAGTAGTGGAAGCAGAGGGACCCAGAGGAGGCAGGCCCAGAGTTAGAGAGAGGACTAGGAGTCCCCCACCGAGGCAGTTAGAGGGTAAGGATGAACACGCGGAAGAGTCTATACACCAGAGAGGACCCCCATTTGATAGACCTCCTAGACATGTAGGAGATGATATCAGGGAATTGATTCAACTTGGGCCACACTTATTTATCGATTCCACTGAGGGAACAATAGCAGAGGCATGGTTATAGAGGCTACAATGGTGCTTTGGGTTATGCCCTTATGGGAGTAAACTAAAAGCATGCCTAGTAGTTCATCAATTAAGAGGGGATGCCTCCAACTGATGGCATCAGGAGGAGATCATAGGTGGAGTGAGGATGGACACCCTCACATGGGAATCTTTCTTAGAAAGATTCCAAGAGAGGTACTTGTCAGAGCATTTTTTACAAAAATAGATTGAGGAGTTCCATTCTCTTTATCACAGAGGCCTTACAGTGGCACAATACAAGAGAAATTTTCTCGAGCTCCTTCCTTATGTGGAATACATGAAGGATGAGAAACTATGGGTGCATTGCTTTATCATGGGGCTAAATTTCTCTCTTCAGGGACCAGTTCGGATGGCCTTCCCTACCACCTTTAGACAGGTAGTGGAGATAGCACTAGTTGTTGATGATACTCGAGGTAGGCAGGAGTCATAGGATCGATCTCAGAACTGAAACTCCTCCCAGCAGAAACCCCCTTGGAAAGGGAATCAGAACTATACAATAGGGTCTTTTAAGGGTGAGTAGTCTCAGTAGCCAAAACCCCAGCAGTAGCAATAGAAACCTTCTTAGGGTTATCAAGGCTCCAAGCCCAAGCAGTGGCAGTCATAGGGTCCTAGGCAGGATCAAAAAGTATAGGCCCCATAGTCACAGTCAGTGAAGACTTAGCAGTCTTCTAGGGGTGGATACATCAGATCTAGCAGGTCAGGAGGCCCACAATAGTCTGGGTCACAAGGTGCATGATCTTATACTCGCGGACCATGCTACACTTGTGGTGGCATGGGTCATATAGCTAGGGAGTGTCTGCAGGGACAGGCATCCTGTGGTCAGAGTAGAGCTTTTTCAGAGCTGACAGTTGGTGACATGGGTAGATCCCATAGAGTTTTTGTATTGGTTGACAACCACTAGGCCGAGCATCAAGCCACAGTTATCGAGGCTATAAGTATTATACAGGGACATATGGTTGTAGTTTTATTTGATTTTAGAGCTACTGACTCTTTTATATCTCCATTTGTGGTGGAGCGTTGCGGGCTAGTGGCAATTAGATAGGATGTTAGTTGGGAAGTAGAGTTAGCCTCAGCAGCCAGAGTGTCAGTTAGTTCCATGGTATGGAGTTGTCAGATGTAGATTGGAGACATGTCCACTAGGACTGATTTACGCATTACCCCTCTAGGTTCTTATGTTGTTCTTGGCATGGATTGGCTTTATGGTTACAACGCCAAGATGGATTGTCGATAGAAGAGGGTGGAATGGGTGGATGATGATGGTATCTCTTGGGAGATCTTCAGAGTGAAGAGGTCGGTGTCCCTTCGTATGATTTCTACTATGCAGCTTAGACGGTGCATGCAAAAGGGTTGTCAGTTGTTTGCAATCACTATTAGTGACAGAGAGGAAGATTCAGAGAGGGAGCCATCACTTGATGATTTTCCAATCCTTCAGGAGTTTGCTGATTTGTTTCCTTCAAAGCTTCTTGGTATGCCTTGACCTCGAGCAGTGGATTTTCACATAGACCTAGTGCCAGGAGCTGAGCCAGTTTCGAGAGCACCATATAGGATGACTACTCATGAGATTAGTGAGCTAAAAGCTCAGTTGGAGGAACTCTTAAGAAGGGTCATATTCGACCTAGTGTGTCACCTTGGGGTGCACTGATAATCTTTGTTAAGAAGAAGGATGGATCACTTAGGTTGTGTATTGAATATTGGCAATTGAACAAAGTGACCTTCAACAATCGATATCCTCTTCCCAGAATCAATGATCTCTTTGATCAGTTGCAGGGTGCTCGAGTATTTTTAAAGATTGATCTAAAGTCGAGTTATCATTAGCTAAGGATTGTGGATAGTGATATCCCCAAAATAGCTTTTCGTACTAGGTATGGCCGCTATGAGTTCACCGTGGTACCTTTTGGCCTCACAAATGCTCCAGCTGTATTCATGATCCTCATGAATGGAGTATTCCATACCTTTTTGGATAATTTTGTGGTTGTTTTTCTTGATGACATTCTTATTTATTCTCATAATGAGAGAGAGCATGAAGAGCACTTGAGACAGGTATTGCAAAAGCTGAGAGAGAATCAGTTGTTTGGCAGCTTGTTGAAGTGTGCATTCTTCAGACCTGAGATACATTATTTCGGTCATGTCATATCAGGTGATGGAGTCTTAGTAGACCCATCAAAGATTAGGGCCATCATAGACTGGCCAGCACCCACCAGTATTACTGAAGTGAGGAGTTTTATGGGGCTAGCAGGATATTATAGATGTTTCATTTTAGGATTCTCTTAATTGGCACACCCCATCACATTTCTTCAAAACAAGGGGAAGAAGTACGAGTGGACAAAAAAGTGTGATAGAGCTTCTCAAGAGCTCAAGAGAGCCCTCACGAGTGCACTGATTCTTGTAGTACCAGATCCTATTGCAGATTTTGTGGTGTGCACCGATGTATCTTTAGATGGTTTAGGGGCAGTCCTTATGCAGGAAGGGTGACCTATTTCCTTTGAGTCTAGGAAGTTGAAGACTCATGAACTCAATTATCCTACTCATGACCTAGAACTAGCGGTAGTGGTTCATGCCTTGGTGAGATGGTGACATTTCCTTTTGGGTCATAGATTTGGGCTTCACTTTGATCACCAGAGCTTGCAGTACATATTTTCTCAGCCAAACCTTAATGCTAGGAAAAGAAGGTGGATGGATTTTTTGTGTGAGTATGATTTTGATGTACATTACATCAAGGGAAAAGAGAATGTGGTTGCAGATGCCTTAAGCAGAAGGCACCATGAGCTTTCATTTGTGACTACTTGCATTGACTTGAGAGAGCAGATCTTATAGCACTTACCAGCCAATGAGCTTTATGCAGAAGTTAGTCTGTTAGTACATTCTCAAAGACCCTTGGAAGGGAAGTTTGCAGAGTATTCCTTCGAGTCTGATGGAATTTTGCATCATAGGGGACGTATGTATGTACCTTCTATTGGGGGTTCGTGCGAGTTCATTGTACTTGAGGCTCACAAAGCACCTTATGCAGCGCACCCCGGTGTTAAGAAGTTAGAAGAAGATTTGAGGTAGTTGTATCATTGGCCAGGCATGAGAGTGTAGATTGCTAGCATAGTTGTGAGATGTCTCAAGTGCTAGAGGGTGAAGGTAGAGCATCGTCATCCTAGTGGGCTTCTCCAGTCACATGAGGTAGCAGTGTGGAAATGGGAAACAATATCTATGGATTTCATTGTTGGTCTTCCTATGTCATCTCGTCACCATGATGCCATTTTGGTGATAGTTGACACATTGACCAAGCTTGCCCATTTCTCACCTGTGCGTACTACATTCACAGCATGAGACATAGCTCAGGTGTTCTTGCAAGATATTATTAGACTTCATGGTGTTCCCCGTAAGATCATCTCTGATAGAGACTCTTTGTTCACTTCTTCATTTTGGAGAGAGTTGCAGTCAGCCTTGGGTACTAGGCTCAATTTTAGTACAGTGTACCATCCTCAGACCGATGGCTAGACCGAGCGAGTGAATTAGGTTTTGGAGGACATGCTACATATGTACGTAATGGACCATCAGGTCAAATGGGAGGAATACCTACATCTTGTCAAGTTTTCCTATAACAATGGGCACCATTCTTCCATAGGTATGCCACCTTATGAGGCCTTGTATGGGAGACCGTGTAGGACACCCTTGAGGTGGGACAGGATTGAGGATCAAGTATCTATTGGTGCCCAGTTAGTAAAGGAGATGGAGCAAAAGGTGACACTAATCAGACAGCGCCTGAGAGATGCACAAGATAGGCAAAAGAAGTATGCTAATGTAAAGAGGACAAATCGAGAGTATCAAGTTGGTGATAGAATGTTCTTGAGGGTGTGACCACACAAGAGTCTGATTCATTTTGAAAAGGGCTTTAAGTTGGCACCCTATTTTTTTGGGCCGTTCAAGATCCTTGAGAGGATAGGACCTGTTGCATACTGTTTAGCTTTGCCACCTAGCCTATCATGCATCCATGATGTGTTTCATATTTTAGTACTTAGAGGATACATTTATGATGAGTCTCATATTATAGATTGGGATACTTTACAGGTGGAGTTGGATAGACAGCTAGCACTAGACCCTATCCACATTATTGCCCGACAGACCCTAGCACTTCGAGGCTGACTGCTGGACTAGGTTAGGGTCCAGTGGGACTGTTACGATGAGGTCACAGCTTCATCAGAAGATGCAGTGTAGATGCAATCTTAGTACTCGTACCTTTTTGATGAACTCCAGGAGGAAGTTCATGCCTAGTGGGGGAGGATGTGAGGCTTCACTCTGAACCATCATAGCATAGTGATACATTACTATTATTTTGATATTCATGACTCGAGATGTTGAGACATTATCTGATGCTTAGAACATACTATATTATTTCATGTTGTGTGATGTTACATTCAGATATATTTGATGTTGTCATATAATGTTTCATGTATATGTATGTTGATGAAATCAGTAATGTAGCATTGAGACATTGATTTATGAGACTTTAAATTGTTAAGAATTAAGCAGGATGAAGAAACCCTTATTGATGTATGTTTCAATTTATGTGGATTTTTGATACGTATACATATATCTACATGTGATTTTATGAGACCACTGATGTGTGCAATGAGTGTGCAGATATTTAGCCGAGAAACCCTACTGAGGAACATAACTGATCTCTTTGTGCTAATTTTGGAAACCTTGTTGTTCGCAATTCACGTATTGTCTTGTGAGATATATGTATGTATCTTCTTTGTTTAGTGAATGTTAATGTTCATAATTATGTTCTTTTAGTGTCGCTTGACACTCGTAAAGTTTTTATGTGCTTCAGTGTGCTATTTAGGGTTAGTTGTTTTATCTTTGGACCCAAGTTGGTTTAGTTGGTGTCAGTTTGCTAATTGGGTTCTTAATCGAGGCTAGTCATCCCTTAATCCGAATTAGTGTTTAATCTGCAATGTTAGAGTAGTTAGATGGTCCTATTTTATTCCTAGATTTTGTTTGGCTCTAAACCTCTTTCCTAAGGCTTAAAACATGATATAATTATACCCAAAGGGTATGGGTATGGGTTAGGGGTCTTTTCCAACCCCTAAGCCCCTTTTATTAACTTTTGAGGTCACTAAAAAAAGTCTCTTTTTGCCTTTGTGCGAAAATTGACCATGGTTATCTTTAGTTACCTCACCTCATCTCCACTTAGGGTTTAACCATTGTGTAGGTTGAGTTAGGAGTTTCTATAATTGCAAGTGGGTGGGGTAGTTATTGAGCCCTTGGGTGGGTGAGTTGGAGGCCTATTTAGAGGCCCTTCTTGGACTTATGGAGTTTGTTACCCAAAATCTACATTTAGAGAAGATTTTTTGAAGATTGAAGGAAGGAAGTGGAAACTCTACTCAAATTGTTCATTGACATTACCTCTTTGTGAAGGTAGGAAATTCTCATCTCCCTTATTCAGTTTTCATATTTGTTTCATGCTTATGCTACTTTGTTGTTGTTTCAATGTTTGTATGTTTATGGGTATGTTGGGAAGATTTGAAAACCATGTTATTGTGGATGTTTTCCTTTCATGTTTATGTTTGTAATTTTGAGATTTTTCTTGCATGGGTGTTTTGGTATTACTCACCCTTGAAGAGGACAAAAGTTTAGTTGGACTCCAACTAGTACAAAGTCTCTTCTTAGAATGAGAAGAGGGAGAAAGTGTAGGGTGTTATGGGCCCCTACCCATCAGCACAAACCTCGTATGAGTATGGAATTTTTAAATGGAAGAACAAAAGTTCTTGTTTAATAGCCCCAATTGGGCTTCTGATTTGGTGTTGTGCTCAACTTCTCCTAGTTGGAAGAATCCACCTTTCCCTATTGTTGATTCATTGTAGATCTTGTTGTGAAAACCTTGTATAAATATGCATGTTTTGAATTGTTCTTGGTCATGCTTTTGGTCACCTAATCAGATTATGTTCCCTCCATGGTTCTAGAAATGAGTTGCAGAAAACATTATAAATCCCTTGATTAGGGTCATGAAGAAAATTTGATTAAATTGTTGAAATTTGGGATTGAAATCCTATTGTAAATTGTATTTTAAACCTTGTTGTAATTGGCAACGAAGCTAGGTTTTCTTCTTGATTCTTTCTCAGCTGAGCCTTTGAATCAAGTTTGCCAATAAAATTGGTGTTTTGAGCATAATTGGTCATCATGTGATTTAATCTTGATTTAAATTTTGATGGTTGAAAATGAAACTATGATCATGGATGTAGATTCTGGTTGCATGATCATTTGAATCAGCAAGTATTGTATTATTGATTAAAATGGATAATTTATATTCTTGGTATGTTAAGGTTGTAATTAGGCTCTATGGATTTTCATTTAAAAGAAATTATTGGCATAGGTCGAATTACTCCAATTTAAGATTTATAAGAGATCTAATGATTTTGGTGTAAATGTTTGAAATCTATTCCAAAGGAAAAAAATACACCTTGAAAAATATATATATATATATATTGCTTGCCTTGTAATTTCTATACTTAGAAAAATTTTCATCAAAAAAATGTGTGTTGCAAGAGAGTAAAACTCTCTGGCTTTTGTATGGGAGAAAATTTAAATGCCTCCTTGCAACAGAGAATATTTTCTAGAATATTCTTATTTTTAAAATTTGAAATAAAATAAAATAAAAAGAAAATATAGATATTAATGTTCAAAATATCAAAAGTAATTTAAAAATATATATATTTATATATCTATACTTATCTTACCTTTCTAACATCTTCCTCACCTATAAAACTTTATGCAATAACTTTTTTTTTTAAAAATATCCCATCCCCTTGTTGAAGCACTCACCTATGACATAAACCTTGTTAAGTTATAGATTCTGCCACCCTGTCCCATCCTTATCTCCCTTCATTTTTAGCACCCAGTTTAGAAAGGTAAAACATTTATGTTGGAGGGTGAGTTTGTTATTGTCTTCACCCATTAATTCTGTTTCCTTTGTCTCTGCCCACGTGCCATAGCTTGGGATGTGATTTCCTCCATCTTGGGTTGCATGGGAAGGAGTGTGCTTGATGCCATTTTAGTGACATGATATATGTTGGAGGCTTTGGTATACGTTTTGGGGTTTGCAATAAAGTTTGAAAACAAATAAATCTGCTTTAGAACTCCTTCTCCTCCATAATATCAGTGTACCCTTTTTATGCAAGGGCTTGGTTTTGCGTGGGGGCCTAGGAAGAGGGGTTGGGGGTCAAATCAACTTGGCTAGTGGCCAAGTGGGATGGTTAGGTTTAGGGTAGAGTAGAGTGTAGGTTAGTAATAGTTGGGTTAGATTATGATTTTAGTTTGTTTGTTTGATAAGATTTATTATTAAAAGTTTTATTTAGTTAGTTGTTTTAGTAGATAGTTTTATTTAGTTTAAATTTTATATATTTTTCTTTTGTAATATTAGGTTAATTTCATGGTTTAATTAGATAGTTTTAATTTTATTTAAATTGTAAAGTTAAGTTCTATTGAAAGATTAGACACTCATTTTGTATATGGTTAGATTAATGTTAGATTTCGTTAGTTAGTTTAATTAGTTAGTTGTTAGTAAAATTAAATTGATGACTAGTGTATAATTCACAATAATAACCTTTAATTTAAGTGGGGTATTAATGTTTTGTTTTTAATTATTATAATTGTTTTAGTTCATTCTAAGTAGATAAAGTATGAAAGGTTAATTGGCTATTTGATATAGGATTAAACTCAAGTTTATTGATTTGGATTTTACGATTAATCTAAATCTAGTATCATTTAGATTGTAATTAAAATAATTTTCAGATGATTGTTTAAGAAATGTAATAACGAATCAAATAAACATTGATTTCAATCTAATAATGAAGAACTTCAAAATCCTGGCGATGCTTTTGTCCACAAGAGTTTTAAACTAAAGATGATGTGGAGAACCTTTACTTAAACTATAATCAATCATTTCAAAACTTAGAGCAATTTAATTATTATTATTATTATTAAAAAATATGTTTGTGTGTTTTTTCCCTCGTAGTTTGGGCATGACACATATCATCATGAGACCAATGTGAAATTTGAGCTAAGTATACAATGATGTCAATTCTAAATCTCCAAAATATACAATGCCATAAAATCACAATTCTACCATAGTCAATATATATTATAAATAATTTACATTAATATATCACCAAATAAACTATGCCAAACCTACACCAAATCTGAACCAATGTGTAGAGCTCTCCAAGAGCTTTCTATTGACTACTTGAAGTCAAAAATCCAACATTATATACCCAAGTTATGTCCTAATTTATGCTCAAAATAAAAAACATCTGACTTTCAAGCTTTTAAAATATGACAAAATATCAAAATCATAGAACCAAACCTACATCAACTTGTAGTGCTCTGAATTAACTTTCAAATGCCTATAAGAAGTTTGAAATCTAATATTTTGAGAGAAGGTTATGATCATTTTACTAAGATAGTCCTTTTACCATTTTCACTACAATTTTTTTTGGTAACAAAAATTTTGATGGGATTAAATTATGGCCATCATGGGCTAAAACTAAAAAATTCTTTCATTTCCTTTGAACATGGCCAAACTAGTGCATATTATATATCAAAAGTTATGGAAATATTGACACAGATCCAATGTTGAGGTTTCTTTTTACCCAAGAGGTCATTTTTGCAAGTTCCCCCTAAAACCCTCATTTAAATGAAACATCCAAAAAAAAAAGTTTTGTCGAACAATTTCACATGCCTAAAATTTGACAATATCCCATCGTAATAGCAAACCCAAAACCCTTAAATCTACAATAAATAACTCATATATCTTGCCATTTCTTTTATCCTCTCATGCATTTTCATAGATTCAATCTAGGTTTATAATAATAAAATCATAGCTCTAATACCACTTGTAAGGAAATTTGCAAGAAATAACATAAATGTTTCCACATAACCCATAATAGATTCGAAGCAAATATGCAATTAAAATCCACATACAAGAGAATAGACAACATACCCACAAAATTGTGACACAAGATATACCCTAGGAAACCCTCATTAAGGAAACAAATGTAGCCTCCAAAAGAATCCATCATCATATATTATTAAGCAAAAATACCATTCCAATACAACCACAGAAGCCTTCAAAACCATAGTCATCACCGAACAATCTATGTGAACAAGCATGAATCCACACTAACTATGCCATGTTTCCAACCTTCACAAATGCTCCCTGGGCTAGCCTATCAAGCCTTGTCCTACTAAACTCTTTCCATTTTTGTCATCCTCTTTCTCACTTCTCTCACATCAACAACTACCCTTGTGGCTTCTTATATAGTAGTAAGTCCCACAAAACCACCAAGTGGTATTACATAAACCATGTTCTACCTAACCCATTGACCCCACATTTAATATTAGAAATTTTAATTCTTTTTCCCAATATTAAATAATTACATGAAATATTATCACAATGTTACAATACAACTCATCAAGTATATCCTATGGGAATCTTTATATGTTGCACATCCATCTAGGTGCAACATTACATAATAAAATAAAATAAAATAATACAATATAACAATATTATGTAATGTGTGCAAGATCTCTTATCTCAACAAGAGGATGGACCATGTTAGGAGTCTATTACAAAATTTAGTACATATGAGTCCCTATAAGGAGACTTTGAATCCATATTAGGATATTCCAACCCTATTAAGGGTTGTAGCAAGATAGAAGGACCTACCATCCAAAAAGCTTCTAGGGCAAGATCACTAAACTAACTGTCCAACTAATCTCTAAACCATTCCTAGATGAATAAATTTATGTACTATACTTTATCTCCTTTCTTTTGTCCTATCAATTGGGCCAATCACTATCAGACCTTGTAGACTAGGTCATGAAACTCTAATCCAAGTGTCCATCTTTGGATCACAAAATAAAACCTTGGAAATGAAGATTCCTTCACCTTCACTCTGCTCAGCTCAATTTTTCATTCTTCTCTTTGTGTTTCTTATAGTTACTTCACATCCATACTCATGATAAAAAAAAATTTCCTTCCTTTATATCAAATCCATAAAATTATTCCTTGAGTTGGCTATTAAACCTTCTCAATTGATTATTATAGGATCACACTAAGAATAGGTTACACTTAGTGATAACATTAATCTTACACCTTGTAACTTAAATAACTTTTCATACACATGACATTATGATGATGGAACTTAGCCACATTATCACCAAGATGTCTTCTTCACATATGTAACTTTGACTTCTTAGAATAATAAATTTGCTAAGAGATATAACAAGTTTACCAGAACATGCCTCTATAAACTCTATCTCAAAACAACCATCACCAAAACTTGGATAACTTCTTCCAAACTTAATATCTTATGCATCAAATGTTAGCCACATATACCAACTTGATCTTTCCATTGTTCTTCTATTAGACACCTCAAAAAACTATTATGTTGACATCAATGAAAAATATAGTCATGCATGCAATATATGATCATGATAATTATCTAATCATGTTTCCCCAATACTCCCCCATAGGAATATCATCAACATTCATGCTTCCAATAATTCCCCCTTTTGGCATTGACAATAACATAGATTAAAAATATCTAGTTCCAAGAATACCAACTACAAAAAATTGTTAATCTTTTTTTTTTCAAATCCTCTTCATCAATCATTCTTCCATGCTAAACTTCTCCCTTCAATGTACTCAAATTATTTTTCATGCTAAACTTCTCCCCCATTGACATCAATGCCAAATGCTTCAATAACCAACAATCTCTGCACCAACTATCTTTGACTAGCTCAAGTGTTTAAAGACACTATTCAAAAATAAGATCCAACAAGAGTTCTAGAGAACTCTGTCCATCATAGATACTCCCCCATATAGGAAGTGTCAGTATTCAATCTAGACAATAACAGTTCTCTATTACACTATACTAATGCACTCTTGCATCAACTACTCTAATGTAGGAAGGGGCATAACCCCTAGCATACCTTGTAAATACTCAAAAGTCTCTTTGGGTAGAGGCTTAGTGAAGATATTTCCAATCTGCTCTTTAGTGCTCACATACTGCAATCTAATTTCTTTTTCTGCAACTTGTTCTCTCAACATGTGATACTTGATAGAAATGTGCTTAGTGTTAGAATGCAACACTAGATTCAAGTAGACATATTTATTGTTCTTCCATCATCACAATCTATGACGATAGTTTCACTAAATTTTATCCTTATATCATTCAGCATCTGCTTCGTCCAAACAACTTGATTATAGTTGTTTGCTATTGCAACATATTTTACTTTTGATGTAATTTATGAGGTACAATCCTACTTCTTTCTTAGGCAAGAAACTAATCTTCCTCCAAGAAAGAAGGCTCCACCACTGATTCTCTTTCTATCATCCATACTACCTATCCAATCAACATCAGTATAAGCATATAAAGTGAAATCATTAGATTTGTCATAACACAATCCAAACTCCAATGTTTCTTTCAGATATCTAAATATCCTTTTTATTGGTACATAATGTGCTTCTCTAGGATCAACTTAAAATCTTAAAATAATTCCAACTACATTTTCTATATTTGGCCTTGTGTGAGTTAGATATTGCCATCCTCCAATCATAGATCTATACTTCTTCTACTCACCAATAAGTGTCTCATCATTTTTAGATAACATGTGTCTAGTTATGATAGGTGTTCCAATGTGTTTACATGCTTCCAAACCTAACCTTTTTAGTAAATCTTTTAAATACTTAGTCTAATAAATAAAAATTCTTTTTTATCTTGCACAATTTTTAATCCTAGAAAATATTTCATCTCTCCTATCATGCTCATTTCAAATTCCTTCTTCATTTCTTCTTTTCTATATCCAATATTTGTTAAATGCTTGTCCAACCTTTCATACCAGGTCTTGGGTGCTTTCTTCAAGCTATACAATGCTTTCTTCGTTCTACATACTATGTTCTTGTCATCTGTCAAAGGACAACCTTCAAGCTATTCTATGTACACCTCTTCTTCAAGTTCTCCATTCAAATTTATTGACTTGACATCCATTTGATATACTTTGAATTTCTTATATGATGCATAGGCTAAGAATAACCTTACTACTTCTATTCTTGCCATAGGAGAATTGGTCTCACCGTAGTCTATTTCTTCTTGATGTGAACATCCTTTACATACAAATATTTCTTTATTCCTTACAACTTCACCTTGCTCATTCATCTTGTTTCTGAATACCCTTTTAGTTACTATCACATTCTTGTCTATTGGTCTAGGAACTAATTCTCATGTCTCATTCTTTACTATCTAATCCAACTCCTCTTTCGTAGCTTGTTCCCAATAGTCACCTTTACATGCTTCATCTACATTCTTAGATTCAATTTGAGATATCAAACATAGTTCTTCATTGATTTTGCTTCTTTTCATCACACTTTTATCTCCTCTTTCGATGATCTTCTTAGGTGGATGATTCTTTGTCACATTCTCACTTGAAGAAGGATTTTCTATCTCAACTCTTAGATCTATTGAAGGTTATGAGATTTTTTCCTACCTTGGCTCTCCTTCATTTTGCAAATCATTGTTAATCTCAAAGAATACTTCATCATTCCTTAGTTTAGTAACAACATTCTTATCATCTGAATTGTAATCAACTATCCTAAATTTTTCATCGACTCTCACATTAGAACTTTCAATAATGGTCTTAGTTCTTAGATTATAACATCTATAAGCCTATCTTTTCAATGAATAACCAAGAAACATGCCTTCACCACTTCTAGCATCAAACTTACCAATATCATCATCTCTTTGATATAACACTTATTACCAAAAACTCTGAAATACTTAACTATAGGTGAGTGACCAAACCATAATCATAAGGGGTCTTGTTTTTGTCTTTCCTAACTTGCACTCTATTCATACTGTAGACTATTGTATTCACAACTTCTCTCAAAAACATCTTGGATACATCATTCTCAGCTAACATAGCTCTTGCTTCTTCTATTACTAAGTTGTTTCTTCTCTCTGTTGTACCATTCTATTCAGGGGTTCTCGGAGCTGATAATTATCTTTTGATTCCATTAGCTTCAAAAAATATGTTAAACTCATTTGAAGTAAATTCTCCTCTTCTATCTAATCTTAAATATTTAATCTTCATGCCTAGTTCATTCTCAACTCTATTCTTGAATATCTTTAACTTATCAAATGTCTTAGATTTTTCTTTAAGAAATGCAACCCACATGATTCTAGAAAAATCATCAACTAAAATCATGAAATATATCTCACTATAGAATCCTTTAGTCCTTATAGGACCATTGAGATCTCATGTGTACAATCTCCAATTTTGTTACAGTTGTAAACTTCTTGCTAGAAAAAGAAGTTCTTCTCTACATTGCCAAAACACACTCCTTGCAAATTATGTTAGAGGGCTTTACAATCTTAGGTGAATCTCTAACTATAAACATATTTCTAGTCTTCACACTATTTTCAAAGTTTATATGACAAAATTTCTTATGCCATAACCAACTATCATTTACCTTAGCAACCAAACATGTCATTTTAGTTGGATTCAATTGAAATACATTATGTCTATATCTAGTTCCTATTCCAATTACCTTTCCATCTTTTTCTTTGATCATGCATGTCTTCTTTGTGAAATGTAATAGATAACCTTTGTCCACTAGTTGTCCAACACTCAAAAGATTATGCTTTAAACCATCAACAAAATATACATCCTTAGTGTTAGTCTTACCATCAAGATTTATAGATCCAATACATTTAACTTTGCATACTCCATTGTTTCTAACTCTAACAATGCCTCCATCATGACTTTTGAAGTTGAAAAAATTGTTCATATAACTAGTCATATGATGTGAACAACCACTGTTAATTAGCCAATCAAATTTCTTTTCAACCTGTGATTCCAAAGCCATTTTCTTTGGACTTTCTTCTCTAATAGCTACAAATCTAATTTAATCATCGCTAGCACTTACTACTTGTTCATAAGAATCATCTTCTTCATTTGCATAAAAACATTCTCTATCTCTTCTAGGTTTGAAATAACCTCTATACTTTTTCTCTCTTTTAGGATAGTTAGATGCATAATGACCATATTCATTACATGTCCACATTTAAAGACTTTCTTACCATCTTTTTCTCTTTTTGCTAGAAGGGCTATTCCTTCTTCAATATTTCTATCCTAATCAATTTTTTCATTGCTAGAAAAATCTCCTCTAGTACTTGTGCTCCTTGATAAACTAGGTCAAATATTTAGGCACTAAAAGTTTTTTCTATTCTAGTCAATTCTTTAGACTGTCTAAGCTCATTCTCAACTGCTGGCTTAAATGGTGGTGTTAAGATCTTCAATATCTTCCATATAACCTCATCATCTTGTTTGGTTCCTCCTTGATATCTATTACCTACAGTAATTTTTGATATTCTACCTACAAATGTTCTTATAGATTCATCTTCCATCATCTTACTATCTTGAAATCCACAAATCCAACGTTGTAACCTCAATTTCCTAGAATGTTCATCACCTTCAAAATGACTTTCCAAAGCTTTCCAAATAATATGAGAAGTAACAAGTGACTTTCCTTGGTTGCACTCAATGTCAAGAAGTGTATAAAATAGTTCTTCTCTAGCTCTCATGTCACACATAAAATGATCTCCTTCTTCCTTGGTACAAGTTTCCAAATCTTTCTCAACAATGATCATCATTTCATAGCTTTCCAAATGATATGAGAAGTAACAAGTGACTTTCCTTGGTTGCACTCAATGTCAAGAAGTGTATAAAATAGTGCTTCTCTAGCTCTCATGTCACACGTAAAATGATCTCCTTCTTCCTTGGTACAAGTTTCCAAATCTTTCTCAACAATGATCAAGATCCAATACCCTAGACCTGTACATAAGAGATGTGTCTTCATATTTTCCTTCTAGTTATCATAATTTATTCCATCAAACTTTAGACTATCTTTCCTAAACATGTTCACCATGGATCTCCCAAACTTGTTCAACTTTATCTTCAAGGACCTGATGCTCTGATACCAATTGTGAGAAATAATAGTTCACCAAGATAACTAAAAGGTGACGGAGGGGGTGAATTAGTTGTGCAATGACTAAAATGTTTATCAACTTTAAATAATCTTAAACATTCAACCAAAGTAAACAACAACCATAACAAGATGCACATAGAAAATTACACCAGATATGTTAACTAGGGAAACCCTTGATCAGAGGGAAAACCCTAGTGGGAATGATGCCCACAAGATGATGTAATAATATAAATATTCCTTGTTAGAGGATGGACCCTATTAGGATTCTATTAAAACATTTAGTACATATGAGTACCTATTAGGAGACTTTGAATCCCTGTTAGGAGTTTTGCCAATCCATTTAGGAATTGTAAGAAGATAGATGGACTCACTATCTAAATAGCTTCTAGGGAAAGATCACTGAACTCACTATCCAACTAATCTATCAACTATTCTTTGCAAAAATAATTGTATGTAATTTACTTTAAAACATTTTCTCTATTATATCAATTGGATCATTCACAACTAGACCTTGTAGACTAGGTCACAAACCTCGGATCCAAGTATCCAACTTTGGATCACATAATAAAATCTTGACAATAAGATTCCTTCACCTTCACTCATCTCTACTCAACTTCACATTCTTCTCTTTGTGCTACTTAGAATTACTTGACATCCATACTCATGATAAAGGAAAATTTCCTTCCTTTATATTGAATCCATAAAAAAATTCCCCGAGTCAGCTGTTAAACCTTCTCAATTAATTATTACATGACAACATTAAGAACATGTTACACATAGTGATAACATTAATCTTCCACCTTGAAACTTAAATAAATTTCTGTATACATTTCATTATGATGAGAAAAATTAGCCACATCATCATTAACATGTCTTCTTTACATCTTTAACTTTAGCTTCTTAGGATAATAAGTCTACTAATAGATATAACAAGTTTACCAAAACATGCCTCTATAAATTCTATCTCAGAATAGTCATCACCAAAACTTGTATAACTTCTTCTAGACTTAATATCTTATGATTTTGAGGCTAGCTACATATACTAGACACATAGTATTATCTCCCTTTAACCTTGCTTAGTGAAAATACTCAACTGTCTATCTATACCATCTTGATCTTTGCATTGTTCTTCTGCTTAATACCACAAAAAATTGGTATGTGGACATCAATGATAAACACAACCATGAATATAACATATCATCATGATAATGATCTAATCATGTTTCCACAATACTCCCCCATAGGAATATTGTTAGAATTCATTCTTCCAACAAAAGATTTTTTCACTGCCCCCAAATCCTTTATAGCAAATAAATGTGCCAACTATTTCTTTAACCCCTGAATGTGCTCCATGTTAGAACTAGCTACAAGCATATCATCAACATATAAAGTAAAAATAATGTATTTTTCATCATCCAACCTCTTAAAATAAACACAATGATCTTAATGACACCAACTATATCTATGCTTATTCATAAAACTATCAAATTTCAAATACCATTTCTGAGGTGCTTGCTTCAAGCCATTTAAAATTTTCTTCAATCTGCACACTAAGTTCTCCTTACCTTTTACCTCAATCCATAATGTTGTTCCATGCATATTTCTTCATCCAAATCACCATGAAGAAAGATTGTTTTAACATCAAGCTACTCCAAATAAAAATCTTTAGTAGCCACAATACTTAAAATAGTGCGAATAGAAGTTATTTCAGCAATAGGAGAAAAGATCTCATCAAAATCAATGCCCTTTTTCTGTGAAAATGCTTTTACCACTAACTTGGATTTAAATTTTTTCTTACCTCCATCCTCTTCTTTCAACCTATAAACCCATTTATTCTATAAAACCCTTTTACCTATAGGAAACTTGCATAAATCTCATGTCTTATTTTTTAGTAAAGAGTCCATTTCTTCTTTCATTGTAGACTCTTAATTAATCTTTGTATCCACCTACACAACCTCATCATAACATTTAGGTTTACTAGTATCAGTAAGTAAAATAGAATACAAAGAAGGAGAAAATATTTGTGGAGGTCTACTTAGCCTTGTTGACTATCTAACATTCACTGGGGTGTGTGGTATTCATTGTTTCTATTGTTGCAGATCATGAGGACCTTCTTGAATATAATCTAAGTTTGGAGTACCATCCAATGCACTCATTTAAACCCCCAATGGAAGGTACATACATATGTCCTCTATGACACAAAATTCCATCAGACTCCAATGAATACTTTGAGTGCTTCCCTTCTAATGGTTTCATAGAATGCAACAACTAACTAATGTCTACATATAGCTCATCTTTTGGAAAATAATGTATGATACCCTCACTCAAATTGGTGCAAGTAGTCATAGATGAAATGTCATAGAATCTTCTACTTAAGGCATATACAACAACATATTCCTTTCCCTTGATGTAATGAACATCAAAATCATACTCACAAAGGAACTCCATCTATATTCTTTGCCTATAATTTAGGTTTGGCTATGTAAATGTGTATTGTAAGCTCTAATGGTTAGAATGAAGCTTGAATATATGACATAAAAGGAAGTGCTGCCACCTCACTAAAGCATGTACCATGACTACAAGCTCTAGGTCATGAATATGGTAATTAAGTTCATGAGTCTTCAACTTCCTTGATTTGTAGGAAATAGGTCATTCATCCTGCATAAGGATTGCCCCTATACCATTCAAAGATGCATCAGTGCACACCAAAAAATCCATAGAAGGATCTAGCACTACAAGGATCAATGCACTCATGATGCCTCTCTTGAGCTCTTGAAAGGATCTCCCACACTTCTTTTTCCACTAATACTTCTTCCCCTTTCTTTGAAGAGATGTGATCGGGTGTGTCAATCTAGATAATCCTACAATAAAACTTTGGTAGTATATTTCTAGTCACATAAGACTCTTCACCTCTGTAAAATTGGTGAGTATAGGCCAATCCATGATTTCTCTAATCTTAGATGAATCTACTAAGACCCCATTACTTGATATAACATGACCCAAATAATGTATCTCAGGTCTATAGAATGTAGAATTCCAGAAGCTACCATATAATTGGTTTTCTCTCAACTTTTACAACACTTGTCTCAAGTTCTTTTCATGCTCATCATTACAATAATATATCAAAATATCATCTAGGAATATGACTAAAAACTTATCCAAAAAGGTATAAAATACCTTATTTTTGAGGCTCATGAATACATCTAGATCACTCATTGGGCCAAATGGTACCATAGTGAACTCGTAGTGACCATAGCTCATACAAAATGCAATTATGTGGATATCACTTTCCACAACCCTCAACTGATGATAACCTAGATTTAGATCTATCTTTGAGATTACTCAAGAACCTTGTAACTAATTGAAGAGATCATCAATCTTGGCAAGTGGGTATTAGTTCTTAATGGTTACTTTTTTCAACTATTGATAATCAGTACACAAAGTAAGTGATTAATCCTTCTTCTTTACGAAGATCACTGGTGCACCCCAAGGTGATGCACTAGGTCAAATATGCCATTTTTATAATAATTCCTCTAACTAGGTGTTTAACTCACCAAGGTCATGGGTAGTCATCCTATATGGTGCTCACAATACTAGCTCAACTCTTCAGATAAGATCTATGTCAAAATCCACTACTCTAGGTGGAGGCATACAAGGGAACTTTGAAGGAAATACATCTACAAAATCCTATAGAATAGGAAAAACCATCAAGGGATGGCTCCTCCTCTAAATCCTCCTCTCTATCACTAATGATAATAGCAAACAACTAACATTCCTTTTGCATGCACCATTTCAGTTACATAGAAAAAATCATACGAAGAGATACTAGTCTCTTTAATTCGAAGATCACCCTACAAATCTCGTGCTCATCCATACATTCTACCCTTTTTAGTCTATAATCCATCTTTTAACTATGGACATAAAGAAAATACATGCCAAGGACAACATCATATGAAACTAGAGGGATAATGCATAGATTAGACATCGTGGGCATCTCTCCAATCTTGAGGCTAACTCTACCTCCCAACTAACATCCTAACTAATTTACACTAGCCTTTAATAATCTAATATAAATGGAGATATAAATTAATGATTAGTTCTAGGATTAAATAAAATAGCAATCATACTGGGTATGTGCAGGATCATGGTGTACCAAACTATGGCCTTAAGTGGCAGTGAAAAACCAGCAAATCAGGGTTATGTCAACTTGACACATAATTTTAAAGTGGTTTTGGACTTTATATCAAAAAGTTGTAAGAAAATAATTTGTAGGAAATTGAATCTAGTTTCTAAACTATAA
Organism: Cupressus sempervirens; assembly: GCA_028749045.1. Taxonomy (NCBI): domain Eukaryota; kingdom Viridiplantae; phylum Streptophyta; class Pinopsida; order Cupressales; family Cupressaceae; genus Cupressus; species Cupressus sempervirens. The sequence goes on from CM053793.1 coordinate 227,712,938, forward strand.
GGCCTTATCTGGAGAAAAAATTATTTAATTGGTCAAAAGTTTGGATTTTAATGCAGTACTACAAAAATTTTAAGGCGAAAATAAAAAGTAGGTGTATGTCTGACCACCTTAATCATGATCAAATGATAACATTTTTAAATATAATTTTAGATATAAAAAGTAGACTCATGCCTGGATGTGACACATATTTTTGGCAATTTTTATTCCAAATAAGTAATTAATTATGAATTTTCTACTATACTATTTTCAAAATTAAAAAACTCTCGTGTCTGACCACCTTAACTATTTCAAAAAAAAATCAAAATTAAGTTTTTTTTCTTTCTTTCTTATACTAGTCAAAGCGTAGAATGTGACACATCTTTTGGATTTCACAAATCTTATACGGTTTGAAAGTTATAGATATTTTTCAACGAGTATGTCAATCAGCACTTTGTAGCTAACTCCATTAGAAAATAAGTAATAATTACTTACTGAACTTGTAATTTGACAAAACTTATATTTATGAAAAGCTAAGAACATTCTTAAGAAACCCTTTTCATTACATCAAATTTTAGTTTAAAAAAAGTTGTCAGCTACATGCTTGAAGTAAAAAACACATAAGAACATGCCAAAAACACATTTTTAGGATGTTTTAAAGATTACCATATAAGGTTGGTATTGAAAGATATAGTAGGAACTATAAAGGTATTAATTTTTTTCATTTAGTATCAGGATGGGTGGGAAAAAAATGGGAATAGATTTTGAAATTCTTTGAGGAATTTCAGAACCACATATTTTTCAGATCGCCACTTTTTGGCACACCATGATCCTGCACATACCCTACTACATTGTATCATACTTGTGGTCTTGATAACTATGACATGATGCTTAACCTATCAATTATCAACCACTACAAACACTTAGTGGGATCTACCCAGATCAGCAAATGTAAATACTCTAAGGTAGGACCTCTCCAACCACTGAATAACTTTCCCTATGAAAACTCTCTATCTAGGTGACCCATGCCACCACAAGTGTAGCACAATCCTCAAGTATAAACATGTACACCCTATGATCTGGGCTACTATGGAATTTCAGTCCTACTAGATCTACTATAACTACCCCTACAAGACTCCTAAGTCCTAGTTGGTTCTAACTATGGGGCATGTGTCCTCTTATCTAGTTTAGGACCTTCTGAATGCCATTGTTTTGGCTTAGAGCCATGATATCCATATGATAGTTTCTTCCTAGAGTCCTACTACAGTTTTTGCAGCTAGAACTATTGGTGCTTAGAGGACCCTTTTGAGTTGTTTTGATTCCCATTCTAAGGGGGTCTCTATTGTCCTAACTACTGGGTAGGGGTTTAAATCTGAGAGCAATTTTGAGATTCCTCTCTACCTTGAGTATCCTCAGTAACTAGTGCTATCTCAACTATTCATCTCTAAGTAGTAGGGAATTCCTAGTAGATGTTACCCTGAAGTGAGAAATTACTTGGCCCATGATAAAATGATGCATCTGTAATTTATTGTCCTTCATGTATTTAACATAAGGAAAGATCTAAAGAAATTAACTCTCATACTAGGCTACTATGAGACCCCTCTATTGCAGAGAATGGAAATCCTCTATCTACTTCTATTTAAAGTGCTTAGAAAGGTTCCTCTATCAAAATCTAGCCAAAAATGTCTCCCATGTAAGGGTGTTAATCGTCACTCCTATAGATTTCTTGTGTGTCCACCATTTGGAGGAATTCTCCCATGGTAAATGGACTCCAAGTTGTGCATTTAGATTACTCACATAAGGATGTAATCCAAGGCACCTCTATAGACTCTGTAACCAAGCCTCCACTACTACAGTGTCTATGGAACCCAAAAATAATTGTGGCTTGAGTCGTATCAACAACCTTATCTCATCTCCTACATATCTTGGAGGTTCAATTGGTGGTGATTCTAACTTATGCACTAACTCACCCTTATGATTGCCTTGTCCCTCAACTTGCTTTAGTGGGGGACTATTGCTCCTCTCTCTAACATTTATCCCATCTCCTCCTGGTACCTGTGCTTCTCCTTAAAAAATCTGATACCCAGGCTATAATATGGGTTGTAGTCTCTCCTAAACTACTCTAATTAGGGTTTAGAGGGTATCTAAAATACCCTAATTAGGTTTTTGTGGTGTTGGTGGTGGTGGAGGTGGTGGTCTATCCCCCTGTTCTACCCCAAGAACCTCAACTGTACGACCACTGCCTTATCCAAAATTTCATATTGTGAGAGGCATCCTTCACAAGAGTTAAAGTTTAAACAAGTTGAAATGTAATGGATTTAGGTTCCTATCATTGAAACTACACTTTGATACCAAAATGTCACGCCCAAAACATCGGGGCAAAACATTATTTTTTAATAAAAGTTAATAACTATTATGTTTATCAAATATATATTGAATATGTTACGATAAGTTTAAAAAGAGTAAAATTTTCTTTTCAATTTCATTTTATCAAGATGTAGAGTTAGCATCTCATCATATTGTAAAAATATAGAACCTCAAGTCCTAGTGCTATAGGAACACCTAATTTGGGTTACATAATTCATCTGAAAAAACTCTAATTAAGAGTGACATCATATTCAAGAAAACATCAAGGTTCCACTATTCTTGGTTTAAAATTGAATTAACATGATTGACTAATTTTTTTAAGACATATTAGGTTCTACCTGATTCCATATATGTTCATTTTGTTATGTCAAACAATTTCATAGGTGAACTAATTCTGCACCTCTTAAGGAGTGAATCAAAACTTTAATACTGGTTTCCAGTTAATAAAAATTTAATGATAAAATTAATACATTTATATATTCATCAAGTATTTACATATGACATTAATCTTATCTTCTAATCATAACCTGAGTCATACTATTACATTATCTAGTCAGCTTGATTTATCTAAAACTTCATTATGAATTTTGTAGTGTCATCGAGCGTAGAAAATGCGAGGGCTCACCTTGAGCCATAATAGCTCAACCAATACACTTATTTTGATACATTATGATTAAGTATTTTGAGACATTATATTTGATGGACTAGACATTTATCAATATTATTTAGGTCATGTGTTGATTACTTTTGCACACTTTATTTATGATGTTTATGATGTTTTAGGTATATGCATGCACTATGATGATTATTTAAGTATTTTAATTAGAATTAATGAATATATTATGGTATTGCAATTATGTTTTATAAGGTTCAAAAATGGAAAAAGGTATTAAAATGAGAGATAAAATGTTCAATCAATTAATTGTGCAATTTGCTTTATATATACATATGGTTTTATCAAACTGTTGATATTCAAATTGAGTGTGTAAGAAAGTTACCCTAGAAATTTATCAAAGACATAGTAACCAACCCTATGTGCAAATTGTAAAACTAAATTTGAATCTAATGAAGAGATTTAAACCTTATTGTTAACTAATTTAATTCATGATAGTGATTTGTATATATGTATTAGGTGATTTCATTATGTAATTAGTGACATGTCAGATGTGTAGTATGATTTTATAACATCACTTGACACTTGTCATGTGTATGTGTAAATGACATGTCTACTAATTTTGGCAATATAATCCTTAACTTAACTAACTTAGTGGAATCTAAGTGGTCATAGAGGCCACTTTTAGTGGAATCTAAGTGCATGAGTGTTAGAGATATGGGTTCGGGAATTTTTTAACACTACTAGAACCCCCTAGTGACTTTAGTGACCCTCTAAATGTTCCACTTTTCAATTTTTGCGAAAATTAGATGACCCTTGACTTTTCCCCAAACTCACACACCTTTCAAATCTTGTATTTTTGATGGGGGGCATGATGATGGCGAAGGGACTTGGGGTCAATTTTGAATTTAGTGTTGTTAGGTGGGTGGTATTTGGAGACCATTTTAGAGTTCCTTGGAGATGTTAGTGGGTGTTCACCCACTATAGACTTTTAGAGACATTAGAGTTTTGGATTGGGAGAAAGCAAAAGGGATTGGGCTCCTCTCAAACATACTTTTTCTATAACACTTGTGAAGGTTGGTCATCTCCATTGCCATGTAAATCTTGTTCTTATTTTTCAAGTAGATTAGTATGTATTGGTAATTTCTTACATGTGTTAATTGTGTATTTTGTGATATTGTAATGTAAGCGATGAGATTTTGGGTTTGATTTCAAAATTGTTTTTCTTGTTTCTTGATTTTGTTGAGGTATTTTTGGAGTGTAGGAATTACTCATGTTGGGATGGAGAAGAAGTGAGGAAAGGGGTTAGATGGACTACATGGAAGTGTAGTATCTCTTTTTATAGAGAGAAGAGGGAATAAATGCAAGGTGTATGAGCCCTTGCATGCCAATGCTATTGATCTTGTTTTGGAGGAGATAAGCAGAGGAAAGTATGGAAATTTTATGTGAATTATAGCCTTAATAGAGACATATTTCTTGTATGTTCTACATTTGGAAACTCCATATGGTAGTCCACCTTCACCCATTTGTCATTGGTTCAAGGTGAAATCCATTATTTATGCCTTTGATGGGTGTTATTATTGTATTTCTATTAGTGTAGTTTGTACTTGATTGTCACCCATCAGTTATTGCTTCTCCTAGCTTAGTGGGTGGTCTCCTTGAGGCCTAGGTTGGGATGTGATATCTCGATGGTATATTTTTGTATATTTGTAGAATTGTATAGGTTTAGATGATGGATTAAACTTCGATTGGGATATTGATGGTGTTGTTTGAGTCACTTTGTGTGGAGACTCCTCCATTGTCACACCTTTATGTGTATCTTGTATTCATGTAATGAGGAAGGATTTGCATCTTGATTTTAATTTATGAAATGGACCCAATATTATAAATTCCACATTTATTAATAAGGGAAAGTCATTCCATGAAGAAATATGCATGCTTTCATTATGTAACATATCCCTTGCAGTTTCATGATTGATTCTTTATTTAAAAAGGAATGGAAAAATATATTGGTTTAAATTTATAATATTCTTCCTAATTCATTTCTTGTATTATGTTTCCAAACATCAAAGAAAGAAAAGTATGAGAATTGAATGCTCTTAGCATCTCATTAAGTTGTTAAATCCAAGTATGGATAGATCCCGTTAAGTTCATGATTTAAAACCAATATTCTAATGGACGTACTATTTAATAGTTGCACCTAAATTTTACCATTTAAATTAAATGGTAAATTTATGGATTAAATTCATTATTTAAATGTATTTACACTACCTATAGTCACCCCATAACTCATTAAAAAAAACATATTATCAATACTATGTAAGTTGGAAATATACCCATATAACTTTTATCATTTGCCAATTTCACTAAAATCCCTTCCCAAATGAAACCCTGCAAGGCTATGGAAATTATATGAGAGGAAATTAAATCCCTCCCATATGAATTTCCATTCACCACAATCAATATAAAAAGGGCATATAATACCTACTTGGTCATATACACCTTATTAGATGATTATTAAAAAAGACACCTTTATGGCAAATAAAAATAAAAAATATTTATAAAGTAAGTTGAAGGGGATGAGTGGGTTGGACATCACCCATCACCCTCAACACATACCTTCACTCAAATAGGTCTTATTAGCTGATATAAAAAATATCAATGAAATTTAAAGTACATCTTAACTGGTAACTACCCCTCATCCTAAAACCCCACCTACCCATCTACGCAAACCTACTATTTTCACTAAACATCACCTTAGCTCTCCAAAGCATTTGCAAAACTTATTAAAAACCTCCCACACATACTCCTCCATGAGGTAACATTGACTTAGATGATTTTTCAATTTGCACACTTTGCCAAGTCCGATGTGGTGTCTCTGTAATAGTATAGTGGGGCCATGCCTATGTTAACATCAACTCATCCACATTTCCACCCCCACAACCCCCCACCCCAACATGTACTTCCCTAATAATTCCTTACATGTTCCAAGGGGAATGTATAGGATGCAAACCTTGGAGCATGTACCATCTTCTTGGGATGTGTTGGATGTACTAGGAGACCCACTTTCCAAGTGGAATGTTAGCCTAGGCTAGTGCAAGTTAGGATGGTTAATTAAGGTTAGTTAGTATTTAGTATATTGTTCTTATAGTTTAGTATTTTGTAAATAAAATGTAGTTAGTAAGTAGTTTATTTATATTGAGTTCATAGAATTTTACAAGTATGTATTAGTGGGTTGTATAGTGGTTCTACATTTTAGCAAATGGGATGGTTAGTTAGTTAAGTTATGTGAAAGTTATTAGGCATGTGATTAGTTGTTAGGTACTTTTCATTTAGGTAATCCTATTAGTTAGGATAATTTTTTAAGTAATTAGAATATGTTAGTGTTATTTATTTTCTTGTCCATGATGTATTTTAGTATGGTCTTGATAATGTTTTTTCAATAGGGGACTAAGGTAGGATATGGTTTTAGATTAGATTATGGTAATGTATTTTTCCTCGGTTGAATAATGAAAATATTTAATTATAAGTTGAAGTTAGATAAGGCTTAGTAATTAAAATTATGTTTTTATACTGAGAGGGAAGGGGTGAATTAGAAAACAATAAAACTTTATCTTACCTTACTAATTAATCCTTCATATGATATTTTGATCTAATTGAATGCACGAAAGAATGAGACCAAATAAATAGTTATAACACTTTTACACAAGATATGGTAACCTAGAAACCTTCCAATTAGAAAGTAAAACTAGGGTGGGGATTATACCCACAAGCTTTAGTATTGTAGTATAAAGTTAACCTATTAAGGCTTACAATTAACCACTTCTAGTGATTTGGCTTGTTAGGAGCAATAAGGACTAGGAGGTTCACCTTGTTAAAGGATTTAAAAACATACAATGAAGTATGTACTTAGTTAAGTTATTTAGAAAAGACTATCAAGTCTACCATGTTAAAGGATTTGACTGATAAGCACATTAGGATGAACCAGTGGTTGATCTCTAACATGCAACTCTGATTTGCTAGTTGAAATTCTTTGTATTGCAATGATCACTTGATTATGATAGATAAATATTTTTTGTCCCTTATACTACTTGTAGCCTTTTTTAATTCACACTTTTTCTCATCATATATTCTTTACATACCTTCCTTTTTTGTGATACAATGTATTACATATATACCAATCCAAATCACAACTTACTGGAGTCATCTACAATAAAAATTTCATCATAATCCATAAAATTGGCCCAACTATTGTAACTTAGGTTCTAAAGACAAATTCAGTGATGTTCTGATACAAAACCAACACTATCAGCACTTGATAATCTTTGGCACTTAGTTTAACTTGAAGCTTAGTCCATACTGATCACTTCCAAGTAGCTTGAAGTTGGTTAACACTATGTGACTTAGTGAACTTTGAGAAACTCAGTATTAACTAGATCACTCAGTAAACACTATATCCACTTTGTTAACCCCATGAGCTCGATGGACACTATTGGAATTGGCTAACTCTAGAGTCTTTGGTTAACAACATGATCTTATTCACTTCCATTGACTAGCTCAGTAGCCTCTATTATGGTTAGTTTAAACTGAACTTTGCCTCTAAAGCTTGGTAACCACTATATATCTTGAAAAAAAATTACAACCTGACTCAAGTGCTTGGTAGACACTATATCCTAATTACTTAACTTAGGAATAACTGAATCACGTGATTAACACTGCAAACTAAATTATAAGTCAGTACCAACTATAGAGCTTGATAGTAATGTAACCAATGGACTAAATGTTGAGTCACTAATAGACAAATTGACCTTTATGTCAAAATTCACCCCCTTTGGAATTAGTGACAAATTTTTTTATCAAAAAAAAAAATCTAATCATTCAAAAATATAATTCAAAAGTCCCTTTTCCATCATTTTGTGTCTTTAACTCAATTTTGACTTCCATTTGCTGTGGCTTGGTAACATAATCTATTTTTCTCATTTTTTTTCAAAATTCCTTTTGTAAAGGTATTTCCTACTTATCCATACTATACTACTCCCCCATACATATATCCATCTTATATACATACAAAATAGAGTATAGTATATCTCTCCTTCTTTACATATTACTTCTCCCCCATTCTTATTCATATTATATTCACTTCTCCTCCTTTTTGACATATATGCCAAAAATGTATAACAACTATATGATAATACCAAAAATGTGACAAGAATTTAGAATGTACCTTTAGAATAAGTACCATTGTGTGGTCCTAATTTTCTAGTAGAACCTTGCATGGATGCAATGAAATCTGAACTTCAACTAATAATTCCATCATGTGATCAGCCATGGAGAATTTGTTATCATGGATAATTGTCTTTGCATGTGCAACATGTTTTTGTAATGTATCCATGTTTGGAAGAGTCAAGCCTTGGATTTCTACAAGTGTGACCTTGATCCTAGATTCTTCCTTAAATAATTATGACTACAAATTTGTCAGATATCTTATCTTTGAATAATGTGCAGAACTATGGCTTGGTTCAAGTGATAGCTAGTGTGCACTTTCCTTTATGTCATCATCTATCTTGAATAATTTCTCTTGGATGTCCTTTGTAAAGATAAATATGTCACTTGACAAATAATGATACAACATTATTGACAGAGGTTTCTAGTGATCCAGGAATAGTAGCTAACTCTATTTGATCTATTCTAACTCTTTATGCAACTTGTTTTAACACTTTGTTCTCAAATTTCCATTCTACTCTTTGAATTTGCTTCTCCTTTCTATTCAAGTCTTCATTAAATTTGTGAATGATTTTTTTTGACTGATCAAGAGTAGGTTGAGTACTATCAAGCTCAATACTCAGAGTATAAAAAATATGCTCCTTATGTCCTCAAAAACTTGATTTTCTTTCTTTTTCTCTTCTCTGATCTTTTTCTTCTTAGCTCTCTTCTTTAGTAGTTCAACCATGGTGTCCATTTGATCAGGGGTGAGGGTAGAGATATTCCAACTTAGAATAACTATATCCTCATCTAGATCAATAGCTTCTACTTCTTTTCCCTTTTCTTTCAGAATGGTAGTAATAATTTTTTTACCCTTAAAAAATTCAGTGCTTGGTTGAGACTTATTCTCAACTATCATTGAACTAGTTATGGATATACTTATAATATAAAAAATAGTGTAAAATTATGGACTTGAAAGAAATTTTGAAACAACACTAACAAGAGAAATACCTTGGTTCTACTCAGTCAAGCTTGATGATGGAGGAACTAGCTACTTGCCAGTTGAAGTGTCGAGCACTTCAGTCATTTTAACATTTAGCTGGATAGATTCAAAGCTTGGTTTGGTGCTTATTATAGTAGTGGTATCCATAACCAACTTGGTAGAAAATATCTTTGAGCTAGATTGCACTAAGGTTGTGCTTGGAGAGTGAGGAAATGAGGCCATGACTATTGCTTTAATTTTCTCTACATTAGTTTCCTCAATACCTTGAATCTATGTAAGGCATCCTCCAATAGCTTCCTTTTCTTCCTCTTCATCATCCATATTGACATCATCAATCTCGTCATCTTTTATTTCTACATCCTCTTCCTCATCTTCATCATCTTTGTCATAAAAGAAAAACAATAAAGACATTAGGTTGATGCAACTGATAGATGTTCTTCCATGTAGTTTTTATTTCTTTCCCTACATGTTTGTAAACATATTCTTCATTTTGATTCAACTCTTAAATGTCCAAATTTGAGAACAATATCTAGTTACAATAGTTGGAAAGTTTCTTTTGAAAAGACTAAGATTCCTCTACATTATTAGGTACAACTCCCTATTCTAGATTTACAATTAATTATGTTTGTTTCTAATTCTAAAGTAGGGTATACTCTTAAAAAAAGAACAAAAGAGGTAAACTGAGCCAAGCCTAAACAAGATCTAACTTAGACAAGAAATGATTTTAAAAAATTAATTAAGTTTATGGGCTCACACGTCTTATGAGCTCATAAGGCTTATTGATTCAATAATGCATACCAACTAATACTAAACTAATTCAGTGGAAAAAAACTAACTACAGAGAAAGAACAACTAAATTGAAAGAAAACACAAAGGCATTTCTCTTTGAACCTATGATGAAAATTCTTATCATATTTAGTTAGTTGCCTCAAAAAAGGGGAATGAAGCTCTATTCATTCCTTGTTTTAATTCAGATAAAAGAGAAAACATAAAAATTAGAATTAAACAGAATGGAACATAAAATAATTAACACAAAATAAGATTCAATTGGCTCAGCAACATCTAGTATTTCACACCAAAAATTATTTGACCTTTGTATTATCAAATGAGGTTACATTTATAGTTTGTTATTATCATTTCTAAATTCTTTTAGAGAAAAATCATATAATAAATAATAAAATATGAAAAATATCTAGTTTATATTACGATGTGGGGTGAATGCACATAGTTGGGTCGCAATTCTACGGAAGGTCAAATCCATAAAATGAAACTTCTTAGAAACAGGTACCCGATTTTAAAAAACGGGCACCCATTTTTGGTTTGGGTGCCCGACCCTAAATTAAAAAATGGGCACCTGTTATTTTTAAAAATTGGGTACCCATTTTTTATTTTCAAAAAATGGGTGCACGTTTCTCAAAAAAATAAAAATTTAAATTATTAAGAAATTTAAATTATTAAGAAATGGGCACCCGTTTTTAAAAAATAAAAAACGGGTACCCATTATTTAAAAGTAAAAGATAGGTACCCGTTTTTTATTTTCAAAAAATGGGTACCCATTTCTCAAAAAAATAAAAATTTAAATTTTTAAGAAATGGGCACCCGTTTTGAAAAAATAAAAAATGGGTACCCGTTTTTTAAAAATTCAAATTTTTAAGTTTTCGGCAGATTTTACATGCCGCTTTTAGCTTTTCAAAACGGGTACCCATTTTTTGAAATTCAAATAATGGGTGCCTGTTTCCTACAACATGAGGCGGGAGTTTTTTTTCCTGCCTCAGATTTTGGTTTGGGACAGGCTTGGTGAGACCAAGCCTATGCCTTGGCCTCCTAAGATTTGGCTAAGGCATTGAACTGACAAATTCATGCTTTGCCATAATTTTTAGAGGGTCTTCCCGATCAAATTTTTTTATGAAACAAAAACCCATTAGAGCTCTCATTGTCTAGATTTCAAAAATATAAATTTTATAGAGTTATGTTTTTCATTTACTATTTTTTTATTATTTTCTAATCAAAGGTGGTACCTAAATGTAAAATAGCAATGTTCACTAAAACTTTAATAACTTTTTTATTTTATATTTTTTCTTAAATTAATTTATATGTTATCAATCTACATTCAATTCTTTTGAAGTTGAATTTTTTTTTTTTTTTGAAAAAAGTGAAATTTTGATCAAATTATGGTGTCTATACACGAGAGGTTTTAAAATTTTCTTTTATAGCCAATTAAAAATTAATTTAAAAAAAATATTCATTAAAAAATTCAAAAAGAATATTCTCATTAATCTTTGGTGTGTCAGGTAACTCCATTTAAAAGGATTTACAAAAATTCATTCATTTGTGTCAAATTATGGTGTCCGTACATGAGCGTGGTATGGTCCTAAAACAAACATTTTGAAAAAATGGTTTTTAAAGATCCATACCAAAAAAATATTCTATCATATGGGTATACAAATAAATTACATATTCAAAAAGAAGATTCCAGGCACTACAATTTTTATTTCTGAATTTTTTTATATTTAATTTCTAAATGGCTCAAATTTTGGCATCAATTGACAAAATATTTCAAAAACAGGAAAAACACTTCCACTTTTTGGCCAAAAGTGAGACCCAACAATCATATAATAAAGAATAAAATACAAAAATATCTAGTGTATATTACAATGTGAGCACATGCTATCTCTTCTACTGATGATTCTGAATAAGTGATATTCTTGAAAACACTCCATGATTGTTCAACTTCTTACAATCTTCAAAAAACCCTATGATAACATTGTTTTCTTCATCTTCTATTGTTTTGTGCCAAATACATATATTTCATATTACAAAAGTCACTACATTTTCAAGTTTTGGTCATCAATCTTAAATTAATGATCATGATAGAAATATTATGACTTTCATTTATAACTTCTACCATGGGTCCCTCTAGTTGCTTTGTCGCTAATACTAACTTCTACACATCTTTCCATAGTGACATAGTGAGAAGCATTGATTTTTTAAGATCTGACAATGCTTGCAAAACTAACCCACCTCTGTCACTGTCAGAGAATCTATCCAATTGCAGTATGCCAATTTGGAACACACTTACCTTTTATGGCTCACAAATTAAATTTAGCCCCATAGAACACATGTTGGTCAATAACTATGTTGCTATGAATAACAGTCAAGCAACTCTACATAGAAAGATAGTGATGAACATAGATTCATCTTGATATGATGGTGGTTAATTTCCATTTGCATCCTAGGCCCTTCTTTTAGTTATGGACCTCATGGCATAAATGTGGTAGTACTTTATTATCTGATGTCCAACTATTTTGCCTCATGGCAATTCATGACTAGATTTTGACAACACTTTGTGAGAAATGATGGCCCACCAGACACGTGCCTTCATGTTGCTAGATCACATGAATTAACTATTGAGCATCTTTTCATAGTGACATAACAACCTCCACATATCTTCTTTGATCTTATGGTCAATGAGATGCATTAAACTTTCATTTGAGCAGGACCCAATATGATAGGTAAGCATTATAATTTTCAACTAGCCAATAGCATACATTCTCTCATTCAATTGACTTTTCAGCTTGCTTGTGTGGATAATTAGATGTGTTTTGATTCATTGAATTAATATCCACTTAGGTCTTCATAACCTTTGACCATGTTCTTCGCCATTTCTACATTTTTAAGTATTCATTCTGCATCAAATTCAACTCATCTTCTTGTAGTCCATTCTCATGATTAGTATATTGTCTTTCAAGCTTGGTCTTCAATGTCCCTCTATTGTATTTGTTCATGATTTCTTCATTTTACCTATATTATTGTATTTAATGGAACACATGATCAAAAAATTAGGGTTTCTCAAACAGTTATAAAAGTATTTTCATGAGGGGCTTCCATAAATCTTTGTCTTTCACACGATTTGAAAACCCATCAAGGAGAACACAATTTGCATTTTTTTGACAACGCTTCCCCTTTAATTGACCTTTAGACAAATGTCCTTTTTGAATTCAAAAATGTCCAAGTAAGGTACAAAAATTCTATAGGGACTCACCTTTTGTTTCTTTTCAAAATTTCCTTTTGCAGAAAACCAACTTCATGGGTTGAAAACACACCAAGGAGAAGTTCATTTTGAGATTTATTTTGGATTTTATTATGAAAGTTATGATGAATCTTTAGCCCTTTTTGAGGAAAATAATTGTAAAAATAATGTGGAACTTTGATAAGGTACCTTACTATTTTGTTGGTTCTGATCCATATGCATTATTTGGTACCCTTTGTGGGAAATCATCTTCATGGGTTGAAAACTTGTGGAGGAGAAGATGAGTTCAAGATTTTCTAAAGCTTCTATTTACATCAATAAAGTGATAAATTGAAGGAAAATATGACTTATAAATGATCATTTTATGACCAATATAAATCTCCATTAGATCAAGAGCTAACCTACCCACAAGATCATTTCGACACAAAGGAAAACCACATGGCTATGAAATGTGGAGAAGGGGAAAATGGGAAATCTAATGGAGACTTGTTCTACATAAGGGTTCTTAGAGCTACACCCAAACATAATTAGGAATTCACTAAGACATAAGTAATCACTTTTACTACTCAGGTAGAGGTTGAAAAGTGAGGTAACACTACATACTCAATGTCCTTAAGTAGTATCGTACAAGTGTTCATCTTGAGAGTGAAATTCTTCTCATTTTTCTTCAAGGATTTTTTTACTTCCTTCTTATTGATATTTGGCATGAGTTACTTCAAGGTCTACTCAAAGATGTCCTTGGCAATCTTCTTTGCATGCTACCATCTAGACTTTATTGCTGACATAAGTTCATTAGGAATTTAATGTGTAAGCTCATCTAGTGAATACTTCCATTTACCTAGCTTGGTCATTACAAAATCCCCAATCTTCCTTTTCTCTTCCTCATTCCTTGTCTCATACTTGAGAAATTTGATGCTTGCCATGCCAACTCTGTCTTCCATCTTCTTTAACCTTTATTGAAGTATAGGTTTAAATATTCTAAAGATTATCTGCTAAGCTTCATCTTCACCTAACTTTAATTTCTTCCTTGACTTGGTTGCCCTTTCCATGAATACAACAAGGGATGACTTGGTAGGTCTAGTTATGAAAACCTTTTCTTTCTTCCTAACAGGTTGTTCATCCTTAGATTTGGCTTCTTCTTCTTCATCCTCTACATCATCATCTTCTATGTCATCACCTTTTCCCTCAATAAGCATTAGAGTAGAACTTGCTTGTTTAGTGTCTTTTAACTTAGCTTTTCTACTCTTTTCCTTCCTTTATTTACTGCTTGAGGTAGCTTAATTTCAAGATCTATTCTTGCCTTAGCCTCATCATATGTTTAAAATTATGTGTCTTTAGGATTCAAAGGCTCATTTAATAGAGCCTCTATGATATCTTTAGTGTCATCAATGTTAACCTCATTCTCTAGAGGCTTAACCCATGCTACTCTAGGTCTAACTGAATGTATATTTTTTCATAGTCCACCATGAAATAGATATCATCTTTTTAGTCTTCTACAAGTTTCTTAGGAATCCTAAATCTATTATTCATCTTCTCTTTAAATGTTTCAAAGTAGTTATCCATGTTTCTTTCAAAATTTTCTATTGTAATTTGATTGAAAAATATCGTTGTATGAAAGATATTGTTGCTACAAAATATGTTCAATCATTATTTTGTCACTGATGTCAAACCTCCTATCTTTTGGAATGGAAATTTCTAATAATATCCAAGCACTATCACTTAGTTGATTGATGAAGAATCAATAAGATATAACAAAAGCACCTAAGGGAAAGGTTGAGTTATGGTTTTGGAATGAAGTGCAAAGATCAGTTAAGACAATGA